>CM060316.1:97654023-97656523 GCA_030674155.1 Stramonita haemastoma | reverse complement strand
TGTTCGGTTCTTGTTCAAATTTTAGCCCCTTCTTACATGTGCACACGCATAATGCAAGGTCAAGGTAAAGGCATTGGCCTTACACAACAGGGCTTGGATAGAGCCAACACGGAAGCTCCCGTTTATGAGGATTTTCCCCTGGGGTTAAAACTAGGACACGTACTGGCTCCACACCTCCAAAAGTCCTCCGGCTGAGACTAGAAACCGAGGTCCCGTGTGCGAGCGCAGGCAGAACATCTTGCGCACACGTTAAAAAACCCGTTTCCCCTGTACGAAAGACTATGTCATTTCGTGCCGATAGGAAGACATGACAATGTTGTTGTTGTTGTTGTTGTTTTTAATATATGTATTGTACTGCATACCACTTTAAGTCACGGCAGATTCTCTGCGTGAAATTCAGGCTGCTCTCCCCTGGGGAGAGTGCGTCGTCATAAGAGCAGCGCCACCCATTTTTTCTTCTTTTTCTGTCTGCTAACTGTATCTGTTTCCCTGATCAGAGTGGCTTTTTCAACAGAATTTGGCCAGGAACAAGACCCTCGTTGCCGTGGGTTCTTTTGCTAAATGATTATGTGTAACACACGGGGCATCGGTTTATCGTCTCATCTGAAAAGCTAGCACCCAGACCACTACTCATAGTCTAATGAACGGGGAAAAGTTTCTTCCCCAAACGGGGATCAAACCACCACACATTTCAAACCCAGACTTTCCGCTTTCTATCTAGGCAGGAGCGTTACCTCTAGACCACCGATCTTCTATGCACACTGGTGTCATGTATAGACACCATCCCCGAAGTCGGAATGCAGCTACCTTAATGGTCGGTGGGTAAAACCAGTCCCAATACACGAGGAACGAACAAAAAAATTGGCTAGAGCGAAAGAAGGTGGGAGAGAGATTGTTGTTGTTGTTGTTGTTTTTATTGTATTCTTTTATATCGAGGATAATGGAATAAGCACTTGTGTGTTTTTATTTTACATCCAGTCCCCGTGTATATACAGATTTTGTAAATCGTGTCGGCTATTCCCACCGGCACACGATGGCTTACTCTTACGAAAAGCGGAACAGGATTTAACGTGTGTGCAAGATGTTCTGCATGTGTGTGTGCATGTGTATGTATATAATATTATATGCACGCGCGCGCGCGTGTGTGTGTGTGTGTATGTGTGTGTATGTATATGTATATGTAGAGAGAGAGAGAGAGAGAGAGAGAGAGAGAGAGAGAGAGAGAGAGAGGGAGAAAGAGAGGGAGGAAAGAGAGAGAGAGAGAGAGAGAGAGAGAGAGAGAGAGAGAGAGAGAGAGAGAGAGAGAGAGAGAGAGAGACAGACAGACAGAGACAGACAGACAGACAGACAGACAGACAGACAGACACAGACACAGACACAGACACAGACACAGAGACAGAGAGACAGAGAGACAGAGTGGAAGTTCCTAGAGCAGCGAGCCATCTATATAATGCCAGTGATGTGTTTTCCATATATATAGTAGCGCAGTGCAGCACCTTACTTTCCGCTTCGCTCTCTCCTGGGCAGCTGCAGTGGCGGAGGTGAGGATGCCCGGGGAGCAGCGAGTGATGAGGCGATGAGTGATGAGGGCATAGGTCACGGTCATGACCAACACGGGCAACACGTACATCACTATGCCCTCTATGCTGTAGTACACCATCTGCACACACACACAGTACAGGCATAGGGGGTCAGTAGGGGAGAAGAACAAAGGGAAAAGAAGAAAAAAAATATAAAGGAAGAAGAAGAAGAAGAAGAAGAAGGAGAAGAAGAAGAAGAAGAAGAATTGCGAAGAATTGCGAAGAAGGAAGAAGAAGAAGAAGAAGAAGAAGAAGAAGAAGAAGAAGAAGAAGAAGAAGAAGAAGAAGAAGAAGAAGAAGAAGAATTGCGAAGAAGAAGAAGAAGAATTGCGAAGAAGAAGAAGAAGAATTGCGAAGAAGAAGAAGAATTGCGAAGAAGAATTGCGAAGAAGAAGAAGAAGAAGAAGAAGAAGAAGAAGAAGAAGAAGAAGAAGAAGAAGAAGAAGAAGAAGAAAGGAGTAAAAAAAAATTTTAAAAAGGAAGAGAAAACCCCAAAAGAATAAAAGCAAAAAAAAGGAAAGGATAATAAAAGCAGAAGATAGTCTCTTTTTAAAAAAAAAAGAAAGTCGTGTATACCCCTCCCCCCCTCCCCCCGGATCACCCAAAAAATAATTAAGAAAAAAGGAGGGGGGAGAAGAAGAACGAACGAAAAAAAGAGCACTGAAATAAAGAAAAAGGCAGTTAACAATTTGCATGCCACTGAGAAAGCAACAAAAAGCAAAAACACGCACACACACACACACACACAAACCAAAGCAACAACAAAACAGAGGAATCGTTGTCATCTGCATAACAGAAGGAAAGAAACGAGGAAGTAGATAGAATTGATATAATTATAGGACGGACGGACGGACAGACATATGACCTAACAAATCAAACAACTGACCAACTGACTTAGACCTACCTGCCTATCAATCAAC
>CM060316.1:97646523-97651523 GCA_030674155.1 Stramonita haemastoma | reverse complement strand
AGTGTTGACCTTACACACCCAGCTCCCGAAAGGCCACTCCGGAGTGATGGCGTTCCCCAGGTGAACCCACATGCACACCGCGGCCACGGTGAGGTCCGACAGGGCCAGGTTCAGCAGCAGCACGTTGGTGGTGGTCCTCATCCTCCGTGTCCGGCAGATGGTGAAGATGACCAGTCCGTTGCCGCACACCGCTAGCAGGAAGGCCAGCAGGTAGAAGGTCACCTTGACCCCCATCTCCCAGGGTGGGAGGTCAGGGGCTGGGAGGGGGCTCTGAACGCGCGGAAGTAGTCAGGGTCTACAGGACTCTGGGTGGCCACGTCCCCTACCTTGCAGTTGCTGTTGTTGTTGTTGATGCTGGTTGGCATGGGTGGGTGTAGGGAAGAGAGGAGGGTGGGGTGGTTTTGGTGTGGAGGAGGAGGAGATGAGGAGGAGGAGGAGGAGGAGGAGGGTGGTGGTGGTTGGGTTGGTGAAGATAAGGGTGAGAGTTGGATGTGTGGATTCGTCATGTCTGTGTGTGTGTGTGTGTGTGTGTTGACCGTCTGATTTGGGTGGGTTTTTTTATAATTTATTTAATAGGCCTATATATTGATTTATGCTTCATTTAACTCCATTTTGTGAAATTCCTTGAACAGTTAATATTACAAATTTAAGGAGAGAAGAAGAAGTATGGACAAGAACTTGTCCTTGTGAAGAACTAGCTCATGAAAGAGACAGGTTTGACTTGAAAAGTATATTTCTGTGTACGTGTATTCTGCATCGCTGAACTTTGAACATAGATCTACATTATTTCTCATGTTATACTTGACAGGCCGCTGTTCATCTTCACCGAATCAGGTAGAGTTTTGATGGTCACTATTTCAAATAAAGACGAGTATCCACCAATTTAGTACGCACCTTTAAACACCAATTCAGCGCACTAAGGAATTGCAGCTTTTCTTGATAGATCTAGCTCCAAGAGTAATGTCCAAACTGACTCTATTTTCTACGATGGGTTTTAGTACCTGAAATTCCATAGAATTTCTAACCCGACATTGAGCAGGAAAAACATGGCCTGCTTTGAAGAGGAAGGGAGATAAGACATCCGCGTCATGCTCTTATCGAACTCGACACACCTTGGCCTAGAAACTGTAAAAGCATGTGGGGCTCATTGCATAGGAAACTGGTTTTTCGTAAGTTTACATATCCTGTTTGCTTATAATTTTCGGAAAAAATATATGTATTGAACTGCCCATGCTCTTCACCTTCGCGTATTACAGTCAATACGAATCAATTATTTATGATCTGACTGAAAGATATTTAGAAAAGAAACTATAACGCTAGATTTGAAAAAAAAAAAAACATATTTGCAGACGTTTAATTTTAGAGAAAACAATTTGAATTTCAGCCACATAAAAATTAACATGAAATGTAAATAATATTGCTGCCCTCTAGATATTTCATGTACTATATTAGATTTTAAAAAATTGTTTAAACATTTTAAAACTGTTGAATACAACCACCAAGATGGCTACTTTCTATGTGAAATGATGTAACCAACAGCGTTAACAAAGGAATCAACATTGCTATTATGGATCACTGTTCAGATCATATCAAAACTGTTTTTTCTTTTTTTTGTATCATATACAATTATTTTTAGCTGACCAAAATGTGCAAATTGCATCAACAGTGCGTTGTAGTTACACCAGATTTACAATGTATGTCAGCATTTTCAGTAAACACTCATATCCCTATTCAACATTTAGTTCATGGCTGCCCCCTGTTTGAAAAGTTTATCGTTTGCAATTAAAAACACACACCTGCGTCATAGTGACGTCAAAGTAGAAGGAAAGTGGACCATCTAAAGTCAGGTCATAGTTATGGCCACTGACAACACCTTTCACATACACACAGATAGCCACGTGTGTACGGATGACACGTACTCCTATCTCTTGCTTAGTGTGTGTGTTGGTGTCGTTTGCACCCCACCCTCTTCATCTCTACACATGAATGTAAACATAATTTAAACAATTAAATTACGGTGTAGGTGCATGCAAACAAACACACACACACAAACACAAACACAAACACACACACGCGCGCGCGCTCACACGCACGCACGCGCGCGCGCGCGCGCACACACACACACACACACATATATACACACACACACACACACACACACACACATATACACACACCACACACACACACACACACACACACACACACACACACACACACACACACACACACACACACACACACATCTCGTTCAAGAGGACATTTTCCCTCTGGAACATCAGTACAGACTCCATATTCCCCTTCGGATGAGACTATAAACCGAGGTCCCGTTTCCAAACGCACGCAGAACATCTTGCGCACACGTTAAAATCGGTTCCGCTTTTCTAAAGAGTAGGCCATTGTGTACCGGTAAGGAACGGATGACAAAATTAACAAGACTACATAATATACATGTGGACTGGATTAAAAAAAAAAGTACCTAAGTGGTTATTCCATTATCCCCGAAATAAAATAAAATAAAATAAAATAAATAAGACACACACCAGCCGCGCGCCGCGCGTACACACACACACACACACACACACACACACACACACACACACACACATACACACACTCGAGAATTTACACTGAGTAAGTAACTTTAGTAATTTACGTGGGGTTGTGTCTCTGAAGTGATGCCATTTGTCTTCGTGTAGGCCTATCCCGTAGATTTATGAAGTACACAACATCCCCTCCTCCCCCTCTCTCTCTCTCTCTCTCTCTCTCCCCTTGTGTCTCTCTGCTCTCTCCCTTGGTTTGTCGTTGTCATACGCATAATTCTGTCTCCTACATCAAAACGAGCTGACGAAAGGTCACTGTCCTACACAGGAACGCGACAACAACAACAAAACTAACAGGTAAAGTGGGATTAACCTGCCTTCATAAATAACATTGTGAGGTAGCTGTTCACACTAAGAGACATACATAGCTTGTGTTGAATAGGATCTCCTCCTCTTGCTGTTGCGAGCTGTTGTGGTAGGTACTGACTAGAGAAAGGAATTATTATAAAGTATTGCCCATGTTGTACTCTCTCATGAGAGAGGAATGGAGGGGGAACTTGGTTGTCAAGTCTTCAGGGGTACCCCACTGTCGCCAGACGACGGAGATAGATAGATAGATAGATAGATAGATAGACAGACAGATCAGACAGACACAGACAGACAGACAGACAGACAGACAGACAGATAGATAGATAGATAGATAGATAGATAGATTAGATAGATAGATAGATAGATAGATAGATAGATAGATAGATAGAACTTTCATGCGTTGAACTGGGAAGAAAAGTAAATACAAAATAATGACAGACCACCACCACCACCCAAAAAAGACAAACCCCAAACCCCCCACCAAAACCCAACAACAACAAACAAACAAACCCAAACAACACCAAGACTGAATCGTAAAAGCAATTCGCACCGATGTTCTTGTTGGATTGTTGTTTTATAATCTGTAGGCCTATATTATATTGCACACCACTTTTGAGTCACGGCAGATTTCTCTGCGTGATAGTTTTGGGCTTCTTCCCCCTAAGTGGCCCACAAAAGCAGCGCCACTCAGTGGACCTATCTATCTTTTCTTTCTTTTCCTATCTGCATGTGTAGGATACTTGTTTGCCTATCAGAGTGACTTTTTTATGCTGGGGGGAGGCTGACAGCTGGAGTACCACACTGGTGATCTAAACTGATCTAAGGCTACGGGTTGAAGTGGCCGTTTAGCTGTCCGTCTGAAGGGGCTGGTTGCCTTATCTTTGCAGTTACCATGGCCTGTGAAGTCAGTCCAACCCCCCCCCCTCCCCTCTCCCCCCCACCTCCCCCCTGCAGGGTCTTTGGATAAGACTGAGCGCTCTGAATAAAAGCACGTCAAAATTTTACATAATTTATATAGACCTATGTTGATAACAAAAAATTACTTATCTTGACTTATTGGTGTGTGTGTGTGTGTGTGTGTGTGTGTGTGTGTGTGTGTGTGTGTGTGTGTGTGTGTGTGTGTGTGTGTGTGTGTGTGTTTAATGTGTGTGTGTGTGTGTTTAATGTGTGTGTGTGTGTGTGTGTGTGTGTGTGTGTGTGTGTGTGTGTGTGTGTGTGTGTGTGTGTGTGTGTGTGTGTGTGTGTGTGTGTGTGTGTGAAAGTTAAGTCAAAATTTTATTTCCAGATGGTACATTGAAACAGCATGCATATGATTTTTTTTTACCTTGGAAGAAAAACACTTTATCAATACTATTGAACAACAAAGTGTGTGTGGGCGCGCGTGCGGCGTGGTGGTGTGTGTGTGTGTGTGTGTGTGTGTGTGTGTGGTGGTGGTGCGCACGCGCGCGCGCGCGTGTGTGTGTGTGTGTGTGTTTCAATTTAGATATGCAATTTTCTTGGATTATTTCATTAACAACAAGCTTTGATCACAGTTGATTGATGTTTGTTCTGGTTTCTGATCATTTCAGTACTGTGTGCCAGTCAGTGTTGCACTCTGTATTTGTCTTTTGTATCACTTTAAGTTACAGCAAGATTTCTCTGCGTGAAATTTGGGTTCTCTCTCCCGCGGGAAGATTACGTTGCCACAAGTGCAAGCGCCTACCATTTTTTTCTTCTTTTCCTGCATCAACTTTTCCTGTTTTCCCTGTAGTTGCTGTTTACGGGACGATTACAGCTTTACTGACCCTCGCTATAGCCCAGTGGCTCAGAGACCGTTTAAAACGACTTCAGTCCTGTGGGTCCATGAAGTTTGGGTTCAAATTTCTCCACAGCTCCAGTGAATTACAAAGGTGTGGATTTTTCACGACTCCCAGGACAACTTCAAAAACAGACCTGCCAGTGCATTCATTTTCTTTGCGTAAAATCATTATGCACATAACTTGTCAGCAATCACGCCAGCCGTTTGTGGGTACAGGAACACGAAAAATTCAGCTGGCATCATGTACAGAAACGGATCTGCTCATAATGTGTGGGCTGAAGCCAGCAGAC
>CM060316.1:97626523-97636523 GCA_030674155.1 Stramonita haemastoma | reverse complement strand
TATCTTCTCTTTCTCTCTTCTCGTCGTCGTCGTCGTCGTCGTCGTCGAACGCTCATACAGCAATTTTTGTTGTCCTGCCAAAAGAGAGAAAATGGAGTTGCGCTGTAGTCAAGTGCCTGACAAGTCAGGCCCAGCGCATCGGATTTGAGCTTTGGAGAGAATTGCTACATTTCATTCCTTCTAGAAAAAGGAAAGAGAATGGACCAAGAAGGCAATAAATAGACAAGGAGGTGACTAGAAGAAAAGGAACAAGGTCAGACAAAGAAGAGAGGAATAGAAAAAAAGGAATTCCTTGCAAACGATTTCAGAAGGTGAGGATGCTATTTACACTGACAGGCTCTTAGCATCCCCAGAGGGGTTTGTTCTTTCTGGATAAAAGACAGGAGAACAGACCAAGAAGGCAGATAATAGACAAGAAGAAATGACAGGAAGCAAAGGAACAAGGCAAAAACAACGAAGATGACAAGGGAATTTTTATACCATAGAATTCCAGAAGGTTAGGGAAGCTGTTTATACTGACAGGCCCCTGGTATACCACAAGGGAGTAAAGTAAATGACAAAAAGGTGACATAAAGATGCAAGTATGTAATCATAAAGTAGCTGTATATGACAAATGTTACATAAAATGCAAGCCTATATCCAAACAGCAATGGGTACTCACCACGGTGATTTCCGAGGTGACGAAGCTGAACTGCATGACGCTGTACAACATCAGGGGCAGCAGGAGCAGAAACTTCCTGTTGCGAGAGAACTTGCCAAGGGACACAATTTGATCCTTCACCCTTTTCCAAGGGGAACCACTGGAGGTGAAGACGTGAGGGCCGAGAGGTTCCAGGATGAAACAGAGCGATGAACATGCAGATAACGATCAGCAGCATGAAGATGCCGAACAGAAGGAACGTTGTGAACTGCGATACAGATGCTCCACCCGTGCTGATGACGTAATGGTGACAGAAATCTGCCCCACATATATCGTAGGGTGACCTTGGCTTGCATTCAGTGTGTTGCTGTTGCCAAAAGAACTACCGTTGATGACCCTGATTTCGCCTTCTGTCCCTGAACTGTTCGTGGTGAACGGAAGGTGCTGAGATTCGTTGTAGGAAAGAGAAAGGTTCGCAAGAGTGGAGTTGATGCCGCCAACAGCAACAGGAGGAGGAGGAGGAGAAGAAGAACTGTCTTTACCACCATCTCCATAGGAGAGAACGAGAGCAGCGATGAGGTTGCCGACGATGAGGTTACTCTGGTAGATGAGGCAGAAGATGCCGAAGTATCGGTCAGAAACAGCCTCGTAGGACTTTTGCTTGATGTTGGACTCTCCTCTGGCCAGCATGACGACGTAGGTGGACATGGCGTTCCAGATGACCGTCAGGCTGACCCCCCCCCCATGGAGGCGGGCACCATCAGCCACATGGCGGGGTACAGGTTGACGGCGACGTACAGCAGCTGGAACATCAGGCCGCCCACGATGCACCGCTTGACCCCGAAGCCCTGCACCATCACGGGGCTCAGCAGGCTGCCCAGGATGTAGAAGGCGAACATGACCGCCAGGCAGATGACCCCCACCCCGCCGTCCTGGTTCAAACTGCTCTGCAAGTTGCGCGTGGCGAAATTGGCCACGAAGAAAATGGTGATGAGCAGAGACATCAACAGCAAGTTCTTCATGTGCCGACCGCTGACGACTGAGGGCCCGCCTTTAGGACCATCGTCCTGAGAGGAGGACTCCTCGTCACTGGGCGCCTCTCCCTCCATGACGCTGAGGATTGAGGGCTTCTTGCCGCCGCCCCCCAGAGACATCATGGAGCTGAACTCCATGTCTGTACGCAGGTAGCTCATGGCCTTTCGGCAGGCTTCTCCCAAGTTGCTGACTGAGGTGGAAGCCAGGTTGCGGAAACTGCTACGTAGATTGATGTTGTCCATGGTTTTGGCTCGCCAGTTGTGGATGGCCTGCACCTGAAGACTGTTGGGATTATTGGAGTAGCCTTGCTTTGAGAGCTTGTAGGCATTCAGACTCTCTGAGCTGTGCAGAAGACTGGGCTTCAGGGGCATCTTCAGTGGATTGGGCGTAGGTTTGTGCAGGGACTGCGTGAGTCTGACTTGACCTCGATGTCTGGAGCGTCGACTTCATTCACTGTGATGCTGATCACCTCAGAGGGGTGATGCTCTGCCAGCTGGTGGACAAGACTCTCAAAGCTGTGTCTGTCTCAAAAGCAGTATTGTCTTCAGTTTCAGCTTCATCTTTGTCGGCACTAGTAACGGACAGTCCTCTGATTGACGTTCATCAACAAACTGCGAGGGCTCTTCGCAAGTTTTGAATCATCGACGTTATCGTCAACCATCTGCTGATCCTCCGGCATGTCAAAAACTGGTTCTTTGTTTCCATCCAGGTCAAAGAGCTGATTTGTGTATGACGATGGTGCCTCTCCTCAGCAGACCAGTTGTTCTGGAGATTCTCATGGCTTTGGGGATTTTCATTACTGTTGATGCCGTCTTTCAGGAGGCAGGGATCGCTGTCAGAGCTGTCAGTAGTGACCAGGGAAGCACTGTTCATGTCCACGTCAGAACACGTGTCTGAACTGCAAGCCTTGCTGTCTGCTTTGCCTTGTGGGTCAGCCACCGGGATGGATTGCGAGCCTGCAGTTCTTGGAGAAAAATTATCAGAAGGCGCATCCTGGGGGACCAGTAGGCATTCTGAGGTAGAGTTGGAGTTCATCATTGCTTGATTATTGTTAATGATCTCTTCAGGAGAGAAATAGGGGGCGGTCATCATCAGGAAAGGGGCGTGTTGAAAAGTCAGCGTTATCATTTGCTGCAGGAGGATCAAGGGAGTCGGAAGAAAAGGGATTCTGGGGCGTTGGAAGGAATTATTGGGAAGGAAGGCAAAGGCATTGGACTGGGACTCTGGCTGTGGAGCAGTGTGCGCCAGCCGTGTGTCTGAAATCCCAGGCTCTGGAACGTAGCCTGTGTACAGACCATCACCTCCTGCACTTTCTTCCGTACGGTCCCCGCACTGCAGCATGGTGCTAGTTGACATGTCTGCAAAACAAAACCAAAAAAATTCGTGTCAAATCAAAACCCTATACACATTCTTAATATGTTTTTAAATAAGGAAAGCATGAATTTTATCGCACTCTTGCATGCACCTTACCTGTAGTGTTACGTTTATGAACACATTAGCTGTTGTTGTGTGTTAAGAAAAGGAAAGTAATACATCAAAATGTTACTGCGACAAACTTGGATGACCGCGGGATTAGTGGGATGCTACTACCCAAAGCAACCCAATCTCCTCACTCTGATGACACTTGGAGGGAGAATTACTGGATGTCCGCTATGTCCTCGCTTAAAACTCGTGTCCTCTCTCTGTCTCTCCCTGTCTCTGTCTCTCTGTCTCTCTGTCTCTGTCTTTCTCTCTCTCTCTCTCTCTTCTCTCTTCTCTCTTCTCTCTCTCTCTCTCTCTCTCCTGACACTTCTAGGTGAAGCTATTAATTTTAATCCCAGATTTTCCGAACTTAACCGTGTCATCACAAGAAACTGCTGTCTCTCTCTGTCTCTCTCTGTCTGTCTGTCTGTCTGTCTGTCTGTCTCTGTCTTCTCTCTCTCTCTCTCCTCTCTCTCTCTCTCTCTCTCTCTCTCTCTCTCTCTCTCTCTCTCTCTCTCTCTCTCTCTCCTCTCTCTCTCTCTCTCCTCTGTGACACTTCTAGGTGAAACTATTTAATGTCCAGATTTTCCGAACTTTAAACCGTGTCATCACAAGAAACTGCTCTCTCTCTCCTCTCTCTCTCTCTCTCTCTCTCTCTCTCTCTCTCTCTCCTCTCTCTCTCTCTCTCTCTCTCTCTCTGTGACACTTCTAGGTGAAACTATTTAATGTCCAGTTAACCGTGTCATCACAAGAAACTGCTCTCTCTCTCTCTCTCTCTCTCTCTCTCTCTCTCTCTCTCTCTCTCTCTCTCTCTCTCGAACTAATGCATAATTATGACTACTAGGGTCACGACCTCCGAACACTTTGTGTGGAGATGATTGAATGAGTGCCATGCATCTGCTGCCCCTGATGGGCTTAACTGGCAATAAAATTTACCCTGTCATGCTCATATTAACATTACTGTTTCCTGTGAACTACAAATGACCTGTAAGGACATCAAGAGGAGATGGGGGGGGGGGGCGGGGGGCAGGAGGAGAGCTAGAGGGGAGGGGGGGAGGGGTGGGTAGGCAGACCGACAGACGACCAGAAAAAACGATGACCTTCCAGTATATAGTTGTACAATTTTGCTGATACAAGTTTCTCTTTGGGGGGTGGGAGGTGGGAGGGAGTAAATGGTGGGGGTATGTGGGGGGTGGGGTGAGGGGTGAGGGGGGGCGACGTAAATGCATAGAGGAAATGGAAGTATGAATAGGAGACATCATGTTCGCAATCTCATAATATAACATACCCTCTGTGTGTGTGTGTGTGTGTGTGTGTGTGTGTGTGTGTGTGTGTGTGTGTGTGTGTGTGTGGTGTGTGTGTGTTTTGTGTGTGTGTGTTTGTGTGTGTGTGTGTGTGTGTGTGAGTGAGTGGTGTGTGTGTGTGTGTGTGTGTGTGTGTGTGTGTGCGTGTGCGTGTGTGTGTGTGTGTGGTGTGTGTGTGTGTCTGTGTGTGTGCGAGCGTGCGAGCATGTGTGCGTGCGCGCGCGCGCGCGCGTGTGTGTGTGTGTGTGCATGTGAGTGAGTGAGTGTGCGTGCGTGCGCACGTGCGCACGTATGTGTGTGCGTGCGCACGCGTATGTTTGCATGTGCGCGCGCGCGCGCGTGTGTGTGTGTGTGCACGTGTGCGTGTGTACACGTGCGGGTGCGCGTGTGTGAAAGAGACAGAGAGGTATAGGTAAAATAAAAGTCAACTCACATCACCCCAAGGTCATGACCCTGAATGACAGTGAAGGGGAGCAGAGGGAGGGAGGGAGGGAGGTGTGTGATAGGGGGGGGGGGGGGGGAAGTGGACGTCACACATGGTCAAAAACGGTCACAGGTCACTGGCCAACCAGCCGGCCCGGGAGTGGGCTTTTTGCCTACGTCACAATGTCCAGCCAAGCAGGAGTTAATTAACAAGGAGTATTGTTAGTTAGTATTCCTGCTACCACTGGACACATGCTGGGGAAAAGATATTGCGAAAGGATTGCTGAAAGTGGGTTTCGTTGCACACGCGAGGGCTGTGTTATTTAGTTTTGTATTAGGTGGTTGTTTGGGTTTTTTATTTAATTTGTGTGTTGTGTTGTGTTGTGTTGTGTTGTGTTGTGTTGTGTTGTGTTGTGTTGTGTGTGTTGTGTTGTGTTGTGTTGTGGTGTGTTGTGTGTGTGGTGTGTGTGTGTGTTTGTGGTGTGTTGTGGTGTGTGTGTGGTGTGGTGTGGTGTGGTGTGTGTGTGGTGTGGTGTGTGTGTTGTGTTGTGTTGTTGTGTGTGTGTGTGTGTGTGTGTGTGTGTGTGTGTGGTGTGTGTGTGTGTGGTGTTCCGTTTTTTTCTGTGTCCTACAAGACCCGACATCCACATGCTGCACTCAGATGGGCACCACCTGGGAAAAGGAAGAGGGGCAGGCCGTTAGGTACATGGAGGAGAACTATAGAAGAAGAAATGAAAATAATGGCAAAACATGGAATGAAATCAGCTGGCTTGCTCAAGACAGAGATGGCTGGAGGAGACTTGTTGGCGCCTTTTGCTCCACCCGGAGCGAGGAGGATTAAGTAAGTAAGTCTCTATATCAATATATTTAGGCTACTGTTTGGAGATGGGTGTACTTTGTATTTTTTCATTTTACTGATTAAGTAGGAACAACAGATCAGGGGTGGGGGGTGGAGGTGGGGGGTAAAATAATGATACTACTACTACTACTACTACTACTACTACTACTACTACTACTACTACTACTACTACTACTACTACTACCACCACCACCACTGCTACTACTGCTGCTGCTGCTGCTGCTGCTGCTGCTGATGATGATGATGATATAATAATAATAATAATAATAATAATAATAATAATAATAATAATAATAATAATAATAATAATAATAATAATAATAATAATAATAATAACAACAATAATAATAACAATAATATAATAATAATAATAATAATAAATAATAATAATAATAATAACAATAATAATAATAACATGAGGAAACTGATTTAACACACTGCTATGCTCTGGTGTTATCTAAATGCAGAAAAATGGTGACGATAGGTCTTGCAAATTTGAAAAAGCTTAGTTAAGTCCATCACATTCGTGTTTGAGAACAGTGTTTTCTAGGACATTTGGCTTTTAGTGTCTTATACACGTAGACTAGCTGGCACCCTCACCTTAATAATGAAGGTTGGTAAATAATAACATTACAGGCAAAGTGGATCAATCTGCAACTACATCAAAGATCTACAAACTGTTTAGACATCTGCATGCATTCTTCTTCTTCTTCCTTTTCTTTTTCTTCTTCTTTGCCTTAGTAGTAGTAGAAGTAGTAGTAGAAGCATTGCTATGTTTATTATTTTAATTTTTTTAGGCATACAAGCACCCTAGTGACCAGACCTGCATGGTTACATGTTCATAGTCCAGTAGTGGTTTACCTCTTTTCTGTCTTCTGTCCCTTTCCCTCTATTTTTTCTTTTCCCTTTTTTCTTTTTCTTTCTGTTTAAATCTGATCTCTTATATCTTTTCTTTTCTTTTCTTTCTTTCTTTCTTAGGTTCTTTTGTTTTTTGCCTTCTTTTTTTATTCCTTCAGTTCTCTTACATTGGATTACCTCCTCCTGGTTTCACTGTACACGGCTCGTCAGAGCAGAAAAGTAGTTCCTTGGGCATAGACAGAATAGAGGTATATTTAAGCCAAAAAAAATCCCCAACCAAACAAACAAAACAAAAAAAGAACTATGACTTGTGATACAGCTTTTATAAGTGGACGAAAAAAAAGGATGGATACACAAACGGATAGCTGAAATAGATAAATAGATAAATAAATAAATAAATAAATAAATAAATAAATAAATAAATAAATGAATGAATAAATGATAAGTAAAACGCTACAAAACAACTCACTCTTTCCCATAACTAAAAGGAGACATTCTTCGATTTGTAAAGCAAAAAACCAACAACAACAACAACAAAACCCCACCCACTCCCCAAAAAACCCAACCCCAAAAACAGTCAAAACCAACGACAACAACAGCAAATCCAAAATAAAAACAACCAGCCAAACAAAAAAACCTCATCAGAAAGCACATCACAAAGCACAACCAAGCAAAAACTCCACAAGCAAACAAAGAAACAACAACAACAACAACAAAAACCAGTGACTGCGAAAACATAATTCTCTTAACCTTGGAAACTGTGAGAAACACAGAGGGGCAACAGCGAAAACATCAATCTCCCAACCTTGGAAGCAGTGGGGAGTCTTCCCCTCCCCCCTCTTGCCACCCCCCCCCCCCTCCCCATCCCCCCCAAGCCCCCAACGCGATGCTGTAACACTCTGTTACGTGACCAGTGGCTGGCTACTATATTGAGGTCAGAACCGGCTTACTGTAGGCCTAAGGAGAGAACTTAGGGGAGCACTTTTTAGTGAGAGGAGGGGGTGAGAGGAAATGGCACTAAGCCCCGTGAGGTAGTCCTAAATACCTATGGTCTTTCTGGCTTTTCTTGAATGAAAGTAGCCAGGGCTAGTTTACCAGAGTGAAAACAATGCTACTAACTCGGGCTTCATGCCAGCGCTGAACATTCTTGTTCCATGTTTTTGTATGGCTTTCTTTGAACTAATAATTTCGACCCAGTCCGTGACTGTATGGTGTGTTTTGGCTTGCACTTTTTTAAAAAAAAGAAAAAGAAGAAAAGATCGTCATTAAAGAGTAATAATATATATATATATATATATATATATATATTATATTAATATATATATATATATATATATATAATATATATGCACAAGGGGGTATAGTCTTGATGAATAAAATCAAGTATGTCCTGATGGTTGTTTAGCTTTTATCTTTCCATATACTTCAGAGATTCACTTTGGAATGTTATTCAAATCTTGATTTTGACGATCACATGTTTTCTGCACAATCATTCTGAATTTGACAATCTTGGTATATAATCTTACCAAAAAAAATTGCGCTTTAACATACCAAAATACTTAAGAACATGGAAATACCAAGTGACTATAAGTAATTGACAAATCATTCAGTCTGGATAATTTAGCAAAATTTGATGGATTCTTTTTTTAAAGAAAATGCTTTGATCCTACTGACCAGCAAACAAAAAGTCAATGTTTAATTAAAATGATTTGTTTACGCATGGATGCTTTGAACAAATAGTAGGAATGTCGCCAAAGATAAGTCTGTGACAAGATGACCATGCATTTATATAATTTTATATATATATATATATATATTATATATGGGGATGGGAGAGAGAGAGAGAGAGAGAGAGAGAGAGAGAGAGAGAGAGAGAGAGAGAGAGAGAGAGAGAGAGAGAGAGAGAGAGGAGAGAGAGAGAGAGAGCACGTAATAGCTTCTTTAGCAACAAGATAGCTCCTCTTGGCAAACATTTAGTCGAAAAGCTACTTTTATAGAGAAGCCAATATCTAAACAGAGTAAAAAAAAAAATAATAAATAAAAACCCACCAAAATATGTCGCACTTCACTTATGGCAAGGGGTCTCTACCTGGAGAGAATACCCTGAATTTGACACACAGAAAGGAGTCTGTCTTGGCTGTCTGTGAGTGATACTAGACGCAGTGCAGTGTATAATACAGCGCACTGCAGACCCCTGAAGGAAGTCAGTGACCATCCTTGCCCTGTAGAACCTAAGGAGCATTGTTGTCCTAGTTCACGACCTCTGGTCTCCTTTGCAGCAGTGTCGATACAGCCAGCAGTGGGGCACTGGAACCGAGACAGACATAGTGCAGACACAGACACGAGCCCTGGCCTGTCTCCTGGATGTCCATCTGTTTCTACTTCTGCAGGCGGAGTGACAGACATTCTCCTACAGGGTCATGACCGTTTGCTCTCTTCCATCAGGGATGTGCTGTGACCAGTGCCAGAACCACCATGGCAGTTATGCACATTTATGAACTATTGTCAGCCCAGCTCAGGATGCCATGACCTTGAGGCAAGACTGGCTCTGCAGCTAGGAATTTTGATAGAAAGGGACTTTGATTTAGTGTGTAGGCCATATGACTCAATGACATGAAGAAGAAAAAAGAAGAGAATAGTCACTCATGAAGTGTTTAGGGATATAGAATCAAAACAATGTTGCTAAATATCAAAACCATGATGCTTTCTAGGTTTAGGTACACAGGTGTGTATGTGTAGACAATCCTAAAGTTTGTGAGCTCCGCAGATTTGAGAATAGTCTGTAAAGTTCTGCGCTCTGCTAACTTACTGCTGTAAGAACATTCTTGTGCAAAATCAAAGTCCAAGTTAAAATCTTGTTATGTGTCCTTGCAGTTTTCCCTCTATTTTGAATACTTTAAAGACAATTTTGCCAGACTTTTACTCGGCATGATGATTCAGGGTTGTTGTTTTTTCTTGTGATTAAGCTATAAACTGTTTTTTGTTTTTGTTTGTTTGTTTGATTTTTCCATGAAATCAACGTCTTAACAGCCATCCACTTTTAACTGGATCATAATCAGCATTTTTAACATTCGCCGAAAATTATTTTTTTTACAAATATTCTATATAATTTGGATGTTTTAAAAGAACGACTCAGCTTTCTTTATGAAGATGAGAGATGGCAGTGTGTTTGACATGTGCACAACAGCTGTAGGAGACCTTCAACAGTCATGAAAGAGTTAACCATCAGTGCTGACTCTACTCCCCCCCACAAAGTCTTTCGGATGAGACTAAAAACAGAGGCCCCGTGTGCGAACCCACGCAGAACATCTTGCGCACACGTTAAATCCTGTTCCGCTTTTCGTAAGAGTAGGCCATCGTGTGGCGGTGGGAACAGATGACATGTACAAAACTGCATACACACGGGAACTGGATGTAAAA
>CM060316.1:97614023-97616523 GCA_030674155.1 Stramonita haemastoma | reverse complement strand
AAACAAATAAACAAACAGTACCTGCTCCACGAAATGTCTACTCATTGGAAACACTGCAGACTTACAAGCGTTCATTATCACAGGCATGGGAAAGGAAGAGATTACAAGATTAATTTGCCTATGACCCCTCTTGGGAATGGAGGATTTCAGTAAACAAAATCAAGTGAACATGTATATAATTTGCATTAACAAAATATGTTTACAAGACAAAATTTCACAGAAAATTATAGAAATATAGCCAACCTTTTCATCAATGTCATGCAACCTTACTCAGAACTGAGGCTACATGGCGCTGAAAAGGTGCAACCGCCGCTGAGTTTGTTAGACAGATCACCAGACTGATCATGATCTTAAGCAATCTGAGGGTGTGGGTTTGAACCGCTGTTAAACTCTACATCTATGGCCGGGAATAAAATGATGCTCTATGGAGTTCACAGTGGTACCAACTCCTTTCCCCCTACAAGTATCTTTGGACAAGAAGGTTGTAAACTGAGGTTTGACCAGTGAAGGAACACTAGTGTTTTGTGCACACCTAAACCCCCTCTATTTCATATTGAGTAAGTCACACTTCTAGCCAATAACGTGGATAACATAATTATTCAACATGCATTCTGTGGAGAGAACACCCACTCAACAAAAACAAATCCCATTAAATTGGAGAGTGGTGATATGCTCAACTTGCCCAGTACTCCTGGCATTAATAATACTGTTACCTCAAAGTCTGGTCTGCAAGCTTCATCGGAGAAGGGGGCTGGCTAGCTAGCTATCCACACGGCTGGATCGGCACGCCACACAATCATCCCATCCCAGTGCCAATCTGTCTCTAAGCCTTTGGCTCGTTTGCCCCCATGTCTTGTGGTGCACTGCTGATAGACGTCTGCCGCCCTGTTACCTGGTGCTAAGCCTACCGTGGTTCAGGGGTAATGCACCCATGTAGGATGCGAGGGACTGCAGATTCGATTTACATCTGTACATGAACCCCCCCCCCCCCCCCAATCCACTAAATAAAGTTGGCCCTGACCAACATTCTTAAAAAAATATTTTTTAAAAACCCAAGCCACTGTTAAAAGGAAACAAACACACATGCAATCATTTTATTTGTAGCTGGTAACCCGCTTGAATTTCTGTCACTGAGATACTAAAGTATTTGATTTGAATACATCATTTTTTGTTTTTAAAAAATAAATAAATAAATAATATATAAATTAATAATAATAAATTAAAAATAATAATAATAATTGATAATAAATAAGTAAAATAAAGGGTGGGGCAGCGCTTATGCAAAACACTCTCCCCAGCGAGAGCAACCCAAAGGTGATGCAGAGGTCTGCAGTGACTGGAAAAGGGCATACGATAGAAAACACCTACATGCACTGCAGATCAAAGGGCTGGCTGTGGAGAGGGTAACTAACTACACAAGAGAGGTTTGCGCAAGCCATGGATGTCTTTGGCAGTTTCCACAGCAGCAGCGCTAGCCAGCAGTGGAGGCTGACAGTGAGGGAGGACAGTGCAGGTACACATACACCCAGCACCCCCCTCATACACTTTCTGACCCAAGCCAGTGGCGTTTTAAGCACACAGTACTTAAAGTTTAAGGGGAGGGAGAGAAGAGCCAGACAGAGGAAACGACGGGAAAACAACATCAGAGAGTGGACAGGCTTTGGGTGGAACGACCTACTACCCAAGGCGGAGGACCGTGGGGAGTGGAGGAAGCTGGTTGCAAAATCTTCAGCTGTGCCCCCACGGTTCACGGGATAACGGGACAGGTAAAGGTGAAGATTTTAAGTTTGAGGTTTCTGTAAAAATTATGAAAATAAATAGTATACTTAGTGAAGACATAGAGCTAACTGCCTTTGTGAACATTCGGGTATTTGAGTTCCCATCTGTAAAGACACCAGGTGAAGTTGTCCAATGTCATTTTTGTCATGATGTGTACGAACTTTGCGGCATTTATACGAAGAAAAAAGAAGAAGAAAAAAATCCATGTGAGCAGCATTAAACATGCGAAATGTTCAGGTGTTACCCAGAAATACGACCTGTATAATGTCTTTGGAAAAATCCTCTGATCAGTTCGGGAAAAATCGTGTTTAGAACTCATCGTAGGAAAACATCAATAATTTTCGGAGAAATTGTGCTTAGATTAAATGTAGGGGTCAATCCATTTTGGTAGAAGTTGGACTGTTAGATAAACACAGAAAAAGATCCACTTCTGAGGAATGAGATCTACAGTTAAAATGCTAGAAAACAAAAAAAATCAGTTTGGGAGAAATTGGACCTAAAACCGAATGCAAGGAAAACAAAAAAAACTGTTTCTAGGGACAGAAACTGGACTTTTAATCAAATAGAGCAGGGGGGAAAAAAGAGACCAGTTTATGAAGACATGGGAATGTGAATAAATCACAAGAGAAGTTGGGGGGGAGGGAGAAGAACATGGAAGAAATCGGACTTTAAACAAATGCAAAACAAAACAAAAAAACACCACCCCCACCTCCAAAAAAAA
>CM060316.1:97596523-97604023 GCA_030674155.1 Stramonita haemastoma | reverse complement strand
AGGTTCTTTTTTCAAGGTTTTATAAAACATCTATTCAGTCAGTGGGATATTTGCTTCTATTTTTATTTGAATCATAACTTGAGTCTCATTTTTTGTAAGCAAATACACGGCTTGACCTCAAAACCACTGTTAAAAGTATTTCCCCACTACTCCTTTGACGTAATCTACAGCCCAAGTCAGCCATTCGTATATAGGCCTATTCATCACGTGAGGCTAAAATATTGACTGGCAAGTCATACATAAAGCCTCTCTCCTTTTGCTGTGTTCCTGTCCCTTATTTTGACAGCTACTTTTTGTTATGTCAAAGGGAGGAGTGGGGGGGTGGGGGTGGAGGGCATTGGGGGGAGGGGTGAATGAGGGGATATACTTTAATGAAGTAAGGGGGGGGGGGGGGCTAGTGGGGGGGGGGGGGCTAAATAAAGGGATAATGTTTGTGAAAAGGAGAAGAACGAAATCGTGTAAATACAACGTCATTGACATGATGATGCAAGTTATGCAAATGAGAGAGAGAGAGAGAGGAGAGAGAGAGAGAGGAGAGATCCAGTAAACAACCCCATACAAACAAGCATGTACTCGTCATGTACGTGCGCACGTGCGGAAGAACTAACTACAGGTAGGCCTAGGCTACACGAAGCCTAGCAGCTAGCAAACGAACCGTGGCACACAACGGGGTCATTCCAAAGTTCATGACCTGCACGCGGGCCATATTCACGCCTGCTTGCAACAAAAGCAGTGGAACACATCGCAGTTGACTGACTCGTAGTTTCCACATGAATGAACAGCACAGAGGGTTACACTCTCACCAAATGTTTTGGAGTTTTTTTTCTCGTCGTTTTCACAACCAACCTTGCATTTGTGTTGCAAGTTCTGGTCGATTTAAACAAAATCACAAATACTATGGTAATATTGCATACAGAACTGCTTTGCTGCTAATGTTCCCTTTTGTGCATAATCTGTAAAATTGTCCACATCACAATCGTGAGCATAATAACTTTGCATGCTTAGTTAATGTGTTCTGGGGTATGTTCAAGATAGGCAATACGCCAGCTTGACAAATCAACAATTTTTGCAACTATCTTTAGATTTAAAACCGGAGAATTTTACTACTGGGCATAGTCCAACAACCATAGATAGGCTTGACAATGCTAAGGAAATTTTTTCTTGTAAAAGATTTTTTTTAATCAACAAAAAACAAGATTAAACCTACTGAAACATCCCCCCACTTACACAGCAAAACAAGGATGAACGCTTGAATTCATTCAGGCATATCAGCATGCTTTTTCCTGACGACACCGGCGCTGGTTTGAACCAGTTACAACTGCCTTGGTTCGGCTGAAGCTGGTTCTTATTTAAGGGCTAAGAACCGGTTTAGATGGTACTTAACCCGCCCGTGCAGGGTTTTTCTCCTTTTGCCTTCGATATAATTCTATACAAACACACAGCCCCCGAGATATTTCACCTGTCGCCCCACATAGTTTTCTTTTTTTTTATTCGGACATGTGCAGTTGTACTTCATAAACTGATATAATAACTATCAATATCACAGCACCCATGTGTTTATATGTGCATTTTGTTTAATAACCATGTCTAGGTAACTGCTGTGAAAGTGTGCTCTGCTGTCATGATCATCAGAATAATCATTCACACTTACATCCCCTACTGTAGAAGCAAAATATAGGCCTATAATAGTTTAATAACTGGTTTCTTTTGCAGAAAATACAAAACATTTTTAACCCGTTTCATATTCGCGTGTGTTTATGTATTTATACACACATGCATGTCAGCATGTGTGCTGGTTGTTGAGTGCTTGCATGGGCATGAAAAGTTATTGGTTCTGAAAACAGCCTAGGAGTTTAAAACAACAACAAACAAACTAACAAAAAAAGCACCTAAAATAAAATATGAGAAAGAGATCTCTCTCATCAAAACCAACTTGGGTTGTTTATTTACATGACATAATTTTCATTTAAGAACTCAAAAACAGAAAGCCACTTCTGCCCTTACTTAGCACAAGTTCTACACCATATACACAGCTTACTGCAAAGCTTAAGCTGGGAATGTACACCTGTTTACAGGTGAAAACCCACACCTTCTATATTTGTCTTAGAAAACAAGCCTTTATAGGAATGACCTACATTGTACCCTCAAACCTGAAAAACAAAACGGCCATTAACCTTGTTACTACACTAGCCGGCAGACACAACCGGTTGGCTCTGGTCCATTTGGCGCTTTGTTCTGACAGTTGCGCAACACTCAAGTCCATTGAGTTCACTTTTTTTCTGTTTATTTTCTTTAGGCAGGGGCCCACACTTGAATACTGCCTAAACAAATCTCAGCTCTTGGATCAAATACCTGTTGGCTTGATGTTTACAAAATGTTGGAAGTCTAGTTCCCAACCTGTGTAGTATTGTATCTCCTGTGTGTCTAAAACTGTGTCCCCTATACTTACCACACTGCCATTACCCTAATTGATTCCAACACGTGTGATATCCCTAAAGCTGTCATCTTCCAACAGTTTTGTTTCCATGGCAGAGAAAGTGTGTAAGCTTCAGTTCTCTTGTGTCATGTGTCAGTAGTCTGGCGTTTGATTTAAGCCCTTCCCTGGTTGCTGTATGTGGTCCATAGCTGCTATGTTTGCTCCATGGCTGCCATGCTCCCACAACTCTGGGATTCTCTCAGCTTTGTAATGATTTGAGCTCACTCTTGTTTTTGTGTTTTTTTTAGTTTTTCAACTTCTGCAAGGTCATTCCCATAGCCTTTATGGGTCTTTGATGTCTTGTTTTTAGTCTACAAAAGCTTGCTGCCCATCATGGTTTTCCATTTGCTTCAATGTTCTTATTCCTCTCTTGTTTCCCCAGATTTTGCCTCCCACAGTTGTTTTGAACCCACAAGCTTCTACAGCAGGGGCCATGTTTAAGCAGGGCCGGTGTTCCAACTGTTTCTCATTTTCTTACTCAGCCTTTACACTTCCACACCAATCACATTCTTTAATGTTACTGTACCTACAGATCTGACATTTCCACACCTCTCTTGTTTTCATATCCCCCCACAGCATTTACAGTTTCACAGCTGTCATTTTTCCATGGCTTTTTACAGTTTCACAGCTGTCATTTTCCCACAGGTTTTACAGTTTCACAGCTGTCATTTTTCCACAGTTTTTACAGTTTCACAGCTGTCTTTTCCCACAGTTTTTACAGTTTTACAGCTGTCATTTTTACACAGTTTTACAGTTTCACAGCTGTCATTTTTCCCACAGTTTTTTACAGTTTCACAGCTGTCATTTTTACACAGTTTTTAGTTTCACAGCTGTCATTTTCCCATGGCTTTTACAGTTTCACAGCTGTCATTTTCCCATGGCTTTTACAGTCCCACAGCTGTCATTTTACCATGGCTTTTACAGTCCCACAGCTGTCATTTTACCATACTTTTACAATCCCATAGCTGACTTTTAGCTAATGCACAGCTTTCACAGTCTTACAGCTGTTAGTTGTTTGGTTGGTTGGTTGGTTGTTTGTTTCGGGGGGTTGTTTGTTTTGGGGGGAAGGGTTCTTTTTATCTGTTTTTTTTTCAGCTCTTATATCTCCTCAACTACTATTTTTCTAAAGTAAGTTTTCTCCCCGTTTTTGCATTTCTTCTATCACTATCCCACAACCTTCACATCTGTAATTTCCCCAAAGGTGTTCTTTCACAACTGATATTTTTCCCCCACAATTCTCACAGCCTTGTTCTAGCACAACTCTCACATCTCTCTTAATATGATATTTTCTCCAAGTTCTCTCACAAAGCTATCATCTTCCTTTAACCAAGAAATTTCCATAACTGTACACACACACACGCGCACACACACACACACACACACACACACACACACACACAACACACACACACACACCACACACACACAATTATTATAATATATATATATATATATTATATATATATATTATATTATATATATATATATATTTATATATATATATATATATATATATATACCTTTTTATGTCACAGCAGATTTCTCTGTGTGAAATTTGGGCTGCTCTCCCAGGGGGAGAGCGCCTAGCCACAAGTGCAGTGCCCACTCATTATTTTTTTTCCAATCACTCCTATACTTCCATAGCAGCCAACTGCACCTCTTGCTTTTCTACAGCTGCTGTCCTGCAACATTACCAGAGCTGCCATTTCCCATTGCCCTCATATTAGTACAGATGTCATTTTCTAACAGCTGCTGTGTTAATACAGATTTTAATGTTCCCACAGGTTTTCTTGTGGTGGGTATTGTATTCCCAAACACTTAGGTTAACCTGTGTTCAATATTCTATCAGGTTTTATGCTTGTCTGGGTTACCGTTTCGTGTTTGAATGCTACATCAGCTCGAAAGTTCCCTTAATTATCATGTTTCTCTACCATGTTCTAACATCTGTTGTCCCACCCAAACTATACTTATAACAGTTGCAACTGATATATATATATATATATATATATATATATATATATATATATTATATATATATATATTATATATGTGTGTGTGTGTGTGTGTGTGTGTGTGTGTGTGTGTGTGTGTGTGTGTGTGTGTGGTGTGTGTGTGTGTGAAAAAGTGAAAATTAGGTGAAAACAATCTCTCAGTGCAAAAAAGAGCAGTAAACAGAACAAGCAACACACCACTCTTGACTTCTCAAAAACACTTCTCCCCTCCACACCTTATGGAGTTACTGGGGCACTTGCACTGAACCTTGTTTCCTTTTTTAAGGTATTGTCTGGCGAGTTTATCCCTCACTAGGTGGCATGCTTGATATATCTGTATCATCCATACCACCCCTCATTGCTAGTCTTTTCTATCAGGGAACCTGGTGAGGTTTGAAAATGTGCACAATGTGTCACGTGTGAGTTTGAACACGGATCCTAGGTTTATCATTTCATCTGAAGAACATTCAAAGGGTATGGAATCGGAAACAGTGTCAACTACAGGGGGGGGGGATATCCTTAAACAGGGAGCCCAACTCTAACTCAGGCTTGAACCCCCGCCTTCAGTAAACTTGAGGTCACCAGTTCGAAGCTGTAACCAATACCATTAGGCTATTCTTCCCTCCTTTATGACGACACTGCGTCCTCAAGTTTATGCCACCAAAGCCAGAAAGAAAAAACCCTGCCTGGACTTGAACTCTTGACCCACGCCTGGTTTAAGCCCATTACACACGTTCACAGGGTTACATCATATCGATAGGACCATCTGCGGTGTACTGGACAATCTACCTAGTGTGCTTTTGTACAAAGAACTGTTCACAGGGTCATACCATGTCGATTTGCCAAATGTGGGTTACTGAACAATCCACCAGGTGTGCTATTGTCCGGGGAAAAAAAGGCCTTAAACAGAGTCAGAGAGTTATAAATGCATATGAATGACATAACAAGAAGACCAAACAGAAAAATAAATGAGTAACCACTTGTTCCTTCTAGGTAAAGAGTACTGTTAAGTCCTAACATAAATGGAAGGCTGGATTCTAAACTCTGTACTTCTCATTCAGTCGCCAGATAGACAAAGGTCAGTCTGAAATCAACTATAGAGGAGAAGGGGGAAATGTATCAGGCAGCGGCTAGAGAGATTCATCTACATTCTCAGAATTTTTGGGTTCATAGTATTTTTGTTACAAATCGATCCTCAGCTATG
Source organism: Stramonita haemastoma (assembly GCA_030674155.1). Taxonomy (NCBI): domain Eukaryota; kingdom Metazoa; phylum Mollusca; class Gastropoda; order Neogastropoda; family Muricidae; genus Stramonita; species Stramonita haemastoma. The sequence continues at coordinate 97,598,352 of CM060316.1, read as the reverse complement.
AAAAGAACTCTAGTCAGCAGGCTTTCGTTTTTCAAGGATATATATGACTGCCATTCTTACTTCCTAAAATGCAAAGCATGCATTTATATTTTGTTGTCCCTAAACACGTATACAATTTTCTTTTCTTTTTGCGGTCCAAGCCAAAAAGTTAAGGGATGAATAAACATGCAGCAACGCTTCAATGCGTAAGGGATAGTCCTGATCAGCTATTTCTTACCACAGCTGCCTAGTCCTAAAATAGTTATGAAAAAAGCACACAAGAAACATACAATTATAAACATTCCCGATCTAGGTTAACTGTGACTGTTAAAAAAAAAAGAAGCCATAATATTGTTATTCAGGCCGATGAACTCTCTGATCAAACTGGCTTGTCATGCAAGGGGCAGGTTTTTATCAATTCGAATTGGAGCACTGGCACGGTCTATATACAGGTTGTTCAGTTGATAGTTTTTCTTTTTTCTAGTATCAGGCTTTGGTGGCTGCCTTGGCAAGCCATGGGGTGTTAACAACTTTACTCCTGTGAAAGCAATAACAACTCTGGGTTGGTTTTTGTTGGTGTTGTTGGGTTGTATTTTTAAGAGTGTTTTTTCCTTAAGGTACCTGGTGTGGTTTTAAGTGACACAACTGCCAAGACCACCGACAAAGGCTCGTCCAAGAAGTCAAAAGTCATGACTTAGGTGGGGCAGATTTAAGTGATCTAAATGCAACAAGCCCCAAACGTTGTCACCAAAGTATCAAATGTATAGCTCCTTTTCTTTTTCTTTGGAAATTGCTTTTGCAATGATGAAGGAGTTGTACTGGTTACTTGCATTTTTTGTTTGTTTTTAGTATTACTCTGTCGTTAATATGTAATAAGTGTCAAAGGTGGAGGAAAGGCATATCTTGAGATCCAAATGTAAGCCATTTTTCTCAACTTCTTTTGCATGTCAGGTCTAAATGGTATACATTGTTTGGGTAATCCAATTGCTGAGCTGACTGCTCATGCCTGTATATCAGAATGACTTCTTGCATTCTTTTGAATACCTGAACATATTAGCACAAAGATTTCGTAGTTATTTATTTCATTTACATTTTGAAGTGGCAGTAAAATCGTTCATTAAATTTTCTTTTTTTCCCTAATGTTAGGCTTTGATGGCAGCTTTGGTAGGCTACAGGATTATTTGATTCCTGTGAAAGTAACAACAACTCTATTGTTGTTGTTGTTGTTGTTGCGAGGAATATTTTCTTCTTAAGGTATGAGATGATTAATAGTTTCACCGTTGAGACCTCAGATGTTGGCCTATCCAGGAGTGGAAACTCAGTTTTGCCTGAATACAACAAAATAGCATTCAAATACCTGAATAACAATAGTGCAGTTTTGCTTGATTACAAAAAGTAGCATTCTGCATAAATTGAGCACATTATAAGCTACAAGCTTGTTGTTGTTATGATTCCTAAATGCTGTTGTTTTCAATGTTTGTTCAAAATTCTAAATAAAAACTATTTAAACCAACCTAACAATAATGCAGTTTTGCTTGATCGAAAAAAAAGTTGCATTCTGCATAACCAGTACAACAATAATGCAGTTTTGTTTGAAAATAAAAGCTAGTATTCTGAACGAATAGCCGGTATAACTATCTAAAAACAGGACTACGTAGAGCTGACAGATCAATCTCAGCAAAAGGTTCGCCGTTATTTCCACTTAAGCATGTACAGAGTGCTTGCCATCTTTGATGCACACAAAGCACTTTGTTTTGAAACCATCAGCAGAATAAAATAATAAAAAAATTCAAAGAGCACAGAATGTCCCTAAAAACATTGGTGACGAATTTTATCTCAGTTCTGTTTGC
>CM060316.1:97539023-97589023 GCA_030674155.1 Stramonita haemastoma | reverse complement strand
CGAGCCACCTCCGAGGCACCTGTTTGAGGGAATTCTGGTGCTAACGTCAGTATTGACTCCACTCTCCCAAAAGTCCTTCAGGTGAGATTACACACTGAGGTCCTGTGTGCAAACACACGCAGAACATCTGACACACACATTAAAACCCATTTTGCCATCTGGAACATTTGGTCATTTGTGCCGGGAAGAGCAGATATGCCAACAAATACATTAAAAACAAAACAAAACATGCACCCTGGTGTAGTGTTTCGAAATCATTATAGAAAGCGGAATGTGGCTAGCTTAATGGTGGGCAAAAATGGTTGCATACACAAAAATCTCACCACTGGAACTCTAGCCGAGAAAAGAAATTTTTAAAAAAGGAACAAAACTATGAAATATCGTCCTATATTCATGCTGTTACAATCACCATTATCGTCGTCGTTGACATCATCATCATCTTCTCAATATGGCTATTATTCCTGGTATCATTTACTTATTTGTGAAGATACTTAATGACGTAAAAGTTACACCACTGTGCACACAAAATAATTCGTTTTGCTTTTCAACTGAGGACACAGAGAGAGAGAGAGAGAGAGAGAGAGAGAGAGAAGAGAGGAGAGAGAGAGAGAGAGAGAGAGAGAGAGAGAGAGAGAGAGAGCGTAACAGGCCGGAACAGCTACGTGTGGACACCAGTCCATGTTTTAGTACAACGAATCAGCCTGAGCCAGTGTGCATACCTAACTCAAGACACATTGCTTGACATGGAAACCTTGTCACTGATCCAATGATGTCAGTGTATGATGAAGTGAATTCGAATCTGTTGATACTGTGCAATTTGAAAGGTTTTTAAAAGGGATGGTTTAGCTTCAGTATTAAATTCTGAAGTATTTCATTCTGTTGGATTAAAAAAAAATGTATTCATGACAATTGTGAAATTTTGTTTTAAATTCTAAAAATGTGAAGGATTAAATCTGGTACTGTATATATAATACAACCGTTGATTCGATAGAATTGATAACTGCAAATTGGCGTGGTGGCCGAGTAATAACCCTTCATAACATTTGCCTGTTTAAAGACTTTGCAACGGGGTGAAACTGAGGGAACAACTGATGAAAATCCCTAAAACTACCCAAAATTCAACCCTGTGATTTCGTCTGCAAGATCTGTATCCTTGTCTTTGTCTTCACAGAATTATCTTCTTTTTTCACAGGTTTTTTTTTTGCCCAGTCAAATCATTCATTGGCAAAAGGTCCACTGGACCTGTGCTGGATACTGGATACTGCCAAAATGCAAACGAGTCAATGAAATAGACTATTTCGCCTTTTTCTATTCTTTTCAAGGACACAGACAGTTACATTCTATCTTTTTTTGTTGTTGTAAAACACCAACGGTGAAAAGCTACAAATCAGAGGGTACACGATGAGCCTCAGTAAGGTTACAGGTGGAGAGATTGGAATGAGTGGCTTGAGAACAGCAAGACAAGAACGTCACAGAAGATGAGACAGCAGCCCCCCCCCCCCTCCCCCTCTCAATCAAAATAAATCAATAACAAGAAAAAATAACCCAGAGAAACAGCAAAAGTATCACATGAATTATTTATGAGTATGAACAACGCAGTAACATAAACAGCAAAAGTATCACATGATTTATTTATGAGTATGAATAACGCAGTAACATACTATAGCAACCTATAACACCAAAAATATGTGACAATGTCTACCAGTGAAAAACACCCAATAAGAATTATAAAAAGAAAAATAGTTGTCCTACTGCCAAAATGCAAACGAGCCAGTGAAATAGGCTGTTTCGCCTTTATCTATTCTTTTCAAGGACACAGACAGTTACATGCAAAGAATTCTGCGTGTGCGTTTTGGTGTGTGTGTGTGTGTGTGTGTGTGTGTGTGTGTGTGTGTGTGTGTGTGTGTGTGTGTGTGTGTGTGTGCTGTTTTTGTCGTTTCAAGACACATAATGGCTCAATGCTGTGAATCAGTGGCTCGGGTGAGTCATATTGACAACGAAAAAGCCTCTTTTCAATGGCTGACTGATTTTTTAAAATTGTTGTTGCGTAAACGTTAACGTTTCACAGGCACAGTTACAGCTGTATGAGAAATCTTTTCGTCTGTATTTATACCTTGCTTGGCGTCACAAATGCTTGAAAATGCGCATGTACCCTAAACGTATAAATCCCTGGTACGTCCTGGGCTCAGCAGAAATGAAAAGGGAGAGACGCAGATTGTGTCCCCCCTACATCACCCCGCCCCACCTCCCATCTCTCTCTCGGTCTCTCACCCTGGTATTTATGAAACTGAGGGATTGTGAAAATCAGTGACAGGAACGAGAACAGAAAATGGGGAAAAAATACATAGCTTCGCCACCTTGTGATTTTCACAAACCCAGTGTCATAATTATGTTCGCTGTTGTATATCACCTGCTTCTGTTTTGCACATGTGTGTGTGTGTGTGTGTGTGTGTGTGTGTGTGTGTGTGTGTGTGTGTGTGTGTGTGTGTGTGTGTGTGTGTGTGCGCGCGCGCGTGTGTGTGTGTGTGTGTGTGTGTAGGTATATATTTACGTAGATATGAATGTATCTCTGTCTCTGTCTCTCTCTATATATATATCTGTTTCTGGTCCATTGATCTGGAACGACCTCCCTCTCTCTCCGGAAAAAGCCTACTTATGACACTTTTAAATCCAACCTCAAGACACACTTATTTCAAACCTAAGATTTTCTCCTTCTGTTTCCATCTCTTGTCTGTCCCCGCCTTCAACATCTACCTGCCAAAGTGTATAGCCTTTGTGGGTGTGGGTGTGGGTGGGCGCGCGCGCCAGTTTGTTTCTATGTCTATCTGCCCCCCTGTCTATCTTCAATCTTGAGTGTGCTCTTGTTATGTATTTCTGTTTCCATACGATTATATGTATGCATCAGTTTACTTCTTTGAGCTTGTCTGTTTGTATGTCTGTCTGTCTTCCTGCTGTCAGTCCTTTTGGTTGCCTGTCTGTTTGCTAGTCTGCTTGCCTGTCTGTTTATGTGTTTGACTGTCTCTCTAGTTGTTTTCCTGTTTCTCTGTGTGTGTCTCTGTCTGCCTCACCCTCTCTTTCTGCATGTAGATCTATATGCATGCATGTATGCATATATCATATGTATGTATGTATGTATGTATGTATGTATGTATGTATGTATGTATGTATGTATGTATGTATGCATGCATGCATGCATGCATGCATGTATCTATGTTTGTATGTATGCATTTATGTTGATCGCATACATAACTAACTGATTAAATTTATTATTAGCGTTCATTGTTGTGTGTATGTTACATATTTCTTCATGTTTGTTTGCCCTTTCACGAGAGCCTGGTATGAAAGAGCCTCTGGCTTATCCAATTTACACTTCAATAAAACACACACACACACACACACACACACACACACACACACACACACACACACACACACACACACACAGGTTTACGTAGTGATTTTACAACAGTATCCATCCCAGGAGCATTTTGAACACCTTCCAATAACGCTCTGCCAAGTGAGTACTTGAAGCTATTCTTACTTCTTCCAAAAACACAAGTAAGCAACCTGAATTATAAGGAAGTGCCTAGGAGGGTGTTCCTGACAATTTTGTTTGTCTCTCAACCACAGGAAACAATGATATTAATTATAATGAAGACAACAGCATTACATTATGGACCAGAATTCTTGAACCGATTTCTCACTCATCCATTGAACAGACGGGTTTGTACTGAACTTGAACTATGGATTGTACTTAACTGAAACTCTGAAAGTCTTGTTTAAGCTTACGATACTTGAGACTTTACGATGTTTCCATATGTCAGTAAGGGTTCATCCAGAATAAACGTTTCTGAGACCAGAGAGCAAACGTCAACAATATATGCCTTTGTGCATGACCGCACTTCCAACGTCTTAAAAGCATCAACGAATCGTTTCCATCGGCTTGATAACTGGTATTTCTTCTTTCAAATTTCTATTTAAACTGCATCTAATGGCTGTTGGGAGGGGGGGGGGGAGCTACACGGAAAGGCAATTTTACATAGAAACCAGAACTATTGTCCATGCTGGGCTGTTACTCTGCCGTAAAAGATCATCTTGAAAACAAGTTGTGTTGAAGACGGCATCGTCCACATTCAAACTGATTCGGCGGACGCCATAGCCGAGTGTTTTAGACAGTTCGACTTCAATCTCATGGGTCTATGACGTGGTGGGTTCGTATCTCGGCAGCGTCTGGTGAACCAAGTGTGAGGATGTTTGCGATCTCCCAGGTCAACTTCAAGTGCAGGTCAGTACCTTTATGTCGGTGCATGTATATAGATAGATATTATGCAGAAGACCAAATATGCACATTAAAGAAGCCGTAATTCATTAATTCATGTCAGCGTTCAGTGGGTTACAGAAACACGAGCATACCCAGCATACATCCCCGAAGTGGGAAAGCGTCTATCTTCATAGTGAGCAAAAGCGGTCGCGTACGCAAAATCTCACCATTGGTGAACCTCAGAGCTCTAGCCTAATAGCGACCCCCCCCCCCCCCCCCCCCCAAAATACCCCAAACAAAACAAAGCAAAAACACAAACAACATAACAAAACAAAACAACGACAAAAAACAAACAAAAATAAAAAACAAACTAAATTTTAGGTACATAGATATAAACATGTATATTTAAACCTTTTAAAATCATCAATATGGATTTATTCCTTTTTCGTAAACTGAATTATTGTGAATAATTTCTTCTCAATGAACATGAGCAAACAATGAGACATACAATTATCCAATTTTCAAAATGATATAGTGATAGTCTAACCATTAAATGTAATATACGATCACACTGTTAGTAAGTACTTATAAAGATAATGCCATTAACGTTGAAGTAAATGCGTTGATGACGATAATGATGGCAATAAGCAACACTGAAAAGAAGCCTCTCGGATTCATTCAACAAAGAGACACTTATGGCAACCAGACAATCCCTGTCAAAATAACAAAGCTTTGCCTTAATTTCCAAGTAAGGCGTGTGCCTTTGAATTTTAATTTCCGTAAACAGTAACAAATTATAGCTTGTACTTTGACCTTTTGGGTGCAAATAAATGACAAGCAGTATGACAACGGGAAAACACACAGGTAGACTTAGGGGGAGTGTCACATTTTCAGACGTTTCATTGGTCTTCAGTCTTCCTCTGTCACCACCAACATCTGACATGAAGATTGCCTTCTGAATATAATTATACACTTTGTTTGCAGCAGCATTCGGTTTGGATTTCAGCCAGTTTGCACTAGCAGTTTTGTTCTTTTAGTATGGTTGTAATGTTCTGATCAGGAAGGATGGAAACTGGGGTCAGCTGGATATTACAGGGCCAATAGGGTCACAGTGGCTCTCTTTATGTCTCTCTGAATCCTCTGATTGAAATGGTCATATACTTCATAAAATTATACCTGTTGTGTCAATACTCCTGGGCCTGCATAGAGATATTAGGAACAGACACAAGCAAATGTTCGTAGCTCCTGACAGTCTGCAGTAAATCAGTATGTTACTTTAACTTAAAAAATATGTAGCTTTTAAGGAAAATCTATTAAGAACTAAGAACACACACAAATGAGAGAGAGAGAGAGAGAGAGAGAGAGAGAGAGAGAGAGAGAGAGAGAGACAGACAGACAGACAGACAGACAGACAGACAGACAGACAGACAGACAGACAGACAGACAGAGACAGAGACAGAGACAGAGAGAACTAGAAATGATTTGTTTACGAAAAAGCCATTGGCCCATACATGAAGGGGGATACCTAACTGCTTAGTATTTTGGTGTGGCATAAAAGACAACAGCAAAAACAACAACAAAAAATACTGCATAGCAGCAAAATCAGTAACAAAAATATGGCTTATGATAATAAAACATAAGAGAGACAGAGACAGAGACAGAGACAGAGACAGAGACAGACAGACAGAGACAGAGACAGAGAGTGTGTGTGTGTGTGTGTGTGCGCGTGCGTGTGTGCGCGCGCGTGTGTGTGTGACAACAGATGCAGTCAACAAAAGTCAATGATTCAAACAGTTCGGAAGGCGCGAGTTGATTGAGAACCATTTTTTTCCCCAGCAAGTCTAGGATACTTCCGAACGACCTGGGCGTCCTGCTGTGGTTCCCTTTGCGCCCCACTGCCCTGCTGGACCACACTGGACTGCAGGAGCCGCCTGCTGACATCTCTGCCCTGTGACATCTCCCCTACTGCCTGGTCCTCGTTCTCCGCATTCAACAGTGGTCTGCCATCAAGACGACCCTCACCTCGCTTCTCAGACACATGCGCCCTTTGCATTAAAGTCTCAGAAACCTGTTTTGTTCCAAATGGGTGACCCATCTCCAGTTGTTTTTGCTGACTGCTCGATATGCTAAAATCGTGCGTGGAAGGTTTTGAAGACCGAGTTTGGCTGATACTCTCAAACTGATTTTGCAGAGATGTGTCTTGACAGCCTCGTGCACCTTCCCTAGAAAACCCTTGACTGGTGTCCACGCGCTGTCGCTGTTGACTGGGCAGTGCCGCAGAAGAATCCGCCAGGCGCTCTGTTATAGGGTGTGAACCTGCTTGTTCACTCTCCTCCGCTCTCTGGTCTGACAATTCACGCTGGAAAGGACGATGTGCTGAAGGCTGTTCATGGTGGGACAAGACCTTCGCCTGGGTGGCGGGAGCTAGATCCTCAGCACGATCACCTCTAGGTCCTGGTCCTGCAGGAGCGGGAGCATGACTGGGGTCCTCAAGACTTTCACCACTAGGTCCTGCCCCTGCGTGAGGAGGGTGCAGAGACAGCTGGGTGTGGTGCTGTTGGTGCAGGCTGGTCAGATAGGAGCGCAGGCTCTGCTCCTCCAGGCGCGAGTTACGAGCCAGCTGCACCAGCTTGGTGGCCAGTTTGAACACCGCTCTTTGCCGGGATACTTCTGGGTCGACCGTTTCGTTTTCCTGGATAAACAAACCGTGAAGACTCAACTATATACCATGTATTGGCGTTTGTTTACTGGCATGTTTGCACACTATAATGTATTCAGGTGCGTATAATTATCATCTTTACAGCTCTCCTTTCACTGATTAATCACTGAAAATGACAGCTATGTACACACCAAAAGCTGTCAGAGGCTCCCTCTACCCCCCACTCATCCTAGGCCATAACGGAAGGCCTGGAACACCTGAAGCCTACCTGCAGCAGAGGGAGGGAGGGAGGGAGGAGAGCAAAGCCGTGGCGGCACACACCTGTCTGATGGTGTCCAGGTGGAGGGCCAGGTGTTGAGCGTCCTGCAGCACCTCAGCCGGCATGGTGGACATCTCCGCCAGCTTCAGACCTCACACCACAAATATACAGGATTTTTTTTCAAGGTGGTGCGTGCTCAACACAACAAATTACCAAAAGCAAAGCAAAACAACTCTCTTATCAATCAACCATCCAAAAGTGGGCTCAATACAACACACCAATAGCAAAGCAAAACACAGCTCTCTTATCAAATCAACCATCCAAAAGTGCATACCTAGATTTCTAGGCATGATAGAATACCTTCCCCCTCCTCATCAACCTTCCATCCTCTGGTGATGATGTTCCTGTTGACCTGTTGGTACTAAAACTGATTGATCAGTATCGTAAACCTAATGTAAGATGGCTGTGGCAAAGAAGCGATGTCATGAAAAATATGAAGACATACAGCGAAAATACTCAAATCATACAAATATACTACTCGATAGATAAAGAAAATATTATGGACTAACGTGGAAACGGAAAGAGTGATACAGATTACCCTGAACTGACTTTTCCCTCAACTCCTTGAGGGCTTCTTACTATGAATACAATAAAGAAAATTTCACTTTGGAAAGTATGACTTATTCCACACAAATTCTTCTAGTACTGTCAAATCCCATCCAATAGAATTTGTAAGACGTAGTTTGCGATGCAAATTTATTAGACTGATCTAAATTGGAGCAACACACGCATGCTCTTGCACGTGCAGGCATGTACGCATACAAAAACCCAAATTTACAAAGACATTCATACATGTGCATACGCAGATATACTAGACACCACACATCACACATGCTTACAGGTTTAGATGCGTGCAGTTGTTAAGCATACTATACTATACAAAGAGCATCCACTTGCACAAGCATCCACCCTACACTGACTTATCACGACAGTCAGGCTTATATAGTATCATCAGAGCTCCAATTGATTATCTTGACAGTAAAAACAAATGTTCTGTAATCATCCTTCAACTAACCATAGTGTTTTTCTTGGGTCTTGCCACGGGACATGACGTGGGTGTAGGTTATTTTCTCACAGCTGCCTTCCCGGCTGAAAGAGCGGTGGACCTCAAAGAAATAACTGAAAATCAAAGGATAGATTTAGGATTTTCGGCTGAACGCATCAGAACTCTAGATATAGAAACATAATTCAAACTATTGATTAATAATACCAGCAGCAAACCAAAATCAAAATAGGTAAAATAAAAAGAAAACGCCATGTACATCTGAGAATTTTTGTATCTGTCATTCTGCTTTCATGCAGCTCTCGTGGTCACAGATCAAACAAATTCGCACTGCTTGCAAACGAATGTTTCCGAACTGCAAGTCTATTTTTTCTGTTATTTTGTGGATAATGAATAAGCACCATGTGATGTGCTTTTTTACATCCAGTCCCCACCTTTATCAGGGACAAGGTTTACATCATAATACACTCACACTACATCAAATGGGAAAAATAAACTTCAACCAATCCATCAATATATTTTTTCTAACCAGTAGCAATAACTACACAAAAACAAGTCTTAACATTCAAAAAAATGAAAATTACACACAGACATTCACGGTAGAAAAATGCCATAGCAAATACATTATTACACCCTTATACACTTATACACGTGCCAGCGCGCGCGCGCGCGCGCACACACACACACACACACACACACACACACACACACACACACACACACACACACACACACACACACCACCTACTTTTCTACATTGGCATAAAGACCGTCCAAGGCCGTCAGTTCTGTGAAGTGGGTAACAAAGAATGTAAACGCCTGTAAAACGACCGAAAATAATCACAAATCTGTTGTAGTATCCAACAACAGTACAAGTTATTGACTTTTTTCATTCCCATTCCCCAACAATGCACTCTAAGGCCATTTGTGTACATATACACCTGGGTGGAGTACACGATTACCTTACAACATTGCTGATGTTTGTGTCCCGTGCTGCTTTTTCTGCTTGATTTTTTGGATTGCTTTCTCCCAGTGTCGGCAAAGGACGGCACCATGGTCTTTTTTTCTTCTTTTAGTCTGCGTGAATATTTGTTGATATGTGATTTTTTTTTTTTTTTTTTGGCTGAATCTTGCCAAGGGCAACGCTTGCTTGGTTATAATGGTTTCTTTTATGTCCATCAAATCGATTTATTGTCTCATTTGAGATTTTGTAACCACATTTTTTTGCCCCCAAAATAAAGTGATCGTTAAACTTAGAAAACCACGATTTGTTGGAAATAAATTTAAAGAGAAAGCTGAATCTGACAAGATTGACAATATTCATAGACGGTCAACTGACTGGATCGTCAAAATGTGCGTGTGCTGGAGTTTTCTTGTGTGTGTGTGTGTGTGTGTGTGTGTGTGTGTGTGTTGTGTGTGTGTGTGTGTGTGTGTGTGTGTGTGTGGTGTGTGTGTGTACCGCGCTTACGTTTTGGGTGTGTGTAATGTGTGCAGTATGCAAACATACATACATGTGCAGTATGCAAACATACATGCAAACATCTGAGCAAATAGCATGCAATATTAATGCAAGCATGCAGGCATGTGTGTGGGCACACTGTTCTGAAGCGCTATGTCTCTACAATGCACTATGTCACTTACTGTAATATAGCGCGTTTCCCCCTCAATATAGTAATAATGATAAACCTACCTTAGATTAAATCAATACAATCTCGATGATATGTTCTACTTCATCATTTTAATGCCTGCACTTATCTTTTACTCAAGTTTCTGACCCAAGTTCTGGACATAACCATGTTGACGCTCTTTGTCTATACCAAAAATAATTTGACTTTCTTTAGTCGCCAAGAATCATCCAGTTATGATGCAGTTAATAAACACCTGGTTTGTTTATTATGGGGACACTGTTTTCTCTTTTGTTATTACTTTCTCTAAACAACTCCGTGAGGGTCAAATCATGCTAAATAGGATAGAGAAAAGACAAGGAGACTGAACAAAGATAAAGAAGTGTAGTAAACTTACCTTTGTTTTCAAAAGGTGCTCACACACTGCCCAACAGATCCCTACACCCTCTTGTGCACTGGTGCCTAGAAAATATGACGCATGACCTTAGCTTAGATAATTATCTAGTGATGCAAACAGTTTAGACATGCTTATGAGGGTATGGAACAAAAATGAACGGCTGGTGGGTCAAAAACAGACTTCATGTGGATTTTAAAAATTACTTACAAGTGTGTTCCCCTGGAAAAATTAAGTCATTTGATTTCTAGAGGTAACTTGGCCTCCTGGGGTCCAAAATTCTGAGAGTGTAGGTTTGAATTCAGCTCCTGGCAGAAAAAGGCCATGGATGCATCCAGAAGTAATCTGGATGCAGTTTGGGCCAGCCCCCTAAAATGTGTGCAAGAAGTCAGGGGCTAAAACACTTGCCTAAAAGGGGCCGTCTTTAAAAACGTGCGCCCATTCCACTTAGAGTTTCTTTCCTCTGAAATCCACATGACCCTATCTCTCCATTCAGTGATGCCCACGGTTGTGGAAATTTCTACCAGTGGGACACAGAGTGATACAAAATGGTGGTGTTACCTCGTCCAAGCTCATCTATGATGATGAGCGAGTTGCTGGTTGCGTTCTGCGTGATGTAGTTGATTTCTTTCATCTGGAAAAAACAACAACAACAAAACATACAGACTGTTTCTGAGGCTTTCAAACTTTTTTTTCAATTGACAACGGAAGCCCACCTGAAAACTAAGTTTCGTCATTCAGTACGTATAAACAAGTATTCAGTCAAGCATTTTTTTTAAAGAACAAATTGCGTTCTAAATCAAACAAAATGCTGACAACAAGCGCACTACTAAATAAATACAGACATTTACCCATATTTGTTGACTAATTTTTGGCATCTTTGTGAAGTGACTGGCATAATACCAAAACGATTGTTGACCTTCATATGTTTGTTTTTAAAAACTAGGCAAAGGCGTCCACATACTATTTTAGGCTAGCAATCCTTCATAAAAAATTCGTATATAATAATTATGCCGGATTATCACGGAGCACAGTATACAGAAACAGTCTTTTCCTCTTTTTAATTTTGTTTTATATACAGAACCAGTCTTACTTCCAGAGTGAAGGTGGAGGAGTTGGTCTCCATGTCGTCATCGCTGCCGACCCGGGAGAAGATGTGTGAGGTGAGGCGGAAGGAGGCGTACTCTGCCGGCACGAAGCTGCCGATCTGAGCCATGATCTGCAGCAAGGCCACCTGCCTCAGGTACGTCGACTTCCCGCTCTGCAACAACCGTCACCACCTTGTCCCCTACCTTGCTCACTGATTGTGACTGATTGGCTTTTCTCCTGTTTTGGTAGGGTCTCTCTCTCTCTTTTTTCATTTTTTTTTTCTATTCCCTAATCAGGGCAAGGGCCGGATGAAAAAAAGTATGTAAATGCTTACTCTGTTACCCTTGAAAAATAAAGAGTACTCATTCATTCATTCATTGTGGATAGAGCATCTCGCGCACATGTTAAATCCTGTTCCGCTTTTCGGAAGAGTAGGTCACTGTGTGCCGGTGGGAACAGATGACAAGATTTACAAAACTGCATGCACACGGAGACTTGATGTAAAAATAGCACGTGAGTGCTTATTCCATTATCCTCGATATAAAAGAATAAATAAAAAAATAATGAATAAAATGAATTGAGAAATAAACAGATTAGACGCTGTTTTATGTGGTTTTCTACCGTTTCTTATCTAAGCGCAATAACACCAACCATTATGAAACATAAATTGTTTTTTCCTCTTCTTTACAAATTAGAGGATAATAATATGTAATAGACTATTACTGGTACAAGTATTGCTGGAACAAGTATTGCTGGAACAAGTATTGCTGTTCTGCTGTTCCTTCAGATGAGACTAGAAAATCGAGATCCCGTGCGCAAACGCATGCAGAACATTTTGCACACACACTTAAACTTGTTTCCCCTTTCCGAAAAGTAGGCCATTGTGTTCCAGTGGGAATGGATGACAAGATTTACAAAAGCGCATGCACACAAGGACTAGATGCAAACAGCATATTACTGTTTATTCATTATCCTCAAAATTAAATAATTTGACTTTTTTAAAGAAAGATTTACATCGAAGAGCGCATTGCTTTTTGCTCTCTATTTGTTGTTGTTGTGTTTTTGTCCTATTGATATTTTTCGCTTGAATATTGATAGTCTGTACTAGTGTGTGTACGCGCACGCGCGTGCGTGCGTGCGATGGTAAAAACCATGACGATGCACAAGTACAAGGAAGAGATTGGGATAGTGATAACGTTTTTCACTGTTCGTAATCAGTCTGCTTCAGGGCCTAATCAAAGTGACATTTCTTCATTGTAATCTCTACTACAGCAGTCAGAATTCTGTCATTACCTTTTCTAATGCATCTTTGCATATGCACATGTTCTTTATTGCTGCAAGGTGAAACAGGATCTTTGTTTTAGTAGGCCATCCGATATCCTAATGTATCATAGAAGCATGAACAATAAGGAACAATGCAGTAATACATCAATAAACTCACCATATTGGGTCCAGTGATTACCACGAAGTTGCAATCTTCGGCAGCATACTGGAATATAAGTTAAACCATGGTTTAAAGCGATCAGGTAAATGGCAGGCACATTACGAGACGTAAGAACTTTTGAAGTAATCTTAATCATAGATACCAAAACATGCATGAAACAGGTACACTGTAAGGGTGGTTATTTTCACAGTACAAACAACACATCAATTTGGTTACTATAATGTAGACAAACAAAAGACATTTGGTAATTCACTGTCACTGTTATACTGAAGGCTTTAAGCTTTTTTCTTTTTATCATTTTTTACGATGAAAGTCATTGCAAGATATTGGTAATTTAATAAAAAACAACAACAGAAGTTAAGAAACACATAAAAAATTGTGTATGTCGGAATCTGGGAGAAAACGACATATCTTTTATCGTGAAATGTAATTAGAAATAATCATGAAAACTGACTGAAACCAATGGAAAGAGATAAAATGAGTTAAAGATGACAGAGAGATTATGAAAGTAGAAGAATAAGAAAACAACAGAAGACAGAGATACAAACAAATCAAATTCAACCTGAAGACAATGAATAACTTGCAATTAAGCGAATAATCAAAGGGCATGTAATTAATTACTAACAGTGTTGTTTGGTACAGTGGTACCAGCTCCAATTTTCTCCAGAACTGGATGACGTCCCATCTTGATGGCCAGTGTGTCAGTAAATTCAGGACACACTGCAAACATTCATACCTTTGTGGTCACAAAAACGTCATACTGACCATTAAACTATATCAGTGCTAACTAGAAGCCAGGATGATTTCTATGAAGACTCAAACACAAGGGAAATGCAGAGTAACAAGAGAGAAGTCCTTGATTAATAAAATTAATAGATATAATACCTTTTTTTTTTTTTTTTTTAATATACCCACTTGTCGACCAGACTGGTGAGTAATCTACAGTTGCAGTGTTTAAGTCATATTTGGGGTGAAACTTTCAAATGTATAACTGTAAGACGATGATGTTCAACTATCTAGTCCTAGTCTTCCCATAGAGCCAAAGTAGAAGATCTATGGGTGGGATCCCTAAAAAAAAAAAAAAAAAAAACCAACACGAAGGCCAACAAAACTTTTTCCAATGACTAAATCTCGTCATCCATGGATTCATTCCATTGCAACAAGTACTGTTCCAAAGTGGCTAATGGTTTCACACACCACACACACACACACACACACACACACACACACACACACACACACACACACACACACACACTCACTCCTCCTCTCTCTCTCTCTCTCTCTCTCTCTCTCTCTCTCTCTCTCTCTCTCACACACACACACACACACACACACACACACACACACACACACACACACACACACACACACACACACACACACACACACACACACACACACACACACACACACACACACACACACACACACACACACACAACACACACACACATACACACAAACAGAGTAACTGAGCAAGAGCCAGAAGCAGCCATAAAAATCAACCAGTCAGCCAACCAATTAACCAACCAACCAACAACTCATTGAACCGATTAAACGCTGACCATAGGAAGACAGGGTACAGGCGTGGGCAAAGGCCAGCAGCATATCCAGAGTGGAGACGATTTCTGACAGCTTGTACAACACCGAGATGAACTCCCGTACAGACATCAGCAATTCTTTCATCACTCTGAAAAAATAAAAACCAAACCAATAAAAAGGCAAAAAAAACCAAACCCGAGAAATAGAGTACAAATAGTATCTAATTCCACATGACGAGGGAATGAGCACTTTAAAATAACAAAAACCACAAAGAAAACAAAAACACCGACAACTAATATTAACTTTATTCATCGTCTAGCGATGAGTCATTTAATGGTCTTTCGCAGATGGCAGGGGTATGATGGATGCCATTTAAATTCAAGCAGATGCAGTAGAGCAAACAGGTTCCCTATACAAATAAAAATGTGTGGGTGTGCACGCGCTCGTATACTGTACATGTGTGTGTGTGTGTGTGTGTGTGTGTGTGTGTGTGTGTGTGTGTGTGTGTGTGTGCGTGTGTGTGTGTGTGTGCGTGCGTGCGTGCGTGTGTGCGTGCGTGCGTGCATGTGTGTGTGTGTGTGCGTGCGTGCGTGCATGTGTGTGTGTGAAGAGCTTGCACATGTAAATGCGTGGGTTTAACCGATATATTCTATTACCTACATACTTACTGATGATAAGCATACCAATCACAGGCTTTAAAGCATGTCTACCAACCTCCAGCTATAGAAAACGGAGATATTTGCTGACTAGTCTCCAAAGTTTACCTATGTCTGATAATGGATGCTTTATTTTCTCGACAGTTTAGCCTAGTTTATTTGTTGCTACTTTCATAATAAACGTGCATGCTTTTTTGTCCATCACAGGTATGCCGATGACAAAATGAAGATGAGTGGGCACAATCTAAGGGCAATTACCGATGTTTTGTGTTGATGTAGTCTGCTTGACAAAAAAAAAAAAACCCAACACTTTTTTCTGTGAAGATTTAAGGGAGAAACTGTGTCATATTCCCAATCACACACTGCACTCAAACTTACCCAAATGCACATGCACACGTCACTGAGATAGAAGCAAACAACAGACTATTAAGCATGTATTGTTCTGTTTTGTTTTTTTATTAAAGGGATAAGACAGGGCCAATTTGCTTCATCTAGATTTGTTTATCAAAACATGACGGTAAGTCTAAGATGTGGTCAGAAGTTCTCACATGTTGGTCATCAAGTAGATTTCATCAAGGGAGTTTTCCACACGACCTGAAAAACAACATCAATAATTCATCGTACGTTTTCAGATGATTCCTAGTTCTCCGGTTTTTCTCTCTCTCTCCTCTCTCTCTCTCTCTCTCTCTCTCTCTCTCTCTCTCTCTCTCTCTCTCTCTTCTCTCTCTCTCTTTTCTCTCTCTCTCTCAAGCTCTCTCTCTCTCTCTCTCTCAAGCTCTCTCTCTCTCTCAAGCTCTCTCTCTCTCTGTAGCTTGGTCTATCTGCCTGTATCTTTTACACGCACGCACGCACGCACGCACGCACGCACTCGCATAATCTCCATTACTACCATCACCATCACCACATTATACAGTATTGCACCACATCACACCACAAATGCTCCCTAGTTTGGCATTATTCATGAAGTAAGGATACACTAGAAGCACATGTTCACACATTAGCAGCAGCAGCAGCAGCAGCAGCAGAAGAGAGAAGAAGAAGAAGAGAAGAAGAAGAAGAAGAAGAAGAAGAAGAAGAAGAAGAAGAAGAAGAAGAAAGAAGAAGAAGAAGAAGGAGGAGGAGAGAGAGAGAGAGAGAGAGAGAGAGAGAGAGAGAGAGAGAGAGAGAGAGAGAGAGAGAGAGAGAGAGAGAAGAAGACAGACAGACAGACAGACAGAAGACAGACAGAGACAGACAGACAGACAGAGACAGACAACAGAAGACAGACACAGAGAGAAGAGAGATGTGAGTGAGTGAGTGAGTGAGTGAGTGAGTGAGTGAGTGGTGTGCGTGGTGTGGTGTGTGTGTGTGTGTGTGTGTGTGTGTGTGTGTGTGTGTGTGTGTGTGTGTGTGTGTGTGTATGTGTGTGTGTGTGTGTGTGTGTGTGTGTGTGTGTGTGTGTGTGTGTGTGTGGTGTGTGTGTAGAATGTCGTTTTTACACAACGCACAAACTTTGTACCCAATCCTTGCGCTAAGACAATAATACAAGAAAAATCAGATAGTAACACAATGTTTTTTTATTACGAGCGTATTGACACAGACTTGATTTGCATAAAGAGAAATGGATGGAACCTATTAACTCACAAAGGTGTCGTATCAAAGCACAAAAGTATAAACTAAGGTAAACACAATAATAAAAATCTGACAGGCTGGCGCATAAGGCCAGTTTGGCCAAATCGAAGATACACTCACCGTTCAGTTTGATCTGCAAATGAAATCATAATAATTCTTCGTTATCATATGCACGGCTCAAAATACAGTGATAGAACTAAAAAATACAAAAAAAGAAAAGAATGTTGGATACACTTTTTAAATTTACTGTGATAAAAGCATTTTTGCTGGGATTTTTATGCTAGTTTGGTGTGTGTTTAATCTTGATAAATCGATTAATTACTTTAAAAGGGGATTTCTGTAATTGCTTTTTTGAAGTTATTATTTCTGCAGTGATATAGGCCCGGTTGCTTGTTAAGACTTCTTTGAATTTTTGGGTGACGAGAAATAAGTAGATTGTGAAAGTAGCAGGATTTCAAGAACACACACACACGCACACACACACACACACACACACACACACACACACACACACACACACACACACACACACACACACACACATGTACACACACACACACATGTACACACACACACATATGTACACACACACACATAGTACACACACACACATATGTACACACACACACATATGTACACACACACACACACACACACACACACACACACACACACACACACACACACACACACACACACTTTCAAAATAACGAAACATGCTCAAAAACATAAAAACGTTCAACACATACCGGTACAAATATTGTGTTCGTTTCACTCACTTATCATAGCTGGTTTAAAAATTCGAGCTAGTCGGTAAAATGATCACATACTTTTGCTGGAAACATCTTTTTTTAACCCCCACCCCCAACTCATGTCTTTATACCGTGCAGAATAACAGAACGTTTCTACAGACAAGCAGACTTCAAGTCTGAATGCACATGATCTTATACACACACAAATAACTCTTCACACCACGTATTCTCTACATGATTAGCAATACTTATGACTTCAAGTCTGAATGCACATGATCTTATACACACACATAACTCTTCACACTACATATTCTCTACATGATCAGTAATACTCATGACTTCAAGTCTAAATGCACATGATCTTATACACACAAATAACTCTTCACACTACTATTCTCTACATGATCAGTAATACTCATGACTTCAAGTCTAAATGCACATGATCTTATACCACAAATAACTCTTCACACGCGTACTCTCTACATGATCAGCAATACTTATGACATACACAGTTGCACAACACACAGTTGCAAGATACTGACCAGGTCTGGTGTGGTGAAGTTGAGGGTGTTCTTCACTTTGGTGACCTTCACGAAGACAGGAGGGAGGTCCTTGGCGCTGACGGCGCTGTCCTTGCCCCCGCAGTGTACCTGGATGTAGAACCCCCGCACCGTGCTGAAGGCCGACTTCAGAGGCAGGCTGTACTCCTTCCCCAACTGCCGGATCATGGCTAAGAACACAAAGGTGCTCACATTAACTGTTGTTCCTACCCAACTGCCGATCATGGCTAAGAACACAAAGGTGCTCACATTAACTGTTGTTCCTACCCAACTGCCTGATCATGGCTAAGAACACAAAGGTGCTCACATTCAGCTGTTGTTCCTACCCAACTGCCTGATCATGGCTAAAAACAGAAAGGTGCTCACATTCAGTGTTGTTCCTACCCAACTGCCTGATCATGGCTAAAAACAGAAAGGTGCTCACATTAACTGTTGTTCCTACCCAACTGCCTGATCATGGCTAAAAACAGAAAGGTGCTCACACTAACTGTTGTTCCTACCCAACTGCCTGATCATGGCTAAAAACAGAAAGGTGCTCACATTCAGTGTTGTTCCTACCCAACTGCCTGATCATGGCTAAGAACAGAAAGTGCTCACATTCAGTGTTGTTCCTACCCAACTGCCTGATCATGGCTAAAACAGAAAGGTGCTCACATTAACTGTTGTTCCTACCCAACTGCCTGATCATGGCTAAAAACAGAAAGGTGCTCACATTCAGTGTTGTTCCCACTCATCTGGATAAATTGACCCTCTGGGCTATCCAGCTCGCTTTTTCTCGTATTATCAGAAGGAGGCTCCAAACTTACTTGTAAATAAATAAAAATAAATAAATAAATGAATAAATAAATAAATAAGTATAAATCACAATTAGTGGAGAAAGGGGTGTGCTGTTAATCAACAATTTTTTTTGTGTTTGTTTTTGTTGCTACACATGTCTGTTTAATACTCTTGTATTATGCTTTTGTACATACAAGAAGCAAACAGGATGCATGCGTGCGTGCGCAGGTATATATATATATATATATATATATATTATATATATATATATATATATATATATATATATATATATATATATATATATATATATATATATATATGTGTGTGTGTGTGTGTGTGTGTGTGTGTGTGTGTGTGTGTGTGTGTGTGTGTGTGTGTGTGTGTGTGTGTGTGTGTGTGTGTGTGTGTGTGTGTGTGTATGTGTGTGTGTGTATGTGTGTGTGTGTATGTGTGTGTGTGTGCTTAGGCCTATATGTGTGAATACCATTTCTAAAACCACATTGCATGATGGATATACACCTCTTTCAGATTGGTGTAAATGACGATAACCACGCACAAACAAATCAGAAATTGAAGCTTAGGTTTAAACACAGAAACAGCAGGTGTTATGAAGAGACAGAAACTAGGGTAGATGAAGCGAACGGCTGGAATTTCAACCAACACAGAGAAGTGTTAGACTTGTGGAAGCAGAGCTTCGTACGAGGTGCTTTCAATGTCTCTGCCAAAATACTGTTTTCAGACTGAAACAAACAAGCCAACAAAACACCTGACGTCAGAGAACAATGACCTAGGTTTACCTGTGATATCATCCACAATTTCCGTGTATGCTCTTCTGGCAACATCCAGCAGTCCTGTACGACACAGAACATAAGATTATGCACGCATACATGCGCTCAAACACATACAGGTAGGTATGCACCTGCAAGCTACACACACACATACACACACACACGCACGCACGCACACGCACACACACTCACGCACACATCACCGCGCCACGCACGCACGCACGCAAGCACATACAACACCACACAAACAAACACACACACACACACACACACACACACACACACACACAACACAACACACACACACCACACACACACAGACGCACACACGTACGCACACACACACACACTCTCTCTCCTCTCTCTCTCTCTCTCTCCCCCTCTCCCTCTCCTCTCTCTCTCTCTCTCTCTCCCCTCTCTCTCTCCACATACACACACACACACACACACACACACACACACACACACACACACACACACACACACACACACACACACACACACACGTACGCACGCACGCACATACACACGCGCACGCGTTCACAAGTCCTTCGGATGAGACTATGTGCCAATGCAAGCAGTACATTTTGCGCACACACGTTAAAATCTATTCCACCTTTCGGAAAAGTGGTCCATTATTTTGTGTCGGCGGGAACGGATAACAACATCTACAAAACCACATGTACAAGAGGACTGAATGTAAAAAAAAAAAAAAAAAAAAAAAAGCAACAAGTGCTTAAACCATGATCCTCGAAACGAAAGAACAAAGAAGGTAAGACAATGGCTAACCTCTGCCGGTCATCCTCAGATTTACATATAATTATGATTGTAAATCCTGGCCACTGCATTTTGATTTCCCGCGGGTTGTTTTTTTTGTATTTCAAGCAACATAACCAATACTAAATAAGATACAAGCAAACAGTGGAAATAAAACTTGTGGAAAAGAAAAAAACGAAACAAAACAGCCTGAACTTACCATTGACTCTTGGCTGAAAAGGAAAACAAAGCACAGCAGAACTGGTTGATGAAAACACTCGCATGTTACAACATTCAATGCAGACATGCAAAAATGCATAAACAATTGACTTAGAACCTGGAATGAATCTTTAGACAACTATGATAACTTCATGATGAAAAAAAATTATGGCTATATGTGAGTTTTGGGGACGATATTGCCCAGTGATCAGAGCACCCGCTCTCCCATACTAACGTTGCAGCGTTGAGCATGGTTGCCTAGTGGCTGGGTGACCGTCCGTGCGGCTTAGCTTCAGTACAGTCCCCTGGTTCACCCAGCCGCACGGGCGGTCACCCATCCACTAGTCAACCATGCTCTAGCCGCGGAACAAAAAAAGAACGAAAATGAACAAAGAAAGAAACCTGAGAACTTACAACAGGAAACAATTTACATCACCACGCACTCAATCAAACTACTTTTTTTTCTATTCAAAATCCTTGGATGGTGTGAAATATAAGATTTTAAAAGTATAAGAAAGTGATACAGGTAAGTCATACAACACTTCTCAAAGGCATTACCTACTATACTCATCATGTATGCATGAAAAGGCTATGCTTACCTTGACAGCAAAACACTTCTGTGTTCTCATCGGCAGGGTTCCTTTCTGGTACATGGTGTCTTCATGAATGATGAGGTTTATTTTTGACATGATCAGCTCAAACCGTGCATCCTCCAAGGTCTGACAAGATTAAAAAGAATTGTCGCCTAAAGATATGCACATAGATAAACAACACACACACACACACACACACACACACACACACACACACACACACACACACACACACACACACACACACCTCACACTCTCTCTCTCTCTCTCTCTCTCTTGTGTATAGAAGTGTTATGTGGGTGCTTTAAAATACTTTATTGACTGGTATGTTTTGATCTTCATGTAACTTGAAGATGCCCTCCCCCCCCCCCCCCCCCCTCATCTTCCACTTCCACATATGCAATCCTAACCTTATCATTGGATAGGAATGTTTTGGTTCTTATTGAAATTTGAATTGAAATTGTATTCACTGTTAAAATATAGAGATACGAATTGTATTTAGGGTTTTTTGTGTGTTTAAGGTTTTTATGTTTGTTTTTCGAGTGCCTTTCTTTTTCCCTTTTGCCTTCTTTGCTTGTTTCCCCCCCCCCCCTCATACACACACATGAGCGCGCGCACGCACGCACGCACACACGCACGCACATACGCACTCACACACACACACACACACGCGCGGGTACACACACACACACACGCACACGCACGCACGCGCACACACACACACACACACACACGCACACACACACACACGCACACACACGCACGCACACACACAACGCACACACACACACACAACACCACACACACACACACACACACACACACACACACACACACACACACACACACACATGGAATGTATTCTTTTTCATATGAATGTTTTGGCCTATAGATTTGTAATGCCTTATGTTTAATGGTCCTGATGAATATTTGCTATTTTCTCATTTTCATAAGTATATATATATTATCTTTTAAAGCATTGAGCTTGATTTATAACTTTGAATGTTGCTTCGCTCCTATTTGACATTTCTTTTATATAATCCTTTTTTTTTCCTTTTGTGTGTGTGTGTGTGTGTGTGTGTGTGTGTGTGTGTGGTGTGTGTGTGTGTGTGTGTGTGTGTGTGTGTGTGTGTGTGTGTTGTTGCTTTTCGGGGTTTTCTATTCCTTGTTAGATTTGGCCACATTGTGAGCTTATAGATCTAGGTGTTTTTTTTTTTTTTTTTTTTTTTTTTTTTTTTTTAAATAGAAGTGTGAGTCTTCTGACATATGTTGTAGGCTGGTTTGTTTTGATGACGATGTAACTTGAAGATGCTCTCTCTCTCTCCTCTCTCTCTCTCTCTCTCTCTCTCTCTCTCTCTCTCTCTCTCTCTCTCTCTCACACACACACACACACACACACACACACACACACACACACACACACACACACACTCACACGCTCATGCATTATAGATTTGTTAATGCCTTCTGTTTCATGGTCCTAAATATTTGCTATTTTTTAAGATTTTTTGCTATATTATTTTTTGTTTAAATAATTATCAGTGTATCCAGTTAGGATGACGCGTTTTGTTGAATGTATTCTGTTTTCTTCTTTTAAAATATTGGTTGAACTGCTTCTGGTGGTGATGCTGGTATGTAGGGGTAGGGAGGGGGTTTCTTAGCTTTATTCCCTGATCAGGGCAAGGGCCGGATGAAAAAAAGTATGTAATACTTACTCTGTTACCCTTGAAAAATAAAGATTATTCATTCATTCATTCATTCATTCTCTCTCTCTCTCTCTCTCTCTCTCTCTCTCTCTCTCTCTCTCTCTCTCTCTCTCTCTCTCTCTCCTCTCTCTCTCTCTCTCTCTCTCTCTCTCTCTCGCATATCATTTTCTCTGCCTGTATTTATTACTCTTGTAATTTTCATATTTCAGCTCTTTAGTTTGACCACTGGGAGGCCAAATACAACTGCTTCTACAACTTCTCCTACTAGTACTGTAGTACTATCTATGAACACTACTATCACTGTTTTTTGCCACTGTTCCTGTTGCTATTGTCATTACTACTACTACTACTACTACTACTACTACTACTACTACTACTACTACTACTACTACCACTACTACTACTACTACTACTACTACTTCTACACCATCACCACTCCAACTACAAGCAAGGGTCAAAGGTCGGGGAGGGTAGAGATAACCATATCATCTGTCCGCATGCAGTGAACAAAATGAGTACTTCAGCATCAATTATGTAAGATATATATGCCTGAACGAGAGAGAGAGAGAGAGAGAGAGAGAGAGAGAGAGAGAGAGAGAGAGAGAGAGAGAGAGAGAGAGAGAGAGAGAGAGAGAGAGAGAGAGAGAGAGAGAGAGAGAGAGAGAGACAGACAGACAGACAGACAGACAGACAGACAGACAGACAAGACAGACAGACACAGAGAGAGAGAGAGAGAGAGAGAGAGAGAGAGAGAGAGAGAGAGAGAGAGAGAGAGAGAGAGAGAGAGAGAGAGAGAGAGAGAGAGAGAGAGAGAGACCCTAATGTAACTAAAACCCTGAAGAAACTCCCCCCACACACACACCTTGCAGTAGGCTTTGAGCAGAGGGTTCTCGCAGTCTTTGAGGAACTCGTGCAGCACGGGCACCAAGGCCAGCACGTGCTTGAGGCAGATGACGGAGTTGATGTTGGACTCGGCCACCTTGACGCTGTCCACCTTGGGGATCTGCACGCAGTGGGAGATGAGGTGGTCCGCGTCCAGGAACTTGCTCAGGACGCTCTGCAGGTTGTAGAACACCTCCTCCTTCTCCGTCAGCTCTTTCACCACGTCCTGGCGCATCGTCACCGTTTCCAGGTCTGTGTTTTACAGGTAGATGGTGAGTTAGTTACAGTTAAAGTCTGTCCCGAGCCTTAAGGCTCATCAGGCCGGTGCTTATCCCGATGGTGAGGTTCAGTGTTGTTAACAGCGTGATGATTTTCATCAATATGTCGGGGTAAGGAGAGAGAGAGGGTTGCAGAGAAATGTAGTATTTTGATAGAAGCTGTTAATCTGTATACTTCCTACAATGATCGACATTACTTGTATTTTCTGTTGGTGTTTTTTTTTGGGGGGGGGTGATTTTCTGTTGTTAATTCCTTTTTCTGGCGTAAGAAATGGATTGCTATCTTAATCTAGCCTTTTAATCTAACATTGTTGTCACTACCTTGACTATATGATATATTATCACTGTGCTACAATGTTAAAGTATGTAATTCTAACATGTCTGCTTTCTTATTATCATTTTTATTATGTTGTTGTTATTGCAACTATATCTTTGTATCTATCCATATACAATTTGTTTACATCCGCCCGTTCTTAATGCTGATGAATGAAAGCTGCTTGCGATACGGCTTGTACTGTGCTGCTGCTGCTGCTACTACTACTACTGCTGCTGCAGCTGCTGCTGCTGCGCTGATGCTGCTGCTGCTGCTGCTACTGCTGCTGCTACTGCTACTACTATACTGCTACTACTTCTACTACTACTATTATCTTTACTGCAAGCTGAGACTGTTTTGGTGCTTTGTTGATGAATGCTTATGAAAGTATGTTTTGTAAGTCAGAGTACTACATTAAAGTATTGTGCAAATTAACCAAGTCTCACTGAAGACAGTTCACATTGGTGTTCTCAGCCTTTCACACCATTCCACTTTTCAAGGAGTATTCTTATCTAGCTACACAGACACATACAAACTTCATACAATGATAAATAACAACACTTGATGACGTAATAGGTCTACAAAAAATCGCAATCTCATGGTACACACCCGTAACAAACCATCCGTAACAAAAGCAGAACAAACTCCAATATTACGCTTATGTGATGGCTGAGTATCGCTACTGAAGCAGCCAAAGAATAGTAGTTATCCATTCAAAACTGCATATTTTCATCTTACCTGAAGAAGGCTGAAGGATGTTAGATCTCAACAGACGCGCCCCTCCAGGTGTGTGGGTGTAGTTGAGCACACCGTACAGTGTGTGGCTGCTCTTGGGATCCCTCTGATTCTCCAGTAGTTCCAGGTTCCTTGCTGTCACTCCGTCTACAGTCACAACAGTATTTCTAAGAGAAAATCATTATTTTGTCTGTACAAACAAAGTGTGAACGTGACTGACAGAAATAATAATTTTGTTCGTACCAAAAAACTTGTGAATGTGACTATTAAACTATGAGAAGAAAACAGTCTTCAACATAATTATGGTTATATCAAGTAACTACTGCATCAACAACGAGAATAAAAAAGATGGTGCAGAATTATAAAAAAAAATTCAACAGTTAAAGACCTGGGCAGCTTAACCTTGATGTGAATGTCACCATGTGCCATGTTATTATGCACCTGCATGCGTGTGTGCTTGCGATTCATATGTAGGCATAAATAAGCGCATTAAAAGAGAGAGAGAGAGAGAGCAGCAATATAACAAACGCTTTCAAGACTATGACCAAACAGCAGCATGGTATGCTATTATCTAAAAATAATTAATTTGGCTGGCAAACAGCATGAATGTTTAGTTGCCAATGTCATGCTGCACATATCATTTTTGTTGACCAAACAGTCAAGTAAGCATTAGCAAATTTAGCCTGTTACAACACAGTCCGCACCCTTAAATGATACCAAATAGTCTGCATGTTTGATCTTTGTCACAAAGCCAGTTGGAATTCATCTTTCTCACAAAGCCAGGTGGAAATGTTTTTCCTGTGCATGCGTAATCTTACGAGTGACGTATAACACAGGAACACAGCAAGGGTACCTATACCTATCATGGTGGTGTGTTCACTCCCTTTGAACACGATTTTGAGGGAACCTGGTGCAAACATGATGTTTTGGATGAACTCAACGTATTTCAGCAGAGCTGCGGCTGTGGCAAGGCAGTAGTATCTGCAATCGAAAATAAATGAATACGATGAAAAAGGCACACTAGTTGCTGATAGACATACTACACATAGTTCACATAGTTTCGAAACATACATAGTTTCCATAGTTTCGAACCGACTGATATCACTACAAGTTGTATACCAAAATTTAATGTGAATTTTCTGGAACTGACCTAGATCTGAATCCGACATCTCACAGTCCAAGACAGCATTTAGATTTTGATTCTTCATTGCTTTGTTTTCAGTAGTTTCTGTGGTCAAATACAACAATTTCATCATAACAATGATGGTAATTATACTGATGATGATAAAATTGCTAATGATGATGATTCTTTCACAAAGAAGTTCTTAGAAGCCAACTTACTACATACACATTATCTCTTAATATTTATGCATGCACGTATCATGAAACAGCTTTCCGTTTCTCCCACATGTGAGAGAGACACAGAGTTCCCTCACCCCTCTCCAACCCTCCATCTCACCCACTGTCAGTCACAAAGCCACTAATGGCAACCAGAAAACAGGTATGAAACTATTTCAAACCTGACTAGAGGAAAAACGAGTACATTAGTTCTATCGTCTTAAAAAGTGGTCGAAACGTCGGTTTACTTACTTAGCTGATACCTCCATCTCTACCGTTTTGTAATCGGGAAGGCACAGTTGGTTGATGTACTGCAGACCTGAAAACGTATACCACTACTTAAAAATTGTACTCATCCTTCTTCTCTGACATTTTTACACAATATCTTTGATGTTTATTCACAAGTGATTATATTTTTTGCTGTCTTCTGTTCAAACAAAAAAATCTTTAAGCGCTTCTTTTTAAACCTGTGGAAAGAAAACCGTGACCTTTCGGCTTATAGTAACACTTTCATAGGTGGGAGGAGAGAGAGAGAGAGAGAGAGAGAGGAGAGAGAGAAGAGAGAGAGAGAGAGAGAGAGAGAGGAGAGAGAGAGAGAGAGAGAGAGAGAGACAACAGACAGACAGATAGTTTGATGAAAAAAAGCAAATCCCTTGCTTACTCAATGTACCATCTGGAAGTAAAGTTTCGACTTGACAGACAGAGGAAACAAAAAAATGGATGACTTATGTAACTCTGTAGAAGCATGCATTTTGTGCGTGCGTGTTAGCATAAGTGTATGAGTGTGAGTGTGGTGTGCGATGTGTGTGCGTGTGTTTATTTATTCTTTTTTTATATCGAGAATAATGGAATAAGCATTCATATGCTTTTTTTACATCCAGTCCCCGTGTGTATGCAGTTTTGTAAATGTATCTGTTCCCACCGGCACACGATGGCCTACTCTTACGAAAAGCGGAACAGGATTTAACGTATGCGCAAGATGTTCTGCGTGCGTTCGCACCCGGGGCGGTGTGTGTGTGGTGTGTGGGGTGGTGGTGTGCGTGCGTGCGTGCGTGCGTGCGTGCGTGGTGCGTGTGTGTGTGCGTGTGTGGGTGTGTGGGTGTGTGCGTGCGTGCGTGTGTGTGTATGTGTGCTCACACGCGTGTGCTCGCACAAACATTTACACACTTGCTGGCTGCATGTACACACTCCTCTTCTGTGTGTGTCTGTTTTTAGAATGGATGACAAGCATGATAACCAGCTCTATGAACAAATTACCCTTGGTTTCATTGAAATATCTCCGCTGAACAGTGGATATAGTAGTGTGCTGAAATTCGTCACTGATGATCTGGAACAGCTTGGTGGCGTTGCCATTCTCACAAGCCGTGTTGGGCAAAAGAATCTGCAGGAAAAGAAAAACGTTGCTTAGAGAAAAACGACAAAAATCAGTTCATTATAAGTGTGCTTTTTTTTTTTTTTAAAGCCACTCAAGAGCTGGTTCGCATCACCAAAATTGTAATATCTTGATCAAAAGAATGTCATAAATGCGTAAATAGTCCTACTGGAACATTTCTTTAAAAGCAAGACCGATTTTTGATAGAAAAACCAACTGTCTTGCAGTTGTGCTGCGTAAAAAGCTCTGACATCAGATTAAGATAGCGTTAAGAAATCGACAAATTTGGTCAAATATTGGAACTGAGATGGGCGTTATTCATATGCCCGCAAAAGGCAATGCATGCCTTTAAAACGAATCCACTAGACACTTTTCGTTATGTAATAGTATCATAAATACGGTTATGATTTGATATAACACAATATGATATGTATATATATATATATTATATATATATATATATATATATATATATATATATATATATATATAATATATATATATATATATATATATATATTATATGTATATAAATATATAAATAAAATATGATATAATCACAAAAACACACACACACACACACACACACGCACGCACACACGCGCGCGCGCACGCACGCACGGCACGCACACACACACACACACACACACACACACACACACACACACACACACACACACACACACACACACACACCACACACACACACACACACACGCGTACGTTTTGGAGAGAGAGAAGAGAGAGAGGAGAGAGAGAGAGAGAGAGAGAGAGAGAGAGAGAGAGAGAGAGAGAGAGAGAGAGAGAGAGAGAGAGAGAGAGAGAGAGAGGGACGGACGGACAGACGGACAGACGGACAGACGGACGGACAGACGGACAGACGGACAGACGGACAGACAGACGGACAGACAGACACAGACAGACACAGACACAGAGAAAGAGAGACAGAGTTGGTCATGTAGGCTGACAGAAAAAGCAGCACAGAGAGAGAGAGAAGAGAGTGTCGATCAGGAGCAAATATCTGTAAAACCAGGGAAAGATGGCAGCATGCCTCTAGCGGTTTGAGGATCTGCAGCTTAGTGAGTGTCTTGACATATCTCTGGGTGTCGGAGAACTGGGACATGGTCAGCACAGGACACTTGAGGTCAATGCTGGCCATACCAATCTCCCCCTGGCTAGTCCTCGTCCTTCCACGATTGCTGCACGCAGACAAGTATAACGCCTATCTTGTAAAGTACTAGGAAAACATATTAAACATCTTTGCAACAGAACTGATTGTGCAGGAATTTCACCACTTCACAATGCTATCTTCAGATGTAGATTACATGGAGGCTTTTGTTTTATTTTTAGCTGTTAATGTGAACGGTATTTAATTTATCTGAAAACGAAATACATAAGCCTAAATCAAATGTAGAAAAGGTGAAATCACAATCTCTGTTATATCTATTACCGCCATTTTCAGAGGCAATCTCTACTTTTCGAACATTTTTCATCCAGTTGGACCAAGGAATAAAACTAACAATGATCCTGCTAACTGGTAAAAAAAAAAAAAAAAAAAAGCTGGAAAAAACTATATCTTACATCGATACATATCTTGTCCTGGTCCGTAACTAGAACATATAGGGACTCACACGACAGAACTGAAGTAAGAAGCAGCTCTTTTTTTCACTGTATGGGGCTTTTACTTTTCTAGTTCAATATTATTTATATCTATCTATCAGAAAGTACACCGATCACACTCACCAACAACGACGCTGCAGGTATTCTCAGGTGGAGGTGATGCTGGTGGAGGTGAAAGGGGTTCTGGGTGTCTTGCGAGCAGCAGGGGTCCGTGGGGTTTTAAAAGTGACAGGGGTTTTGGATCTGGAGGACCAGGAACCCCCCGTGTACCTGGCCGGTGTTTGCTGATTACTGGACCGGCTCGTGCTGGGACAGGCTCTCCTCCTGGCACTAGGAGAGATTCGTTGTGTGAATTTCCAAAGATAATCTACCATCCAACCAACTGTCACACACACACACACACACACACACACACACACACACACACACACACACGACACACACACACACACACACACCACACACACAACACACCACACACACACACACACACACACACACACACACACACACACACACACACACACACACACACACACACACCCGACGACTGAATTTCTTTTCGTGAAATATAGGCTGGCCCGTTTCTTGAAAATCATCTCAATCAAATATTCCTTGTGTTCAACATCAAGACAACACCACGATGTAACAGTTTAAAGTAGTATCAGACCTGTCACAAGAAGAAGACGTCTGAAGACTCTTATTGCCAGCGCTCGTCTCTGTCGATGTCCTGAGTGCTGTATGAACAGCCGTCGTGGATGAAGATTCGCCGTCATTTTTGCTGCTGCTGCTACCGCTGGTGCTGTTGTTGCTGCTTGTGGAACTGATATAACTGTCAGGGGTCTCTAGCAGACCGAAATCTAGAAACAATAATAGTGATGCCGTGTTTGACAAACTTTGTGAATGAACCGTTTACACACACACACACACACACACACACACACACACACACGCGCGCGCGCGCGCGCGCGCGCGCACACACTCTACTGTACCCACAAACCACATGTGCTACAATTCTCCATTATTATGTTTGTCGTGTTTGACGATGACCTCCAAACCAGCAGATGAGGCAGCTGCTGTTTCAGAAATTTGGCAGAAATTTGATTATAGTGGAGATGCTTTGCCCACAGCACGTTCCCACTCTCCCGACCAAGTGGGCATAAGGACAGCGTTGGAGATGTTCTCCAAAGGCTACCTATACTAGCCCCTAGGGCTGCAGCACATAAAGACTGCGCAAGTCAAGCTTCCTAGTCAGAGAGTCATGGTCGATCACTAACAACTAAGCTGTAAAATGGGGAAAAAAGTTATCCATAATGCAAAGGTAAACACACCCTCACCCAGACATCATAAAAAATTATGTAAGCCTACCCTCCTTTTCGACAATGACACACAAATCAGTTTCCTTTGGGGGGCAAAAAACCCGGACCCTACAACCCAAAATAATTATCTCTTGCCTGATATTCAGTGTCCCCTTTATTGTGCGTAAAATCCTAATATTGATATCTATATGATGTGTGCGAGCAGAAGTTGCTCATTCACCTTCTGTAAAGAGTGTGCATCATGACAAAACTTATGAAACTGCCATTCAACACTTTTACTCACTGTATTTGGCAGTCTTTCCCCGTTGTAAGGTATCCATGCTGTGGACTGTTTCCTGATTAAAAAAAACAACAAACAAAACTTGAATTTCATAGAGCTAAGAAAAACTGGTCCGGATATCAAGCTTGGCATTAAAACATTACAAACATACCAAAATAAAGTCAAAGGGATAAAAGAAAAGGATTTGGGGAGACATTATTTGTATTGATCATGTTACCACACTGTCTCTGTTTGTAGCCTACATTATGATGTGCCCAAGCGTTTTAGGTGTGGGTTTACGTTACTCTATTCGCCCGCGATATTGTTGATCTATATATTTTTTGTTTTGTTTTTGGTTTTTGTTTGTTCCTCAGCTAGAGCACCGAGGTTCACAAAGATCTAGATAAGTGCATATGATTGAGAAATGTCTGCAACGCCGAGGTTCACTGATCGTGAGATTTTGTGTATGCGACCATTTTCGCCCACCATGAAGGTAACCACATTCCGACTTCGGGGAGAAATTGCTATATTATCAATGTGCGTGTGAGTGTGTGCATATACGTTTCAAGTTCCTTTACATTTTCAGGATCTATGAATCTATGAATCCTTCGCATGCTAGCTCTAAACATTCACGGATTAGGCTGCCACATTCAGTTCTACAGCTGTTCATACTCACTTGACTCTAAGATCGGAAAACCTCGATCATAGATCTAATTATGATTCTAGTTTGTTAGGACAAAAAATCACGTTTTTTTTTCTTTCTTTTTTTTTTTTTTAAAGATAAATGCTGCATTCAAATGTAAAACATGCAAAATGCAAAAGTCGTTCGACAAAACTTTATGATATAGCCTACTCGAGAGAGACAGAACTCTCTATGATGAAGTTTAAATAGCCGTGACCTTTTGACGAACAGAAGCTGGCCACACTAAGCTGGGCACACTAACAGATCCAACAGCTGACCTAGGACGAAGTACGGATTGCATCTATTGCCTGTAGAATAGTTATGCTACACAGACATTACAGATCAAAAACAAACTACATGTAATACGTCTATATACATTGTCTCTGCGCTACAATAGTGTAAACTTCACGGCATTTTCTCCTCTCCAGATCTCTCTTTAGGCTAGCCACGGAACGAACAAAGAAAAGGCTATGAATCATCTTGATGTTCAAAGTGTGAACGTTATTTGGATATTTATAGACTTTTTTTGAGCAAGCAGAATACTCCGTTGGCAAGAGTCAAAATTGGGATATTCTTATTCCACAGAAATAAGACTTACAGTCTTGACTAAGCAGACCTAGGTCTATTTAGTTGGGAAACGATCACACAAATTATCGTTTTAATGTACATTCGAATCACTTTGGTTTCAGTTTTGTAATTTAAAAACAGAGTACTCTAGGCACAATGATAATCTGCATAAGATAAACATGGAACTTTTACACTGTCTAGATCTAAAAAATACTATACAGTGGTTGATCGATCTTACCCCTTGAATTTATGTATTTCCCTTACAGTTTTTATCTTAGATTATAACAACGTTTAGATAACGTCTGCACACTCGACACTCTGTATTACAACAGATTGTACAAAGGAATTTTCAGATATTATTTTCAGATGAATTTTACCGAGTTTTCAGATCTCTTTAAGTGTCGTCTGCTTGTTGTCTTCCGCTTCCTTTGACGTCATTTCCCAGACTTCAGAGTGCATGCACCTGTCGCCAACCTTGAATGTATTAGGCTAGGCCTAGATCTAAATCTGGATCTCTGAGGTGTCATACACACTAGGCTACGCAGATATAGGCCTGGCCTAGTTCATGGTTATGCAGCGCTAGCGGAACAAATTGGCCAAACAGACAAATGAAAACTATACCAGAATTTCTGTTATTAACTATGGAATGACAGAAAATGCCTCAATGGGTGGTGAATTTCATCCTGGGCTCTGCTGTTGTTGAACATCTGTCATACTTTTCACCCTTAGAGGTAGACCCATTTCGCCAATACATACCTTGCCTTGGTCATGCTAGTTTAGCTGCAAACGATTCAACCCCATTCATGATTGTTTTATTTCTATCCACCTAAGGGTAGCACGTCAGCTGCAAAGGTAATCGTACTATTTCAGAAGTCATCAAAACCTCAGGGGCTGTATTTGTTTTACCACACTTTTTTAACATCTAACTGTTGTATGCATTTTCCTTTCTGAAAGCTCCCAGATTGAACTTTTCTTCTGTGGAAGAGCATGATAGTTATGGTCAGAAGTATAGATGGCATAAAAATACCCAGTATGTACCCAAGCTTTTTATTGGTGCCTTGATTTATTTAATTAATGACAATATACCAAGACAGCAATGAGGAGTAGCATAGTATGGAACACTTTGCTTGCACTCTGATGATTGTCTTGCTTTCTGGAAACTGAAAATGTGTGGTTTTGCTGTTGTTTTAATCTTTATTTATTTTTTTTTTTTTACTTTGAAGATAATGGATAAGCACTCATGTGCAAACTCATACCCAGTCCCAGTGTTTCCAAAAGGCTTAAAAGATAATTCTCTCCCACACAAGTAGGCTAAGCTAGGCTGACTTGTCAGGCACTTAACGGCAGTGCAACACATTTTCGCTCGCACACACATCACATCACACAGCCGGAAAAAAAAAAGGACAATGAATCAAACACAGAACACATATTCAGAAAGTTATATTCTTTCTCTGAAAACATGTGAATCATACCAACTGAACTCCACGTATTTCTATTGATTTCACAGATGTATTGCTATAAAGCACAAACATACCCTCAATTCTCCATCCTCTCCCAACAATATTCTGTAGATAAAAAATCATGTGACAAATGAAAACATCCTAAAAAAAAAACCCCAAAACTTGAGAATTCCAGACTGAAAATAAAACATTGCAAAAGTACAAAAAACAACAACAAACACATGTGTACATATATTTATACAAAACAATCCCACATACACAAAACATAACCAAAACCTATTTCCTTATGTTTATATTTCATACTAAAAGTAATTATCAAGACTACATCTAACTTCTAAGGTACAAACAAAAGACCCCACCCCCAAAGCCCCTATATCAACTGTTTTGTGTTAATAGTCCAGCCAACAATGAGAGTCCATACTAGGGGACTGATGCCATATCAGACAGAACTGATAACTATCCAAAGAACCAAAGTTTCAGAATATCTAAAGTGTAGACCACTACAAGTCTGAAAATTAAAATCTTTGCTAGATAATAAAGAGATAATGAATGGAAAATTTCTTTTAATGGAGTTTTCTCTACTAAAACAGTGGAAATAAGTCGCATACTAACATCTGATGCAGGATTTTATCACATACTTTACTGTTGAGGGGACCACAGAACAAATCTGAAAATCAACTAAACATTTTCTTCATAATGCAAATGCATGAACAGTAAAGATTTCACATATCCATGCCACAAAAATGGGCATAAATCTAAAAAAAAAACAAAAAAAAAAACCCATTCAGCAGATTTAATAATTAAAAAGTCAATATCAAAAAAAAAAAAATCACCCCCCAGCCACATAAAAAAAAAGTATCGTTACACATATGATGACTTGTCACAACCATGCCAACTGTTAGAGGTGAGTGTGTGATGAAAAATCTGATGAGGCATAATGCAGCAACCAATACAACTTAAAAAATTATACAATTTTTGTATGAATTTCCATTTTACACACAGTTTGTGGCATTTGTCAAATAATATTGATTTTTTTTTTCTTCTTTTCACTCCTGTCAGTCTTTTCCTTAATTTTTTTTATCACTGGTGATTGATTTTTTTTACAAATTGGTTCTACCAAATATTTTAAGAACTCGTATGTTTAAAAATATGTTTTTCTAAATATATAATTATTTACATATTTCACATAAAATTTGGTCCATAACAGCACATTTTATAAATATTTTGAAACTGTCATGTGATTCTTGCTGAACAGTATGGAAAAAAAAACTCACTTCAGAACTGTTGTTTTAATGACACTTCTACTATTGCCATAAAAATACACCATCTAAAAACAAAATACAAATTATATACAAAAGACTATGCTAAATTCTAAGAGTGCAATTAAACTGAGGAAGAGATGTATAATATATGTAACAAATCACATTGGTTTTCTTCTTTTTACCTTTTTCTGGTGCTTCTGAATTATTACCAAATGTCTAAAGTTGTATAAAGAGATGTGTATATGTAAAAATCACATTGTTTTCTTCTCTTTTACCTTTTTCTGGTGCTTCTGAATTATTACCAAATGTCTAAAGTTGTATAAAAGTTCAGTTAAAAGCAACTGTTAACTGTTGTTGATGTCATAAAATGACATGGACATACTTCAATTACACATGTCTAGCCCCTCTTCCCTAACACCATCCCTGCCTATTTTCTGTCAGAGACTTGATATATATATATATATATTATATATATATATATATTATTATATATAATTATATATATATAATATTATATATATATATAATAAAATATATATAAAGTGTACTGGGGAAGAACAAGTTGACTTAACCTTTCAGGAAGATGCACCACATAACAGATCTTTGAGCTCTGAATCTTTTGTGACAAATATTTTTTAACAAAGATGGATAAATTAAATTATACAAAAACACTTTTGACAGGATCTGGCTTAAAGCCTTTGGGCAGTCCTGAGAAAATAAAGCCTTATCATAATCTGAACAGTTCCATGAGTCAGCTGCTAGAACATCCCTTATTAGTGGCAGCATGGGTAAGTGATCCCAAACAACTGCTAATGTCATACCACACTGCTGGATAACCCCCCCCCCCCCCCCCCCAACACACACCACACACCCACACTCACACAACCAATAACTTAAAAGATTTAGCTAGAAACATACATTATTAAAGGAAAAACCACTGCCAAAACATGACTTGCACTAGAATGCCCAGAAAAGATCTACACCATTTTCAACAGAGGTCAGAGCAAAAAAAAACAAAAAAAAACCCAACTCAACAACACCAAAACAAATCTAATTGATAATGAACAGGAGAGAGAGGACAAATACTCAAAAAGTCAAAGAACAGACAGC
Source organism: Stramonita haemastoma (assembly GCA_030674155.1). Taxonomy (NCBI): domain Eukaryota; kingdom Metazoa; phylum Mollusca; class Gastropoda; order Neogastropoda; family Muricidae; genus Stramonita; species Stramonita haemastoma. The sequence continues at coordinate 97,553,066 of CM060316.1, read as the reverse complement.
TTAAAATGTCTGGATGTAGTTGTGACACATGAAGGCTGGATCCAAACCAGGCCATTTTGACAACCGCACAGTTGACATTTCTATCACTTCCAGAGTGAAAATGATACCCATCAGCCATGTCGGTCTTGCTTTTACACAGACACAACTGGATCATGACACAGATTTAAACAGATACTATGTTTCAAATAATAAAAGTTTTTGGCAAAGTCCTGCACATTTTTATTTCTGTAAAGGCCACATACTAACAAGTAGTATGGGAAAGATCTGAAAAAGCCCAACCATCTGGCTTTGGAAAGACCATCTTGTGAATGCTAAAAACAAATAAAAATGTTACAGCAGACATAGAGAAGACTTGAAGACGACGTCTAGGAGTGTATGGATTAACCTTTCCTGATTTTTCAGAGTGGCAAGGGAGTGGACAGACATAGCACACTGCTATCAAGACATTGGGGGTGCCCTCATAACTCCTAGAACGTAAGACGAATCAACATACTTCTTCCTCACTACTAGCAATGTAAGTAAACATTTGCAATGCACACTACAGAAATAAAGCTTAAAATAAAGCATAGAAATATCAGCTCATTTCTCCCAAATCCTACTCCCATCAGTGGCTTACCCAGACAATATAAATCGCAGTGTTTTCATAGTTCAATCCAGCAAGTAGTCCATGCAATCGTATGATAGGGTTTTTCATCAGTAAAAATTGTTTATTTTATCAATCGTTCATTCATTCTATGCTTAATTTCATGACTTGAAGACTTGAAAGACTTGAAGACGACATCTAAGAGTGTATGGATTAACCTTTCCTGATTTTTCAGAGTGGCAAGGGAGTGGAGTGTTTTCATAGTTCAATCCAGCAAGTAGTCCATGTAATTGTATGATAGGGTTTTTCGTCAGTAAAAATTGTTTATTTTATCAATCGTTCATTCATTCTATGCTTAATTTCATGACTAGTCAAAATTTTCTCCAATAAATAAGAACACAATACTTTGTCAGTATGTGTCATAAATTGGTTAAAAAACACACCAAAAAACCAACTACAGGCAATCTGGTTTCCTATACTTTTGATACAGTGATTGGTTAAAAAGTTTTCTTTTCAAGACTATCTTTAAATATTTTCCCCCATAATTATGTCAATATTGTTGGTTAGAGTCAGAACTAAGAACAATACTCATACATCCAATGATCCATTTTCACGTGTGCAGAAAATTAAAACAAACATGGCACTGGCAAAGACCATATGACAATAAATATCTCTATCTTGCATAATGCTGGCAAAATGAAAAACATTTGATTCTCCTGTCAACAGTTACAAACAACGACAACAACAACAACAACAACACAACAACAACAACACCACACACACACACATTACATAGTTTGTGGATCAGTGGTCTTCAGGTAACGCATCTGCCTAAAAAGCAAAAAGTCCAGGCTCAAAGTGTGTGATGGTTCAATGCCCATTTGGCCCAAAAACTTTCCTCCCATCCACAAGACCATGAGTGGTGGTCTAGGTGCTAGCCTTTCGGTTGAGGTGATAAACTGAGGTCCTGTGTGTTACACATCATCATTTAGTGCACATTAAAGAACCCACAGTAACAAGGGAGTTGTCTCTGGCAAAATTCTGTAGAAAAAAGCCCTTTGATAGGGAAACAAATACAGTTGCAGACAGGAAAAGAAAAAAAAAAAGGTGATGCTGTTTTTGTGGCAACATGCTCTTCCTGGGAGATTTGATGCAGAGAAATCTTCCATGACTGTAAGTGGTATACAAATCAATACACAATACAGTATAATTATCATGACATATACCTTCCCTCTTCCAGCATTCAAAACAAACAGTACATTGTCCTCTCAACATTAATATCCAAATTCACACTGTAAGTAGACAACCTCTGCAAGTTGCAAGAAGGAAAGGCACTCAGTAAGTAACCAATGTTTAAAGGCACATATATCGTCCATTAAATATGAGATCAGTTGCCAAAAGAACATATACTCCAATAGTAAGACTTGACTGTTGCAAAGCAGTAGCTCGTGCTAATCTAACATCATCACAAATTAAAGATCAAATCTCTATTTAAGAAAAGATTTGACCACATACACTGGATGAGTCTTGACTGACAGTGAGATGTGATTAACAAAGACACATAAACAATAATTACTGTGTACTTTCATTTTCACTTCTGATACTACAGATCTCAAAAACATGTAAGCAATTAAAAAAATATTTTAAAAAAGAGAGACATTCATAGGTCTAATCATCAATACCAACATTAGTAAATGAACAACAGATCAGACAGAGTTCGTTGTAAATTCATCTATCAAACTGCACAGTTTCAGTCACACATCCAAAATAAGATAACAACAAAGTGGCTTCACACACACACACACACACACACACACACACACACACACAACACACACTTTCAAAACAAACTTCAACCCAGCTGCCAAACTCAATTTAAATTTCAACCCACTCCCAGACAGATTAACACCTCACAATCGAAGTACATTTATTGACAAAAAACAACACATGGAGTAGCTGTTAACTGACTAAAGCTACCTAATTTTGTAACAAAAATCATCTTTTTCTATCAAACACCCTTCACAACAGAAAAAAAACTTCATGCCAACATAAGACATGATTTCACAGGCACAGACATGAAATAGGGAATGCATTAATAGCATAACATAGCAAAGAGACCTCTATGTCTGATTCTTTTTCTGTCTGTTTCTTCCTTTTCATGTCTTTTTTTCTTGTATTTTTTTCATGTTTTCAATTTTTGAAGGACTGACTATAAAAAGTCAGTAAACCTAGATGAAAGATATTATTACTAACCACCAAAAACAACATATAAAAAAAAAATTAAAAATTTTTTTTTTTTTTCAGATCCTTGTTTCATATATCTGCCTGAAAATCACCAGACAATACATTCAAATCCTGGATTACTTGTTGTGTTTGAACACAGTACCTTAGTGGAGTGGTGGTCTGATAGCAATGTACCCATCTAAAAACCAAAACGTCATAGGTTCAATCCCATCTTAAGTCTGATCCACCCCCTCCCCTCCCCTCCCCATTTATAAGAATGTGAAAGGTGGTCTGAATGCTAGTATTTCAAATAAGATATTGAGGAGGTCCTAGGTGCAACATGTATTTGGTGAAACTAGAACCTACAGCAAGAAAGTTGTCCAGGAAAACTTCTGTCTTCAGACCAATGCCATTCTCATAGACATAGACACAAGTGTACCCAAAGGTATGGAGAAGAAAATGACAGACACACAATCTGGGGTATGTTCTCACCAAGACGACAGCAGCCTTAACTTTGAGCAGACACCCTACCATCATTACAAATGCTAAACATACTAAATTAGTAAATACATACAAAATGATACAAAAACAGTCATTTGGGACAACAGAGCATAGAAAAACAGGTGGCAATGTAGGTATAATGTGGTTGAGAAAGCAGATTTTCTCTTGCCTTTACTTGTATGTTTGATTCTTATTTGGGAAGCACAAAGATTTCATAGTTCATATACATATTAATACTTGTAGCACCATTTTAAGAAACAGACATTTGTGTACCTCTGTACTACATGATTTATATGATAATAGACTTTTTCCCTCACAGATACCCCAAGTACACATTCATGTAATGACAGCTAAAACACAGTTTTATTAGGTCAAGTAAAGCAAGAGTGGGGAAAATGTTACGGTTGCAAAACATATAAGTACTGTGATCCAAGACAGTTTTCACAAGAGGAGTTTTGAAGCAAAGTTTTATGTTGCTCATCCTTCAAAGGTGAATGCATATCTAATGAATTGAAAAGGGACTTCAATGCTGGTCTAACAAAAGATTTCTAAGCTTTAGCTAACTAATACCTTAGCAGGTCAATAAAATGCTTTAAAAAAACACAATTTTTAATTGAATCTAACCTTTTCAAGTCCATAGTTAGGAAATTTAATGTTGACAGATTCCGTTTTTGATGAAAAGTCAAAAATGACAAAGCAGATCCCACCTTCCCTTGTTTGGGCCTCTCTCCTTTTCACAGCCTGCGAGTTAAGACTCATTCTGTAAAAACAGGTCACATATAAGGAAAAAAAACCCACTGAATTAACTCATACTGGGCTACTTAGTTCCCAGCTATATAAAACTTGCTGGTCAAATCATTCACCAGAAACTTCATTTCGTATAAAACATGTCTTTTTTTCAGCATGCCATCTTGAAGCAAAATAGGTGAAGGTGTCCCATAACCTATGTGGTCGTAGGGGAGCGAGGCATCAGAGACCTCGGTTTTGCCATAGGCCAGCATACTGAGGACAGCACCCATCTCCTCTTCCTTGCTGCTTTACCTTCCCTGACCCTAAAGAGGCAGGTACCCATTTACATCTGGGTGAACAGAGGGACTGTACTGAAGCCAAGGTGTGCAAATGTGACTCATCCAATTGGTAACCATGCTAGACGCTGCTTAACATAGGCTGGGAGAAAGTGAGTGCTCTGATCACTGAGCTTTCCAGTCCCAACTTGAAGCAAAATGTGAAATTTTTTAAAGATTTATGTAAACTCTTGGAAAATTTTTTTTTTTTTTTATCCATCATTTCTTAACACTAAGCTAACTGTTTAAAACAAAAACAACCAAATACTACATACTTAGTTTCATTTCATAGGCAAAACATATTAGAACTTAAGTACCTTGCACATATTTTGCTTAGCTTTCTTTTCAGAACAGAGATACCTACAGGATAATACAATTTTCATGTCTAAAACTATGAAATTTTATTCGCCTGCATTTGAAAACTAATTTCAGGCCTTGCAGCACCACAGGGCTTTAAAGTAAACATTTTCAAAGTTGTTTTAGACAAATTCAATTCTATATTATTACCAGAGTAAACTAAGGCTCTTTATCATGTACAATTCAAGAAGTTCAAAGCAAAACACACTAGCCATGATTTTTTTTAATACAAATACTTTTGTGATGGATCCTTCCCATCAAAACCTCTTTCACGTACTCTAAGAGTCGGAAAATACATCCATATTCTAACAAAAAAGGAGATAAACTACATGAGGAGAATTTGACACGGACCTGCATGTGTCCTTTGGAAGATGACACACATCCAGAATCTGAGGTCACAGCAGGTATAATTTCACATACCTGCAGACTCATTAATGAAGTTCATCTCATTGATAATATTACAAACTATTTTCGAGCTCCTATATTTGTTTTATTTTTAGGAAAAGCCTCGTTCACACTCCTTTCAGAACTATCTAATATATAGATAAACCTCATCATAATCATATTAACATAATTCTAATGGGTGAGCTTCATTAACTAAAACCATTTTCACAAATGTTTCTTTAGAAATAAGCCTCATCAAGACTATTGTTACAAAAATAATCTAATTGACTAACCTCATCAACATCATTTTCACAAATAAATACTTCTTTCATAGGTCAGCTTTATGAAAGCATTGAATTGACTAACCTCATCAACATCACTTTCACATATAAACACTTTTTCATAGACAGCTTAATGAAAGCATCAAATTGATTAACATCATCAAAATCATTTTCACAAACACTTTTTTCATAGGTCACTTTTATGAAAATAATTTTCACAAACATTTTTTTTCATAGGTTAGTTTTATGAAAACCATTTTCACAAATATATCTGTCATCATCATGGATGAAATACACCCCAACCATTTTCACAAATACTTCTTTTGTGGATCAGACTCTTGCAAAAAAGCATTCAATCACTTCTAACAAAGAACAAGTTCTTGGAACACACAAGTCTAGCAGAAGACAAAAGAAAAAAAAGAAAAAAGATCACAACCTACACCACATCATCCATGCTGATGCATCACATGTTTCCCTCCACTCCTGAAGTTCAGAACATATCCACAACAATCGGCCACATGAATGAACACACACTGAACACACACGTTTCTGCACATCACAATGAAGTGAAGCTCGCGGTCAGATGAGGTGGTGATATCACAATTACAGGAAGATTTCAGCAGTGGCACTTGTTTCTCTCCTTTGAAAAAAAAAATTGCTCATAAAAAAATGACTGATGTGGTTAACTTGTAAGACCATCACTACAAAAGCAGTAGTCAAAGGGACTTTTCATATTTTCCCTTTTGCTTCAGAACAACGGACACAAAAAGAATGTTCCAACAGTCTCCGCAGATCTTGGCGTTATCGTAAGACACAGGTCAAACAACAAACACTGAACGTTCATTTGAGGCGTTCAGCTGCTGAAGCTGTCTCATTAGATGGTCTATCACCCCTGCTTGTCTTGTGCGTATTCGAGTGACTGTTCGTTTGGGAGGTCGCACCACCTGAATTTCCAGAGTGGATTTCTCCATCAACAGTTCCCACTTCACTTCAGCGTACTTGTACGAATGCAGCATTTGCTGAAAAAAACAAAATGAGACTTGGGTCTTGAGACTGGTCAATATGGGAAAAGTGACAACAATAACTATACAGAAATATATTGTGCATACTTGATCTTTTTAACCAGGGATCAGTCAAAACAAATGATGAAATAATTTTGTTGTGAATTTATTTTCCTGTCTCCATTCTCTGATAAATGGGGTAAAATTCCCCCCCCCCCCTCTCTCTCTCTCTCTCTCTCTCTCTCTCTCTCTCTCTCTCTCTCTCTTTTTTTTTTTTTTTTCCCCAACATAAGTGAGCTCCCTTGAACTGGTGTTTTTTTTTTTTTTTTTTTTTTTTTTTTTTGTTGACATTGGTGAGCTCCCTTTGAATTGTGTGTGTGTGTGTGTGTGTGTGTGTGTGTGTGTGTGTGTGTGTGTGTGTGGTGTTTTGATCTTTGATAAATAATGAAATTGTAAAAGGTTTTCTTTTTTTTGTTGTTGTTTGGTTGGTTTTTGCTGATTGATTTATTTATATATATGTGTATATATATGTATATATATATATATATGTATATATATATATATATATATATATATATATATATATATATATATATATATATATATATATATATATATATGTATGTATGTGTGTGTATATATATATATATATATATTTTTTTTTTTTTTTTCTCTTTCTCTGAAATGGTGTAATGCGTATTTTTATGTTTATTCTTTACGCATATCCCATTGTAGCAGAGATACTGTACGGGTATGGATATGTATCCACGATGAAGAGTGTGTGTGTGTTTGTGTGTGTGTGTGTGTGTGTGTGTGTGTGCCCGCGGGTGTGTGGGATGGGTGGTGCCTGGGCGGTGTGTCAAAATGGGTCAAGTCGGACTTTTGTTTCGGGATGGTACATTGGGTGGGCAGTACAATTGCTTTTTTTTTCTTCCCCCCCCCCCCCCAACATTGGTGAGCTCCCTTTGAATTGGTGTGTGTGTGTGTGTGTGTGTGTGTGTGTGTGTGGTGTGTGTGTGTGTGTGTGTTTATCTTTTGATAAATAATGAAATTGTTAAAGGTTTCCTTCTTTTTTATTGTTTGTTTGGTTTTTGAGGATGGTTTTTTTTTAATTTATTTAAAAAAAAAAAAATTTCTGAAATGGTGTAATGCGTATTTTCATGATTATTTTTCAGGCATATCCCATTGTAGCAGAGAAACTGTACATGTGTATGAATATGTATCCAGGATGAAGTGTGTGTGTATGTGTGAGTGAGTGAGTGTATGTGTTTATGCTTGTGGGTGTGGGTGTGGGTGGAAGGGTGCTATGTCTTGACTTTTGAGGATGAATTGTTTATGGGAGGGGAGTAGTTTGTGTCTGACTGGTTTTGCTTATTCATTTGATTCGTTATGTCATTTTTCAATGATTTCCTGATTATCAGTAATTAGATGACAATATGACTGATGGATTTTTTTTTTCTTCTTTTGCTATCTTACATTTCTTTGTCTATTAATTCATTGATTTATTCATATTTGTTTCATTTTTGCCCATGAGGGCCTGGTGTAAAGAAGCCTCTGGCTTATCCAATTACCCTCATTAAAATTTCGAGTTTCGAGTTTCGAGTTTCTCTCTCTCTCTCTCTCTCACACACACACACACACACACACACACACACACACACACACACACATACACACACACACACACACACACACACACACACACACACACACACACACACACACACACACACACGCACTGTCTCTCTTTCAAGGCATCAAAGTTATTTTTCCCTGATTAATCTTCTTTCAGAGAACACTAGTATATGAACGACTACAAGAAAAAAGACAAACAGTTAACTCTTTCTCTCCATTTTTTTTTCTTTTAAAATTTGTTTCTCATCTTTCTTTCGTATAATTTTTTTTCAGTTACTTTTGACACTTTTTCTAATTGTTTCGTATTTTTAGTTTAGTTTTATTGTGTTCATGATGCTCTTTTTGCAGTATTAATTTTGCCCTTAACATAAATTTTACAAGTTCTCATTACCTAACTAGCTTACATTTCTTCCAACCTTCCTCAATTCAAAATACTTTATTATCTAAAAAAACCCCAGAGAAATTCTGGCAAGTTACAAGCAATACATAAAAATATATATATATATATATATATATATCACAACATAGGGTCTGAACATCAACATGCACCCATCACCATATTATAAATACAGACCTGTGCACCCCCTTACTACTGATTTCAGTATTTTCATGGCAATTTTCAGTATTTTTCACCGAGTTTCAGTATTTTTGCGCGTTGTTCGTGATACACTTTTTCAACATGAAGCATAAACGTCTTTTTTTTAATTTGGTTTTTGTATCTGTATTTGTTTGCTCATCCCCCTTCCAATTTCTTTCCATTGTGCAAAAGCTCATAAGCTTTTTCTTTTATCAACTAGCAAATCTGGACAGGTCTGATGACTTCATAAGTGATGTACTATACAGAGTGTAGAATTGGGAGAGAAAAAAAAGAGGAAATTGAGCCGGGGTCCAGGGGCCGCTTAGGCCCCGGTGGGGTGCAGGGGCAAAGCCCTGCTGGGGGGCCCAGGGGGGCGAAGCCCCCCGGCCGAAAACGATTTTTCGCATTTTAAAGGCAGTTTGGAGGCATCTCCAGGCACAATTTTGTGCAAATGTGGAGGCATGTGTGTGTGTGTGTGTGTGTGTGTGTGTGTGTGTGTGTGTGTGTGTGTGTGTGTGTGTGTGTGTGTGTGTGTGTGTGTGTGTGTGAGAGAGAGAGAGAGAGAGAGAGGGAGAGTGAGAGAGAGAGAGAGAGAGAGAGAGAGAGAGAGAGAGAGAGAGAGAGAGAGAGAGAGAGAGAGAGAGAGAGAGAGAGAGAGAGAGAACAATGAACAATGAACAATGAACAATGTTTATTCTTCAGGCCTCCAGCCCCTAGAATGGGGTCATACAAGCATAGCAAAGCAAAGGAAAGCAAAATAAAGCAAAAATGAGAATTGCTGTATAACCTATGTGGCGACTGCCAAGACATAAAAAAACAACAAAAAAAGCAAATGTGAATGCGTCCTTCTTATTAATATATTGGACAAATGACCTCCTTTGAGTAATCATATTCTCCTTGTCAGTTTCCCGAGTTCTCAATAAAATCCTGCCGTACTTTTAAGGCATTAAAAAGATACAGACTCAAATTACGAATAGCTGTAACAGAACCATATTTCAGTAGATTTGTATATGGTTGATCTATACGGTCTAAATATTTATGTCTTAGATTATCATAAAGAATACAACTTTTTATTTTCTAAGTGTGCCGCTCAGGGTACCAAATAAGTTTGTTTATGGAGAAATAGGTCGTTATCCATTATATATAAATAGTGCAGTCAGGAGTATTCGATACTGGTTTAGGCTGTTAAAAATGGATATGAATAGACTTCCCAAGCAAGCATATTTAATGCTTATTAATATGGATGAACATGGTAAAACATGTTGGGTAACTTTACTTAAAAATGTTTTGCTTAATCTTGGATTTGGGCATGTATGGCTCCAACAAGGAGTTGGCTGTGAGCAATCTTTTATTTCACTGTTTAAGCAAAGAATGAAAGATGTTTATATACAAGAGTGGAATGGATCGGTCATGGTCAAAGACATATATCAAACATATAGACTGTTTAAAGGTAACTTTGAATGAGAGAGAGGGGAGAGAGAGAGAGAGAGAGAGAGAGAGAGACTCAGACCTTCCATAAAGAACCACCAGAGTATGTCAAACTTGTTATAAACAGATCTATTCTGGGTAGCGGTAATATAAGTTTGTGTGTACCACTGTGATGGTTAATGGAAAACGTGGAGAGAGAGAGAGAGAGAGAGAGAGAGAGAGAGAGAGAGAGAGAGAGAGAGAGAGAGAGAGAGAGAGAGAGAGAGAGAGAGATCAATACACTCTCTGGTGAAGATTTAAGAAGATCCTATGCCTTTCTCATTTTATTTTTAATCTGATTTCGGAGTGGACTCACAATGACAGTTTGCATGGCCAGAAAACAAGTGCTGTGTATGTGTGTGCTCTGTTGCTGTAGAGCGGAAGCCGTGTTCGGTACGATATAAGTTCAGAGCGAGTTTTCATGTAACTTCAGAACAAGTCACTTTGCCGTTTTAACGATCAACTGATTTTTCGAAGATGCGAGAAATTTTACTGTTCCATGATTTTCCAAGAAATCAGCGCTTCTATAATGTTCCGACCGCATTCCATTTTCCAATTTTCGACACCACTTGCGAATGAAAGTTGAACTTTCACTAGCGAGTAGCCTGATGCGAGAGACGTAGCGCAGGTTTCAAACCTTACTCGGCAAAACGAACAGCCAATTTTGCTGCTTATGCATCTATATCCGCAACTGTACCTCTTTTAGCCCCATCCTGGCCTGTTAGCGTCATTTTGCATTCACTCCGCGTCTTTCTTTGCTTATAAGTGTATCAGTTTGGTCTGTTTCTCCGCAAAAGTTTACGCTTTCCGCCATTTTGTTTTGAAGATACTGTTGTGCGCATGCGTCATCAGGGGAGATAAGTAATTGAACGATAGTCGATAGGGCTTAGCAGACGACGTAACGCGAGATAAACGGCATCGCTGAACGATAGAAGACGACGTTTTCGATTTCCGGATTTTTCGTTGACAAAAATCGGATTTTGATTAATAAAATCGTATTTCCGTATTTTCCAACTTTTTCCGGAACAAATACGGAAAAATACGGAAGGTGCACAGGTCTGTAAATAGCACCCAGAAATCAGCAGGAAACACACAGGAAATTCTGCTGTCATTTTGTACTGACCTTAGTTTGTGAGTTGATGATATGTACCCCCACGTCATTGACCCCCACATGGCATGGAATGTTTGCCGTCTGCAACAGCAGACGACCATCAGATGCCATTCTTCATTGTATGAACAGCACAGATAATCCATCATCCAACACTTTGGGTGATAGAGAAGGAGAGATAAAAACCCAACCTCCAAAAGAAATCAGAGAGAGACAGAGACAGAGACAGAGACAGAGACAGAGAGACAGAGAGAGAGGGGGACGGGATAGCCTGGTGGTCAGAACATTGCGCTCGCAATTTGACGACCTGGGTTCGATTCTCGGTCGAGGGGACTTTTCCTCTGGAGTTAACATCAGTGCTGACTCCACTCTCCCCAAAAGACTATAAACCGAGGCCCCATGTGTGAACGCACGCAGAACATCTTGCGCACCCATTAAATCCTGTTCCGCTTTTCGTAAGAGTAGGCCATTGTGTGCCGGTGGGAACAGATGACATTTACAAAACTGCATACACACAGGGACTGGACTTAAAAAAGCACACGAGTGCTTATTCCATTATCCTCGATATAAAAGAATAAAATAAATATAAAAGAATAAAAAAATTAATAAATAATCACAGACATTGAGCTCTGGTAATGACCAACAACACACACACACACACACACACACACACACACACACACACACACACACACACACACACACACCACACACACACACACACACACACACACGGACACACACACACACACACGGACATCACACACACACACACACACACACACACACACACACACACACACACACACACACACACACACACACAACACAACATGCAATACTACATACCTTGTCTTTCAGAGACAGGACACTACCAGTGAAAAAGGCAGAGCCATACAAGGTCAGAGTCTGACAATGGTTGAGAAACCGACGCTTCAGCACCTGCAATAAAAGTTACAACTTTGTAAATCCTGGTGCTGTTATGTCTGCTTCAAAACTACACAAGCAATTTCAGCTAATTAGCTTATCAATTCTTTGAGAAGTAGATAAATCAATTCATGCCCTCGCAGCATTTGAATGTGTATCCCTGGTTAAAATACAGTTGTCAGAATTTTGTCAGATTTTTAAAAACAATTTGCTGTAAAAAGTATTTTTAAAAAAAGGACTGTTTTCTTACATGAACTAATAACAATGACAAAAGAATTTCCCCGAAGTCAGAATACAGCTACCTTAACAGCAGTTAAAAACATCACATACGTTAAATCTCACTATTTACACACCTCAGTGCTCTAGCCAAGGAATAATAATAATTAAAAAAATTTTTTTAAAAGCAATGACAAGAAAAGCAAGTGACATGTCGGTAAACATTAAATTCTATGAACAACAGAATGAGAAGAGATCTTACTTCACAGTTCTGGGGAACAAAATACAAAAACTAGAACAATGTTATGGTCATTATTTCTAGGTGGCTGGGTGTGCTCTTAAGCCAAAGTGGTCATTATATGGATCTCTAAAATGCCTGATGCAAGCAACTCCAAACAGATGACTTGATGTAAAAGAATCTGTGATAAATCCTAGAGCTTGAGAGATATGAGTTAACTAAGACAGGAGCACACAAGACTTCATTTTCTAACTGCTATGGCATTTTTGTTTTTTTTTCCTAGCTTATTTATTCTGCCCCCATCTTGAGCATACTGAACAACTAAAATGCATGACAAAAGCAGTTTTGAAGGTTCTGAAGCTATGCAGATACTTACTTGAGAGGGTGTCTCCTTGCCGTGAATACTATTGGAATACTCTTTCATGATTTTGCCGGCCCAGTGAGTTGGCCCCTTGTTGCTGTTCCTCATGACTGAAGGTGGGATCAGCTCTTTCAAGTGATTGACACTGTTGAAATTATTCACAAAATTCATTTGAAAACAAACTGCACACACACACTCTCTCTCAATGTCTCTCTCTGTCTGTCTGTCTGTCTGTCTCTCATACCAACATATATATTTCACAACATCCCTGCACACTAAGACAAAAAAAAACCCTATTCTCCTGGACTGAAAAAAAATCCTACAGTTTTTACTATCACATTAATACCTGTTCTGCTTTTCAGAAGAGTAGGCCATTGTGTGCCGGAGAGAACGGATGACAAAATTTACGAAAGTGCATACACACGGGGACTGGGTGTAAAAAAGCACATGAGTGCTTATTCCAATATCCTCGAAATAAAGGAATAAATAAAATAAATCAATATCTAAAATAAAAAATGTAGAAAAAAACCAAATCTTTCACAATAAATCCTGACCAGAGTTATTTAAAATTACTCAGCTCATGTGCTTATTCCAATATCCTCGAAATAAAGGAATAAATAAATACATAAAATAAATCAATATCTAAACTATAAAAGGTAGAGAAAACAACTCATTCACAATAAATCCTGAACAGAGTTATTTAAAATTACTCAGCTCACAGGACAAAAAACAAAACAAAAAACGCTTCCAGTGAAACTACAACTCCAGCAGATGTTTCGAAGACATGTACTTCCCCCCATACATCATAAAGCCACACACAAAAAACCAAACAGATAATTGTTAATCTACAAGTAGTCCTCCCTTTCTTTGCTTGCTCACTTGGTAAGGAAAGACTTGTTCATGGTGGAAGCATTGCCAGGAAACCGGATGCAGAAGAGGAGGGTAGCGAAGAGGATGACATCTTGGTCTTTACAGGGGTAAAGCCCGCTGATGTAGTTGTGATATGCCTCATGGAACAACAGCTCAAGAGCTTTGGGATGCGTTATCTGAAATCAAACACCGATGGTGAGTGTTATGCAAAAACGGAAAGCACTGAAAAGGGAATCTACAAGGAAATACA
>CM060316.1:97501523-97534023 GCA_030674155.1 Stramonita haemastoma | reverse complement strand
CGCACACACAGTATAGCACAGCACAGAGCACTGACCAGGTCTATGGCCTCAGCCTGCACTAGATGCTCGGCCACCTCGGGAAAGCCTTTCTTGGCGGCGATGTGCAGCGGGGTCAACAGCTCGCTGTTGGTCACATTGGGGGAACAGCCTGCATCCAGCAGGATCTCCACCACGTCTGCTGACCCATACCTGCCACACACACACGTACCCATTGATGATTGATGATCACCTGGCTATGGTCCATACTTCAGGACACTGATCTATTCCATGTGACCCATACCTGCCACACACGTGCCCATTGATGATTGATGATCACCTGGCTGTGGTCAATGCTTCAGGACACTGATCTGGTCAATACTTCAGGACACTGATCTATTCCATGTGACCCATACCTGCCACACACACACGTGCCCATTGATGATTGATGGTCACCTGGCTGTGGTCAATGCTTCAGGACACTGATCTGGTCAATACTTCAGGACACTGATCTGGTCAATACTTCAGGACATTGATCTATTCCATGTGACCCATACCTGCCACACACGTGCCCATCGATGATCCATCACCTGGCTGTGGTCAATACTTCAGGACATTGATCTATTCCATGTGACCCATACCTGCCACACACACATGCCCATCGATGATCCATCACCTGGCTGTGGTCAATACTTCAGGACATTGATCTATTCCATGTGACCCATACCTGCCACACACGTGCCCACTGATGATCACCTGGCTGTGGTCAATAGGACACTGATCTGGTCAATACTTCAGGACACTGATCTATTCCATGTGACCCATACCTGCCACACACATGCCCATTGATGATTGATGATCACCTGGCTGTGGTCAATGCTTCAGGACACTGATCTATTCCATGTGACCCATATTTGCCACACACACCTGCTGATTGATGATCACGGATCAGGGGACCGATAGCCTAGTGGTCAGAACATTGCGCTGGCAATTTGAAGACCCGGGTTCGAGAAAGAGACAAAGAAAGAACTGTAATAATAGTGCTTAATCATTGGGATCCAGGACAGCTACAATTGTCTTTGAGTGCCTGTTCACAAGAAAGAGTTTCTGCACACTTTGAAAAGAAATTCCTTTTCATCATACAAACAGAACACAACTTTTTTATCAGTCACAAAAAAATGAATCTTTTTTTCTTTATGAACTGCAGTTTGGCAAAACACAATTAAATGGTATTACAACTCACTGCAACAAACATAAACAGTATCGCAAGACATGACAAACATTAACACAAGATATGACAGCAAACAAACACCATTACAATACATAGCAGCAAACATGAATAGTGCCACAAGACATAACAAACATGAATAGTATCGTAAGACATAGCGATCATAAACAGTATCACAATATATAACAAACACGAACAGTATTGCCAAGACATAACAAACATAAACAGTATCACAAAACATAACAAACATAAACAGTATCGCAAGACATAACAAACAGGAACAGTATCGCAAGACACAGCAACCATAAACAGTATCACAAGACATGACAAACATTAACACAAGATACGACAGCAAACAAACATCAGCACAATACATAACAGCAAACATGAACACTATCACAAGATTTCACAAAAATGAACAAGTATCACAAGACATACCAAACATGAACAGTACCACAGGAACCCAAACAAAACCCAACCATACCATGCATGATACCATACACTATCACAAGATTTCACAAAAATGAACAGTATCGCAAGACCATAACAAACATAAACAGCAAACACCCCCCCTCCCCCCCCCCAAACAAAACCCAACCATACCATGCAGCGTAGTGGATGGGGGCCCAGGCAATGGAATCTTTTTTGGAATGGTGGTGGCCACGGTTGAGGAGAGACTGTACATGATGCACATCCCCTTCAGCTGCACTGGCATGCAATGGATACTTGTCTCGCCATCTGGGCTCTCTGCAACAAACATGTTCCCATGGAATGAATACCTACAGATTGTGAGTATGTGTGTGTATGTTTTTTAATTTTTCTCTTCTTCTGTTTTTCCTATTTTCTCTTATACTTTATTATATTTCATTATCCTTTGTGTGAATATTTTGCTTGCTTTTTTTATATGTATGTGAAAAACCGTATTTCATGATATACAACAATGTACAGCATAATAAAACTGAATAAGAATGGTAAAAAAAAAATGAATGCCTACAGTTTCCTTTTTATTTTATTTTATATTTTATTTTATACCACTTTATGTCACAGCAGATTTTCTCTGTGTGAAATTTGGGCTGCTCTCCCCAAGGAGAGCGTGTCACCACAAGTGCAGCGGCACCCATTATTTTATTTTATCTTGTTCATGCTCATGCATGCAACACTGCCTGTGTTACTATCAACCTTATGTAAAATTAAAAAAGGGAGGGGGGGAAATAGCCAAGTGGTTAAAACACTGCGCTTGTGATCTGACAGCCCAGGATCAAGCCCCCACCCAGGCACCTGTTAATGAGGATTTTCCTCCTGGAGTTAATATCGGTACAGACTCCACCCCCCAGAGAGTCCTTCAGATGAGACTATAAACTGAGGTCCTGGGTTGTGAGCACATGCGGAACATTGTGTGCACCAATTCACCTTTTGGAAGAGTAGGCTATTGCATGTCCCAAGGAAGGGATAATAAAACTGAAAAAAACGCAAGCACACTGCTTGTTCTATGTGGTTTGGTATGAAAACTATTTCATCATGGAAGTGAAAAAGTATTACCCTCTTCTTCCTGTCTCTTTTTTTTCCAAATCTGATGAGGCCATCATAAATAAAACAGCATTATCACTAGCTATCTTGCAATCAATCTCCAAAGAACAAATAATACAAAACAATGCCACAAGTTGTGGTTGTTGATATTTAACATGTTTTACAGGAAGACTGTGGCAAGCACTAGTGAAGACGAATGCAGATTAGAAATCACAGCGCTACAATGTCAAAGAAGACAAACTGTAAGAATCAACTGATAGTAAGGAGTTTACACATCACAGCACGACAATATAAAAGAAAACAAACAGTAAGAATCAACTGACAGTGAAGAGTTTACACATCACGGCACTACAATGTCAAAGAAAACAAACTGTCAGAATCAACTGACAGTCTTCCTCTGAAACCGGAAGATGGCTGCCTATATATGGCGAGGTACTTGAAAACAGTCATACAAGCAAACTTCTCATTCAGTGTGCAAATTTAATCGCACAGTGATTTCCAGGTGGCATGAGTGAGTCAAAGTGCAAATTCTGGGTGACCCCCAGAGTGTTCTGCTGGGGAACGCACAACAACAACTGACAGTGTAAATTTACACATCACAGCACTACAATGTCAAAGAGACAAACGAATCTGAATCAGACGTAGAGTTTACACATCATGGCACTACAAGTCAAGAACAATGTACGAATCAACTGACACAGGACTGGTGGGGGGCAGAGAGATGTCACTGTAGATGGGTCTGTTGGGCCAGCCATGGTTGATGACCACCTTATTCACCTGGCAGACACACAGACAGAATATACAGACATAAATGAATGAAATGAAAATGAAAAGATGCATTCACATCCACAAACACGCATGCATGCATGGACTCACTCTCTCTCTCTCTCTCTCTCTCTCTCTCCTCTCTCTCTCTCTCTCTCTCTCTCTCTCTCAATATCACACACATACATACACACACACACACACCACACACCCACATCTCTCTCTCTCTCTCTCTCTCTCTCTCTCTCTCACACACACACACACACACACCACACACACACACACACACACACACACACACACACACACACACACACACACACACACACACACACACACCCACACACACTTTCTCACACATGAATATGTAACCTGTAGACATAATACTGGAGGCTGAATGCTTACACTTTGTTTGAAAATTAAAAATGTTTACTTCAGACTACTTGAAGTTGATGAAATCATTTTAGTAAACATTTTTCTTTTTTGCATATATATTTACATAAATAAACAGCAACAATCAATATCACTTAAGACAAAAACAATAAACATGGGGGATTCTCTTTTTGTTCTGGTCATATACAGACCAAAAGCTGTTGATTAGTTCCATACTAAACATCACATTGTCCTGTAAACTATAAATCACAGTTATCCCTAGGCCATACATCACAGTTGTTCTGTAGACCATAATCACATTACCTGGGCATACATACAGCTTCTGTCAAACTATAATCACAGTTATCCGTAGGCCAAAATCACAGTTATCCCTAGCCTAATCCAATTGTCTGCGGCCCACATGAAATAAGAACATTATCAAATTTAAAGACAGTTTGCAGCGAAATTTTCCAACATTGCCTCTTTAGTACTCTTATACTGTAAATAAGAAATTCATTTGATCATGTGTCTGTTCATCTGAAGTCAGCTGTGCCTGTCCAAACATGAACAGGGAAAGAAATGTCTCATATTTCTTGTGCAAATAGATATTGAGCATAACTTATCCTAAATCGTTATATACCAAACCAGTTCCAGCACATAATCAAACAACTAGGATCATAAACTACTGAGAGGTGACCAACCTTTGGGCTGTATGGCAGTCCAGAACCAAACAGTGGATTCATGACCACAAAGTCACACTTTTCAATGGACAGCATTTTCGCCTGTGCCTCATTGGCAGTCAGCTGGATTTCTGGAGGCATGCTCCCCGTCTTGCCCTCCGGTGCCATCCTACTGGGAATAAAGACCGGATTGTGCACAGTCAAGTGGATTCTGTATTCGGGCCGAGACCAGAAGACACTTTCTATCAGGCCCTTATTGTGCTTGTCTCGCAACCAGCTGCAACACATGACAGGAAAAAAAAGGTGGTAAAATCAAAACCTGATACACCCTAAACAGAGTTCATTCTCTGATTGTTGTTGTTTTTTTTTTAAATAAAGTTCTTCATCATTGAATCTTTCAAACAAGCTAAAATAAGCAGACTAACCAAAAAAAAGGGGGTATTTAAAACTGAATGACAAAATACAGGTCTATTCATCACTTATGTGTGGTGTGTGTGTGTGTGTGGCGACGTGCATGTGTGATGTGTGTACATTCAATTTGCTAAAACTATAAATTGTTATTGATTGCTTGTGTGTTGTACAGGTCAATGCAAGCGCTTTGATTTTTTTTACAAGATATAGCGCTATATAAATTCCATGTATTATTATTATTATTACTTATGTCCATATTTACAAGAAAATCAATGCATGATAAAAACAAAAACATGAGCAAGTAAGACCCAAAAATCTTAACACTAATAAGAAGAACTACATGAACAGACAGACCTCTCCAGGTGCAACAGCAGTGCACGTGTGGGAGAAGGGAAGTGAACTGTGTTGTTGTTCAACACTTCCATCGTGTAGTCCAGCGACCAAAACATGGGGCTGTTGTGAGCCTGGTCCACAAAACGCCGACTCAGCTTGTCTGAAAAAAACCAAAACAAACAAAATCATACACATATGATCACATGTGTAGTGTGTGTGGTGTGTGTGTGTGTGTGTGTGTGTGTGTGTGTGTGTGTGTGTGTGTGTGTGTGTGTGTGTGTGTGTGTTGTATGTATGTCACTATGTGTGTGTGTGTGTGTGTGTGTGTGTGTGTGTGTGTGTGTGTGTGTGTGTGTGTGTGTGTGTGTGTGTGTGTGTGTCATATGTGTGTGTGTGTGTGTGTGTGTGTGTGTGTGTGTGTGTGTGTGTGTGTGTGTGTGTGTGTGTGTGTGAGTGTGTGTGTGTGCATGTGGGCACATGCAGATATGTGTGTGTGTGCATGGTGCATGCAGGTGTGTGTGTGTGTGTGTGTGTGTGTGTGTGTGTGTGTGTGTGTGTGTGTGTGTGTGTGTGTGCATGCAGGTGTGTGTGTGCCCCCCAAAAGTTTGAAAGTTTGCATGCATGAGTTGCAGTGCACTGAATATAACCAAAAAAAAACTATTCAATCCAAGCTCACCTTGTAAACTGATGGGCACACAGAAGAGGGAAAAGCGAGACAGAGACTCTCGGTGAGATGGTGGAACCTGCAGAGCTCGCTCACCTGTTCACACAGAAAATAAGTTTTAGCACAAAATTCATTAAAAAATTTAATAATTTCAATGAAGCCTAACCTGATAATCAATTCATATCAAGAAAACACTTTCCAGCCATTACCGAACCTGTACCTAATCCACCAAAAAGTCTTTTTAAAGTAGAGGGGAAAAAGGAAAATAAAGAAAAGCAGCCAAACCCTAAAAAAAACCCCAGAAAGTTGCTAATGCTAGTATCAGTAGTAATAGTTTTTCTTTTTAAAAAACTAACATCAAAAAAGAAAACAAAGTTAGCACCAAATACCCCTAAACAACCACCTAAAAATGAAAGCATGTGATCTCAACTGGAACGGTGTGTGTGTGTGTGTGTGTGTGTGTGTGTGTGTGTGTGTGTGTGTGTGTGTGTGTGTGTGTGTGAGTTTTATTATTTTATTCTTTTATATCGAGGATAATGGGATAAGCACTCATGTGCTTTTTTTCATCCAGTTCCCATGTGTATGCAGTTGTGTAAATATTGTCATCTGTTCCCACCGGCACACAATGGCCTACTCTTACAAAAAGCAGAACAGGATTTAACGTGTGCGCAAGATGTTCTGCGTGCGTTCGCACATGTGGCCTGTTTATAGTCTCATCCGAAAGACATTAAGGGAGAGTGGAGTCAGCACTGAGCACTGAAGTTAACTCTAGGGGTAAATCCCCTCCAACAGGAATCAAACTTGGGTCGTCAAATTGCCAGCACAATGTTCTGACCACTAGGCTATCCCGTCCCCTTGTGTGTGTGTGTGTGTGTGACACAGACAGAGTCTACTATGACTGGGACCGAAAAACTTGAAAAAGCTAGACAACAAAACTAAACTGTACTATACATGTACAAAACAAAACGTTACTACTCACGATCAGAATTTTTTTTTAATCTGTGTTCCTCCATACAGTACAAAGTAAGACAAACTGCACAATTTGTAAACAAACTGCACACTTAACAACAATGTTCACCGAAAAACTTAAGTCTGAACAAACAAACAAACAAACGTAAAAAAAATCTCTAGTTTGCAGTCTAATTAACTTTGCAGAAACAAGTACTCAACAAACAAACAAACAAAAAAAAAATCTCTACTTTGCAGTCTAACTAATGTTGAAGAAACTAAGTCTCAACAAACAAAAAAACAAACAAATGAAAAAATTCTCTACTCTGCAGTCTAACTAACTTTGCAGAAACTAAGTCTCAACAAACAAACAAACAAACATGTAAAAAAAAATTCTCTACTTTGCAGTCTAACTAACTTTGCAGAAACTAAGATACAAACAACAAACAAACAAACAACAACGTAAAAAATTCTCTACTTTGAAGTCTAACTAACTTTGCAGAAACTAAGATCAAACAAACAACAAACAAACATAAAAAAATTCTCTACTTTGCAGTCTAACTAACTTTGCGGAAACTAAGTCTCAACAAACAAATGTAAAATATTCTCTACTCTGCAGTCTACCTACCTAATTTTGCAGAAACTAAGTCTTGCAACAAACAAACAAAACAAACGTAAAAAAAAATTCTCTACTTTGCAGTCTAACTAACTTTGCAGAAACTAAGTCTCAACAAACAAAAACAAACAAACGTAAAAAAAAATCTCTACTTCCAGTTTAACTAACTTTGCAGTTCACTAAGTCTCAACAAACAAATGTAAAAAATTCTCTACTTTGCAGTCTAACGAACTTTGCAGAAACTAAGTCTCAACAAACAAACAAACAAAAACAAACGTAACAAAAAAATTCTCTACTCTGCAGACTGCAGTCTACCTACCTAACTAAGTAAAAGGTAACTTTGCAGGTGACTTACCCTTGATGCCCCCAGTGATGTTGAAGACCTGGGTCAGCACCTGCTCTCGCAGCTCCTCCTCCATGGACTCCGTGGAGAACATGGGCAGGTACTTGCCCGGGCGCGCGGTCTCTGTGGGAGGAGTCTTGCTGTCCAGCAGCAGCACTTCGTATAGACGATGTCGGAACTCCTGCCCGGCCAGGTTGGCCTTGGGGCGTAACACCACCAGCACCACCTCCATCCTGGTGGCTACTGGCCCCCACTATGTCTGCATCAGCTAGAGGGAGTGTGAGAAACTTTGTGATAGTATTTCCCTTTGGTTTACTAGTCATTGACTATATTTTTTAAGCATGCATTGGTCAACAACAATGATAAAACACAATTTACAACATGCCCATGGATACACAACATCCCCCTCCTCCTCCCTTCCCTCCTGAAAAAATGTACACAATAAGGAAACAATAACACACACACACACACACACAGTGACACACACACACACATACATACATACATTATATACATACACACACATACATCACACAACAACACACACACACACACACACACACACCACACACACACACACACACACACACACACACACACACACTGGACAAGAAAATACATATTGTCATGTATCATACATCTGATGAACCTCTCTAAAGTGACACCTTCTCCCATCTCATTCTTTTTTTAAAAATTAAGTCTTATCCATGGCTCATATAATTATGACTTGATTCCTCTTTTTCTTCTTATGTTCGACTGTCAAGAAGACCTTAGTTTAAAGATCTTCAGTGCTTCTCTAGAGTCATGAGGCTGAGTTACTGTGATTGTTGGGGGTTTTTTACGGAGGCTATGCACATGGCAATGATCTTTTATTTGATTTTTGAGTATTTTACACTTTATAGTAAACCTTAAAACACATTGGACAACAACAACAACAACAACAACACAACAACACACACACACACACACCCCCCCCCCCCCCCCCCCCAACACACACACACAGTGACACACACACACACAGAGTCACACACACACACACACACACAGAGTCAACACACACACACACACACACACACACACACAGAGTCACACACACACACACACACACACACACACAGATCACACACACACACACACACCACACACACACACACACACACACACACACACATAATCACACACACACACACACACACACACACACACACACCATGCTAGTATGGATCACTGTGTTCCTGTAACTGTTAAGTGTAACACACCTGCCTGAATAATGTACACACACAGTGACACACACACAGTGCACACACACAGTGCACACACACACACACAGTGACACACACACACACACACACACACACACACACACACACACACACACACAGATTGACACACACACACACACACACACACACACACACACACACACACACACACACACCACACACAGAGTAGAATACACTTTGGAACTAAGAACAAAGGTAAAACCAGAATATTTTCTTTTCATACTTTTCACGAACTTACTTGGCTCTTGCTGCTGTTTTCGTAGCAATTGAATGCAAACAATTTGTTACGATCATAAACACTGAAACCAACTTCTGAAAATGTAGGTCACATCATTCACCAACGAGAGAAACGATAGTCCATATTTTTGGGGACAACAATAATTCACAGTAAAACGCTTCTGGTGTTTTAATGCACAATGAGACAAAAACAAAGTGTTTATTAACTTCTTGATTTTCTGAAAACCCAGAAAAAAGCCACTTCCTGAACAGTGTGTTTCTGCACGAAGCTATCTCAAGTGTACTCTTCTCCTAGAGAACATGGGGAGTACTTCAGTAAAATTTGTGTTGTAGTCTTATATTGCTTCCGTAACACTCTTAGAGGAATAATCACAATGCATCCTATCAGAATGTAGATGTTCGAGATAATATGTTTTTATGGAGGATGATACACACAGAAACAATCTAAAAACGAAATAAACGGATAATAACAATTCTCCCTCCCTGAATGGCAAACCGGAAGAAGGTGGCAGACGATGTCAACAACCTGCACCAAAACATGATCTCGTAACTGCATGGCTGGATGCTTATATAACGTCCAAAGACATGCGATCAGACTACGAAGACTGGTGGGTACATATTTTCTTTACATGACCTTTGTAACCCTATATCTTCCTCGTGATGTCATGTGTATGGCTTTTTTCTGTTGTTGCTAATGTTGGTATTCTAACAGAGTGCACTATTC
The DNA here is from genome assembly GCA_030674155.1 of Stramonita haemastoma. Taxonomy (NCBI): domain Eukaryota; kingdom Metazoa; phylum Mollusca; class Gastropoda; order Neogastropoda; family Muricidae; genus Stramonita; species Stramonita haemastoma. The sequence goes on along the minus strand of CM060316.1, from coordinate 97,523,916 downwards.
TAGATCTAGTTCAACTCGTGTTTTTTTTTTTTTCACTATTCACAATAGGCCTAATTCTAGGCTAGATGGCAGTTTATGTAGCGGTACTCCGTGAGAGCCAGCAGTGCATAGAAATGTAACTGTGAATTGCTTATTCAATTTTGGGGGCGCCGTAGGAACCATCATCACTATAGTATAAGTAATTAACTCAATAGGCTGTTTTAGTGTTTACCACAAGTAGTACTTACCCAAGTTACTGTCTTGATTGTTGAATAAAACTGAAAGGCCTGTCGCTCTGTGTAGCCAAATAACTTTGAATTATATAAGTGTATTTAGCACTATCATCAGGGCATTATAAATCTTTCATTTTTTTCTTTGTGTACAGATTTAATTGATTTGATACCATGGGTGCTTATTCCATTATCCTTGAAATAAAAGAATTTATTTAAACACACACACACACACATGCACATGTGGGCGCATGCACGCACGCACGCACACATGCATACACACACACACACACACACACACACACACACACACACACACACACACACACACACACAGATAGATGGAGGAGAGAGAGAGAGAGAGAGAGAGAGAGAGAGAGAGAGAGAGAGAGAGAGAGACACACACACACACACACACACACACACACACACACACACACACACACACACACACACACACACACACACACAGGCAAAGGTCAAAGATGCTGTCACTGTGGCTATGATCATGGCTGTATCAGTGTATGATCTTTTTTCTCTGTCTTCCCACTACTTCTTCTGCTGTCTTTGCTAAGTATTGCTTGATTACGTTATTTCAGCAGTATTGATGTTGCTCAGTGATGCAAATTTTCCTCCTAGTCCTATAATTGAAGAAAGACTGATGCTATTTGGGGGTCTTTCAGGTTTGCAAGATTGAATTTGATGCGAGGATTTGCTACAGGCTACATAGTGGGTGTTTTTTTTTTCAGTTTTGATTTCATAGCATTAAGCATGAAATCATGATCACTACCAATGTCAGCTCTGAATAGTGTAACTGTAAGTAGTGTTCTTGTCTGGGCCTTTTAAACACTAGACTGAAAGTGTGATGGCACGAAAATATAGCCTTTGACTCTTTCTGAGTATCTAGTCTTTTGGATGAGACTGTAAACCGAGGCCCCATGTGCGAATACATGCAGAACATCTTACACACATGTTAAATCCTGTTCCGCTTTTCATAAGAGTAGGCCATAGTGTGCGTGTGGGAACAGATGACAATATTTTCACAAATGCATACACACAGGGACTGGATAAAAAAAAAACCCACATGAGTGCTTATCCCATTATCCTCGATATAAAAGAATAAATAAATAAATAGTTCAGTTTTTGTGAATAAAGCCATTACTGCATTAAGAGTATGCCAGGTTGTTCTCCTTTACACATTACAGTCTGTGTGTGGGGGGGGGGGGGGGGTGCAGGCTGTCGGCAGGGGTGAGCCTGTAGCTGCTAGCAGACCCCAGAAGGGGTAGGTAGCCGTCTGAGATTTGTTTCTGCCGTGCCAAACTTCCCCACCATTCTGCTGTCCCAATGTTGTTGGTAGGCAACCAGGCCAATCTTAGCACCTCAGTCTCCTTGGACTAAGTACTGTTCTTTGGCACTTTGTCCATATTGTTTTCTCTTTGTTCATAATATAATTTTCTTTCTTGTCATCTTTGTATAATATTTTTTTTTCTTTGTCATCAGTCTGGTCTGATAATTGTGATATGGGCACACCCACTTTGATGATGGTGATGTTCTTTGGCTTGCAGCCATGAATGAAAATAAATTTAATTAATCTGCTGGAAATAGGAGGTCAGCTGAGACACACCCAAAGTCTACTTCTTTGTTTATGAGGAAGGCTTGTTGTTCATGCTTGTATTTTGTTTCCTCTCTGCTGTACTGATTTTGTTGTCATCTTCCATTGTTGATTTTCTAAATCCTGTCCACCTCGCTTCAGAAAGATAAAGAATGTCCCAGTGGTATCTTTCCATTTCATGCTCAAGCTCTGTCACTTTCAGTTTCACACAGGTGTACAGGTTGTGAACATACCATGGCCCTCTGGTAATTTGTTCTGTTGGCAGTTTGAATATAAAATTGGCACCAGTAACAAACTTTTCACCTGTTCAAAGTTGGTGACCTGTTGTGGATGAGCTAAGGAGTATTCCTTGGTTGTGTCCATCTCTTCAAACCTCCTACAACAGGCAAAGAGCACGCACCACACAGTTGTCAGTTTCCCCCTCTTTCAGCTCCTCTCAACTGCTAATTATCCGATCCATCCCAGCCCAGTTTGAGTTTGAGCCAGCTGGTTCTAATTATAGAGGGAACTGACCACACTTGGACTAGGTAAAAGCATGGAGCGCTAAATTTAGCACTCTTGAATAGGCCGTACTAAATGATGTTGGATTTGTGCACTGTGACCAGCCTCTCACACATGTTTAGCATGCTAGCAGAAGTGGTGACAGGCTGTGGCGTGGAAAAATCCCCAGCTAGTCTGAGAGTTGTCGAGTGCCAGTGAAGACTAGTGCTCCCTATCTGCCCTAAGAAGGGCACAGGTGCCAGAGAGTCAAAGGTACCACCCCTGACTAGACACCCTTACACCCATAGAAGAAAGACTGGATAAAGTGAAAAATTCACTTTTTTAAGTTCTCTCAGTCAGTCATTGGGGGTGGCTTTTGAAGGAACAATGCAGAGGCTAAAAAATATATTATTTTATCAAGCTGCTCTGATCCAGTGATATGCAAATTATTTAGGGTATTAGTATAAGTAGATAGACTTAGATACTGTCATATATATGTAACTAGCCTGGCTGCAACTTACAGGAAGACTTGCATAGGCTCACACTCACACACACACACACACACACACACACACACACACACACACACACACACACACACACACACACACACCACACCACACCACACCACACCAACAACACCACACAACACACACAACACCACTATACAACACACACACACACAGCACACACACACACACACACACACACACACACACACACACACACACACACACACACACACACACACACACACAAAACACACACGTGTGTGCACACCAAAAGAGCAAAACCCAAAAGAAAGAAAAAAACAATTAAAAAACCCAACAAAATGCCAAAACAAACCCACCCACCCCAAACCTTATCTCCAAAATCACCTCTTACTTTCTCTTTTAGATTAACTTTAGAGAAATACACCAGATCAGAAACTGTCTCTTTGGCTTTATTCAGTGGCAGAGGGGGGGGGGGGGGGGGGGGGGGGGGGGCTGTTAAAATCCTGTTGTGTACTGTAGACTTAACTCTGAAGTAAGCATAATGTTCCAAAGCATGCGTGATTCTAATCCTGTCCATTAGTCCTTATGCACAGGGTTAGAAAGTAAGCACAATGGAATAATGCAAGCATGAAAAAAGAAAGATCAGTGTCTCATTGTGACTAACAGATGTTAGTAGAATTACTGTGTGAAAAGAAATGGTCATTGAACTGCTGGGCTTGCATGTCTTTCGTCAGAACACCAACATTAGAGATGGCCACACTGAACAGTTGGGAAGGAGTGATAGTCACATGACAAGGCTGCTTGCCTCATCCATAATTCATGCGTTCGTCAACGTTGCTTTCACTTCAAGGACACTGGAGGTCATATTCATTAGGTGTAGCGGAGAGGCAGACTCAGGTGCATAGCAAATTTTATTAGGTGTGTCAAAAACAGGTTTGCACCAGCCAGGGGAGCGTTGTTGTTAATGCATTAGATTGTCAGGTTGCAAGATGGTTGATTCCTAAAGAGGCATAGCTTTTTGCTACTGTGGATTGTTTTCAGCCATAAAACTGACCCCTTGTATTGATGAAAACACAGGTTAATGACTGTGCTGTGGGCTTGATGGTCAGGTTGACACAGACAGTTGACTATCATTCCCTTCAGTGGGAAAGAGGGTGGCTCAGGTGGGTGACTCACTCAGTCTGGCTCCGCGACTGAGCTAATACTGTTGTTAGTAGGGGGCTTAGTAGGTGGTGTCCTGCGTATTTTAGATCAGAACAAGCTTCACTGAACACCTCCAAAGTGACTCAGCAGAAGTGCAGGGCCCCTCTGGTTGGTGACCCCATGGTGGCCTAATATTGATGGGCTCCCTGTGGACTCCAGACCCTGGGGATGAGAGATAACGAATCTGGGTATGGCTGTGGAGGGGGGGATAGGGGTGAGCAGTGTGGAAACAGCAGGGCGGGGCCGTTGTGGAAGATGAGGCAGCAAAAAAAAAAAAAAAGGAAAGAGGGTGGCAGGATGGTTAAGACGTTTAGCCTGGCAACAAGAAAACTGTAAGGTTCTAGGTTTGATTCTCAGCCTCGCCTTTTTATCCCAGTTTGACAAAAAAAATCAAACTGAATGTCAAAGTCCTTTGGATGAGACTATATAAACCAAGGCCCCATGTGCAAACACATGCAAAACATATTTCCACATATGTTAAAAACCTGTTCCTACTTTTGAAAGAGTAGACTATTGTGTACCAGTAGTAATGGATGACAAAAAACCACAAAAACAGCATGCACACAGGTGTTGTGTTTAGACACCATACCTGAAGTGAGAATCTGGCTACCTAAATGGGGTGGGGATGGGGGGATGAACAATTGCATATATATGCATAAACCTACCATTGGTGAACCTCAGAGCTCAAGCCGAGGAATGGGGAAAAATCCCTTCAGAAGTACCATCAGACAATGTTTTTCACAATATTGAAATAATTAAGACTAGTATGATACAGTTCACTTATGACAGAAACGAGAAGAAGCATAGATCACAGCCAGCTATTTCCTCATAAGCAGTATGTCCCATTCTTCTGCTCAGTATCTGCTGAGCATTTCGTTTTTCTGTCTCTCAATAGAAATAAATAGTAGAGAGTGTGGCTTTGTATGGTGAAACCAGTAGATCAGGTGACCTGACATTTTTTTTTTAAAAGTGCATAAGTGTTTGAAATGACTTATCATCATGAAAGCAGAGTAGTCAGAAACAAGGAAAAAAATCATTATTTTGTGTATAAAGACATAATATGGGAATAGTAGGATAGACTGAATGGATTATAGGGCGATTGATACTAAATTTTTTTAAAATTTTAAAGTCATCGTGGATGATTCGTGAAAACTGGAAATGTCACCAGATAAGAGAAAGGGATCAGTACTATTAAGGTCAGCAAACCAGGCCTTTTTATCAGATCTGTTCACTGAAGATAGGTTGGACAGAAAGAAACTGGCTGTGGTTACTTCATTAGACAAGGTTTGGGAGGATTGGAAATTGAGGAATCACAGGAGACACATGAAGAACAGAAGTTTGTGAATTTGTGACTTATTTTTTATTTCTGTAAAAACCCATAGTTTTAATTTGTAGTATTTTACAGAGTGTGAACATCATACAGGAAGGTCATAATTATGGATCCATATCAGAGTAGTGACACAGATGATAAGATCAACTGTCCATTCAGCAGGTCTTGGACTTTGATTCACTCATATTCAGGGTAGTTATGTAATCCTTATGGGGACATGCATGCGCGCACACACACACACAGACACACACACGCACACACAACACACACACACACACACAACACACACACACACACACACACACACACACACACACACACACACACACACACACCACACACACACACACACACACACTCAAAACCTTCACACTCACACGCATGCACGCATGTACACGTGCACACACACACACACACACACACACAACACACACACACACACACACACGTGCACGCATGCACAACACCATTCATTAGCCTAATCACACAACAAAACCTCTCTTGTTTCACCTGAGACGAGAGGGGGGGGGGGGGGGGGGGAGATGAACAGAGGGGTGGGGGGGATGATTTTCTGGACCCTGTGGAAGCTTAACTTGCCTTAAGCCATCTTTAGCCAGGTTGAAGTTAAGTGCTTATGCTAGGCTGCCATACTCCAGCAGCACAGGTTATCAGCAGGGCTTCACTCTGGGCTAGCCACATTCTTTGACATGGCCTCCACTCAGCTTTCAACAGGAACAGGTAGAAATGCCAAAAATATAATGCTCAATGTATACCTAGGTGACCTAGGCGATGCATTAGAATGGGGCGTCAAATTAGCAGTTGAGACAAAGCTCTGATGAAGAGTAAACTAACAAGGAAGCAATAATCCATGTTTAAAAACTCTGACCTAAACAAGTCACAAAGTCCAGCCAAGTCAAACACCTTTCTACAAGGTAGTGGGAAACGAGGGATGGAGGGGGGTGGGGAAGGTGTGATTCAAACATTCCTTCATTCATTTAATTAAAGAGATATATAAGACCATAAGAAGGTGAAAATTTATAAGATACAAAATTTTTGTTTTACATTTTTAGAGAACGTGTGTGTGTGAGTGGAGTCGGTATTGATGTAAACTCCAGGAGAAAAATACCCTTGAACGTGTGTGGTGTGTGTGTGTGTGTGTGTGTGTGTGTGTGTGTGTGTGTGTGTGTGTGTGTGTGTGTGTGTGTGTGTGTGTGTGTGTGTGTGTGTTGTATCAGCCACTTTTTCACTTTACCACTTTTTGGCATGTGGATACTCTTTATACTATAGCATGTACTTTTCAAGAACTTGACTTTGACTTGAAGACTTAAGAAACACAAATTACCACTGTAGATCTAGATAAACCATAAACACCCTGCTACAGTATTATGCATGTCTGAAATCTGAAAACATAAAACAGTCGTTCTCCTCCCACCCCCCCCCCATCCCAAGTCAATTTCTCATTCATGGAAACAAACATATCAAAGGTGACTCCATTTAAAGCATCAGCGTAATGCCACTTCTGATCTTGTGAGGCATCGCTTATAGAGTAACAAGCTCAAAGGACATTTGGGCATATGAGTGCCTGTATGGTTACGGTCCTCGGAACCACTGTACTAATGTATGCATGGGCATAGCCCTGTAATGTGGTTCAACCGCCTCATTCTGTCTCGAGCTTTCTCTTGCATTGGCTTAGTTTGTGAAGGAAGTACAAGTGGTGTTAAGCTCGCTTGATATATATATATATGTGCTTTTGTGATGCTGTCGTGAGACAGTAGGCTGATGAAGTTTTAGATTGAAGTTAGCGAATGAGGTTTCCGTTGACAGGAAAGTGCATAGTGAAAGTGACTTTAAATTTTTTTTTTTTTTTATCCAAGTATCATTGTACTTGATTCACTAGGATTTTTTGTGTTTTGTTTTTTAAAAAAAAGAAAAAGGCTTCGTTTTATTTTTTTTAACCAACCTTATTCATTTATATATTGTTACTTTTTATTTTTTTGAATTCACTTTTTTTCATCTATTCATTTATATTCATTCATTTATTTATCTATTATATATTCATTCATCCGTTTGTTTGTATGTTTTTTTCATCTTTTTATTTATTTCATTGACAAGCCTTACGCAGTAACAGACATGTAAGATGGCCTCAACAGTAGCAGCAGAAATTGTAAGTTATCAGATAGTGGCTGTTTTAACTTGTAGTTGTATCATTTGAGTGTCAGAACTATTATGTGCATTTAGTACTGATATAAAAGTATTTTTTGTGAAGTCAGTTATTTGACATCGAACTGTTATCACTCTTTAAATTGGGTATTTATGGTAATATATTCTGTAAGGTTTGGCCTGTGCATGTGTGTGCATGTATGTGTGAGTGTGTGTGCATGTGTGTATGTTTGTGTGTGAGTGTGTGTGTGTGTGTGTGTGTGTGTGTGTGTGTGTGTGTGTGTGTGTGTGTGTGTGTATGTGTGTGTGTGTGTGTGTGTGTGTGTGTAGTGTGTGTGTGCATGTGTTCGCATGTGTGTGTGTTTGTGTAGTGTGTGTGTGCATGTGTTTGCATGGTGTGTGTGTGTGTGGGTTTGTGTGTGCACAACACACACACAGCACACTTACACACACAACACACACACACCACACACACACACACACACACACACACACACACACACACACACACACACACACTACACACACACACACACACACACACACACACACACACACACACACACACACACACACACACACACACACACACAACACTTACAATTTACTACAGTGACAGCTCATGCAACTTAAGTGTACCACAGTTGAAGAAACAACATAGCAGACACACGACACTACCAACACACACACAACAACACACAAAAGCACTCGCTTAAAAAAAAAACAAAGAAAAGAAAGAACATCAATTGTTTATGTATAATGGAAGGTCAGTGCATTAAGTGACCTGTTGTAGAAACAACATAGCAGGTGACACTGACACTACCAAGGACAGTGTAACACAAAAAAAGAGCCTGGTCTTTAAAAAAAAAAACAAAAGAAAAAGAGAAGAGACACAAGAGTGAGAAAAAGAAAGGAGAGCAGGTAGCAATAACCTGTGTCGCAACACCACACAGACATCGATGAGGCAGACAGGCATTTTTATTTTTATTTTGAAAGGCCTAGGAGTGTGCAACACTTTTATTATCTGCCCCGCTAATCAGATTATGGGGGTTACCCCTCAAATCAGTGGGATGATGTTTGTCGTGTCACTGTTTATCACAACACGAGTGAGGGTGGGGGTGAAAGTGTATTGGCAGGTTTGTTCTTCCTTGTTCATGGATAGAGAGGGTGGGATAGAAACGCATTGTTCTGATTCTTCTTCGTTTTCTTCCTGGTGATTGATATTCTGTATTTCCTGGGGTTTTGTTTTGGTTTTAATCCCATTCCTCCATCTTGTTCTGTTTCGCTCGTTCAGTTTCAGTGGCAGAAGTTGGAAACATTTGGAGAATTGGAACACTTTGTTGTGTTTGTGCTTTTGATTCGTGGTGTTTATCGATTGTGGTTGTGATTTTTGATTTGTAATACACCGACACTCTCTATCCCTCTCTTGTTTTTTTGTTGTCGTTGTTTTTTTTGGGGGGGGAGGAGAGTTCTGGTTTTGTGTGTGTTTGTGTGTGCTTTTTTTTTTCCTTCTTTGGTGGGTGTATTTTTGTAAGATACTGTCTTAAAATTTCATTTGTATGACTTATCTTGTTGAAGGTTTTTATTCTCACACCACATGCATTATATATAATATATACATGTTTTTTTTTCTCAGATGGATGGCTTGATGAAAAAAAGAAATTGCACTGCTTATTCAATGTACCATTTGAAATAAAAGTTAGACTTTGACTTCTCTCTCTCTCTCTCTCTCTCTCGCTCTCTCGCTCTCTTCTCTCTCTCTATTGCTTCTCTCTCCTCTCTCTCTCTCCTCTCTCTCTCTCTCTCTCTCTCTCTCTCTCTCTCTCTCTCTCTCTCTCTCTCTCTCTCTCTCTCTCTCTCTCTCTCTCTCTCTCTCTCTCTCTGACACACACACACACATACACACACATACACACACACACACACACACACACACACACACACACACACACACACACACACACACACACACACACTCACACACAAGCACATTGTAATAAATATACACACTTTTATAACATATGTGTTTGATCTTCAACTTTAATGTCTTTTCACAAGTGTCATTAGACGAGAATGTGTGTGTATGTGAGTGTGAGTGTGTGTGTGTGTGTGTGTGTGTGTGTGTGTGTGTGTGTGTGTGTGTGTGTGTGTGTGTGCATGTGTGTGTGTGTGTGTGCACGCGCGCGTGTGTGAGTATGTGAGTGCGCGCATGCTCGTGCTTGTGTGTGTGTGTGTATATGTAGTTTCACAAGAATTCTTCTCAGTTTTGAATGATGATTCCACATTTTCTGCAGAATGATGTTGTGTTCTGCTTAACCCTAAAATATGAATTTTGTTGTTGTTGATGATATTGAATGTTGTTGTCGATGATATTTGCAGAGCATGCCGCAGACTGCTGCTGTAACTGGCTCAGAGCCGATGATGACGACAACGTAAGAACCGGCAGCTCTTCAGCCGTCCTTGCTTCTCCTCCATGAAACCAACCTCTCTTCTGTTTCTCCATCCATCCTGCTTGCTTGCCAGGCCGGCCTGGTGAAATGACCCACTGCATAACATGGCCAGTCGTGTCTGAACACTCCTTTCTGTTCCTCAGCCTTTTGTCCTTCTCCGCCTGTGTTCGTCTCTAACCAAAAACAGACTGGTTGACCGCTGTGGAAACTTTTGTGTGTGTATATGTGTGTGTGTGTGTGTGTGTCCATGTCTGGAATGCATCCCTGTTGATTAAAAACTCGTGAACTGCCAAGTTTATCCCAGAAATCTGCACGTGTCATGACATTTTTTTTTTGTGATTGCACAAAGGCTGACACCTGTGATTTTCCTTTTTGTTTTTCTTCTGTGATTTTGCACATTAATAACTCATACACATTGAATCATACTGTCTCGCTGTCTGTCTCAAATGAACGATACTCTGTCTCACCCAGTCTCTGGCTTTTTCTCCTTGTTAATTTCTACATCTCGTAACAAGGACTAATTTTTCTTAAAAGGCTTTGACTCTGAAGAAAACCAGTTATCTGTGTAAAAGAGTAGATTTTAACGGTTTTTTGCTATGAACAACATTCCATAGGAAAATGTAAAACAGTTTTGTTAAATGCATGGAGCCTTACAGTTTACATTTGTTTTTAAACTCTAAAGGATTTTTATTCATTTTGTCAGTATTCTAAGATTGTAAAGACTTTTTTTTTTAAATCGTTAGCCATCATCTGCATTTAAAAAATGTTTTCTTATCTTTTTTTGATGTACATTCAGTTCTTCAACAGTCTTTGATAAGTATTGGAAGAAAGCAGAACTGCTTTATGATAATTTTTTCTTGTACAAACAGTTTAAAATATATAACTGTTACAGGTCCACTAATAACAATAACATCTTTACTGTTTCTGATACGTTTATTTCTCTTGATCATTTTTATTTCTACTACTAAAGTGCTGTTACTTTTTATTTTACTTTGGTGTAAAATTAATTCACAATGTACATAGATGTATAGTTTTAGTACCATTTGTACATAGGCCTTACTTCACTAATGTACAGATTGAAAAGAAAAATACACATAAGTTTGAAAATAATTGATGAGAGAGAAAGAGAGAGAGAGGAGAGAGAGAGAGAGAGGAGAGAGAGAGGAGAGAGAGAGAGAGAGAGAGAGAGAGAGTGTTCTCTTAAACTGAATGATTTGTATAAGTTTAATGTTGTTAATCTAGCAACTTAGTTTTCTATAAGTGATAAAGTTTTGAACAGTGATAATTTTCTGCTATGTTATATATAAATAGACTTTTGTTATTTCAAGTGCTAAATTTAATTTGCCAAAAAAGTACAAATACTTTTCTTTCAAATAGTGCTAAAAGATATTGTCATTTACTCTGTTCAACCCTCATACAGTTTGAACATTTTCCAAATAGTTAATTTTATATGATATTTGTAAATGCCAAATGAATTGTATTTAATTGATATTTTTAAAAAAGAATTGGAACAGGTAATGATCAGTAGTGAATGTAACTTCATCAGTTGTCACTTACAGAGAAGATTGAAGCTGATTTGAGCAAAATGAAGAAAATTGTTTATTCAGTACCGTGTGTCAAAAAAGGATATGGGCATGTAATTACCAAAGCAGTGGAGCTTTATATCTGCTAAAAAAGAATTATTTCTGTTGGTGGACTGGTTTTAATTTAAGATACCTGGAGAAGAAATTTGAAGGCAGGTAAAATGTTAACCCAAAGCAGTGGTAATTTCCATTTTTTCCCATCTGTAACAAGTCTGGTTTTAAATTATGTACTAGAATCATTTCATTGCAACTAAAGTGCAATACCTTCAGTTTATGTACATCAAATCATGAAGATCAAAGCTATGATGTAAAATTGAAAAAAAAAATGTTTTCCTACACACCAAATTCATACCAGCCATTTCCCAAGCCCAAAATCCTTCAACAATCCCCAAATTATGAGTTCCTGTGTCGCTCCAGTTTTCGTCCACGAGCTCTTCAAGGTCAGGCAAGCCTCACCCAGTCAGTATGTGTGCACCCAACAACTGACAGTCATGCAGCTCACCCGGAGGGGCAACAAGAACGACCCAACTTTTCGGAATCTGTCCAAGTGGTGCCAGAGTCTTCCGGAGGCTTCAGGGTTCTCCGTCCCGGAGCCTCCATCTCCAGTCTGCAGCGGCAGCCGTTGCTGGATGCCTCGGTTCTGGACGGACACCATCGGTTAAGCCACAACATCAGGAGCTCCTACATGCAGCAGCAGATGCGGGATAGGATAACCAGCGTTCGCCAGCGGCTGGAGAGCAGCCAGTCCTCAGATGGTCAGGAATCCTTGGCGCGGAGTCTGTCTCTGTCCCGGAAGCAGCAGTCTGGCTTTTGGAAGCAGCTTGCTCAGTCTGAGTAGTGCCAGGGAACCCTGAGCACGCTCCATGAGTCGCTGAGGTCAGTGCCAGGTCAGGAGGACCGGCAGCAGCAGGAACTGCAGTGCAGCTGTAAACTGTATCACTCCCATACCTTCAACGGCCGGCCAGCCAACAGGGAGCTTCGAGCAAGAGACGCGCAAGTTTCTGGATTCTCTGGCTTCCAACATGGAGGAGGCCAAGGAGACACTCACGACGACATGCGCAACATCTTCTGGACGCCTTCCCTGTCCTTTCACCCCTACCATCATGGAGACAAGACGGTCAGTGCTGGGGGTTTTTTTGTTTTGTTTTTGTTTTCGTTCTCTTGGTTGGCAACTGTGTTGGATTGTTCTTAAGTCTTCTTGACTATCTTCTTCTTTTTCTCTCTCTCATTTTCTTCTCTCTCTCTCTTTTGTCAGCCTCCTCTCCCTCTCCTCCTCCCTCTTTCTCTCTCTCTCTCTCTCTCTCTCTCTCTCTCTCTTCTCTCTCTCTTCTCTCTCCTCTCTCTCTCTCTCTCTCTCTCTCTCTCTCTCTCTCTCTCCATCTACATCACCACACACACAACACACACACACACACACACCACACACACACACACACACACACACACACCACACACACATCACCAACAACACACCACACACACAAACACACACATCACACACACACACACTGCACACACAAACGACATGCACGCACCACACACACACACACACGCATGCATGCACACACACATGCACACCACACAGACACACACCACACACACACACACACACACACACACACACACACACACACACACACACACACACACACACACACACACACACACACACAGAACACACACAACACACAACAAAAAAACACACAAGGAGAAGAATCCCAAAGCAAAAAATATCATAAAACTGTCTTCAGGAAATTGTGAAACAAATGACATCTATAGGGTCCAACTGAAAATGGAAAGACTATTGAGATGAGAATTGTGTTTGAATCAATGACTTGATGGAACATTCTATTCTAGAAAAAACTATATAATTATGATACTATTGAGAGAGAGAGTGGAGAGAGATGATGAGAGATATATCAGGATAATGGAAAACACGTGAAGCGTGTGAGCAGTATGAGGACGACGATGGCACTCGAAAGAGGACGGTGGCAAGATGTAGCTGAACATGTGCATTTTTAAATTTGGGAGAGTGAATTGGTTAAGCCAGAGGAATTCTTATAACAAACAGAGGCCCGTGAATAGGAATTGTGAGAGTTTAAAGTAAATGGAGAATATGATATTTGGGGGGAAAACGAATAAATATTTGAGAACACACACAGTTATGTCTGTATTTTTTCACACATATTGATAGAGACATATTTATTAGTGATGATATTACACACAATCATAGTATATAGGAAGAGCATAATAAAATTATATATAAAGAGAGAAGGAGAGAGAGATGAGAGAGAGAGAGAGAGAGGAGAGAGAGGGGGGGAGGAGGAGAGAAGATGACAGAAAAATAGACAGTGTCTGTAAAATTAAATCATTTGATATTGTTTTTAGAAATCAGAGTGTTCAATTTTAAACTAACCAGCTGATTCGTGCATGTAGAAGCTGTTGTGATTCATTATTTCATTTTCACTCTGCTATGAAACTTGCAAAGGGATCCATAAGTTGTAAATTGTGGACCCTTAGCAAACATACATCAAAATAAGATTGTATTTGAAGACTGTATGTATTTGTTTTAGTAATCTGACTTAATACTGACGTTGTCAAGAGCAGGACAGTAATGGAACTGAGACATTGACTTGTTACGGACACTTAGCTCACTACCTCCTACCTTTCTGTGCCAGGTGGAGTTTTCAGACCTGTGGCCCAGTATATCAGACTTGCAAGAGCACTTTGAGAACAGCGGCATCCAGCGGACAGTTCTGCGAGACTCGGCCATCCAGGACCTCTGCAAACTGGCCATCACCTGTGGGCCTCTGAGACTCCTCAGGTGTCTTGTGGAGCTGGAGCTTGCACGTAAGTGGGGTGCACACCTGTTTTCTTTACTTTTCTGGTACTGGCTGTAGCTGGGCTGTTCACCATCACAGTACAGTTGAATAGATGCACCGACATGTGCTCATGAATGCATGACTCTGTATATATGCACTCATAGGCAAATATGCATTAATACACAGACATGCAAGTATGTGCTCGCTACACATACAGGGGGACGGGATAGCCTTGTGGTCAAAACATTGCGCTGGCAATTTGACGACCCCAGCTCGATTCCCGTTCGAGGGAATTTTTTCCCCTGGAGTTAACAACAGTGCTGACTTGACTCTCACTTAAAGTCCTTTAGATGAGACTATAAACTGAGGCCCAGACCAGCCGCCATGGCGCAGTGGTTAGCGCCTTGGATTCCGGACTGGAAGGTCGCGGGTTCGAATCCCATAAGTCATAGGATTTTTCGGGCTCCGGCCGGCTCCTACCCAGAGTGAGTGTGCTGTGGGCTCAGTGGGGAGACTGGGACCACACAGTCGAGCTTCATCCACTTTACGGATGCGAATTGAGAGTGTTGCTCAAATTACCTGACCAACACTGCAGGTGTCTGTATCTCTCGGGCCTGGTTGACGTCGGGATATATTATGACAGTAAGCGTAGAGAACAACCCTGTCAAGTAGTCTCAAGCAGATGCACCTCCACAGCAGCATCATTACATCATCCTCATCATCATTGATCATCATGCAATAATAAAAATTGCCTCTGATTCGGTGGCCCCCATTGCTCTGGTCTCATGGTGACTCTCAGATTCGGTTTCCCCATACACTTCTGTGCCTGTGGTGATTTGTTGTCAGAGCTTTGGGTTGCGCGTAGTGCGGGATGCATGTCGTTGGAGGGCGTTGTGGTGGTCGCCACCTTGGGTGGGTGGCTCACTCAGTCTGGCTCCGGATCTGAGCTAATACTGTCGTTAGTAGGGGCGACTTGTAGGTGGCATGTCCTGCGTATGTTGCTAGAAACAGTGCACCACTGAACACACAAAGTGACCCAGCAGAATGCAGGGCCCCTCTGCTGTAGCCCCACGGCGGCCTAATATTATGGCTCCCTGTGGACTCCCGACCCCGGGGGTTGGATGCAACGAATCTGGGATGCTGGGCGGAGAATTGAAATGAGCGTGGGACACAGTACGGGAACGTCACAGAAGACGAGCAGAAAAACAAACAAACTGAGGGTGTAACAAGAATTCTTGGAAACTTTTTGATAGACAACTGATTACAAATGCTAAATGGAATGATAAAAAGCACATAGTCTTATTCTTATCTGATATAATAAAAAATACACCATCACACACATGCCCCCCCCCCCTTCCACACAAACACAAATGCACAACATACTCAGTAAGGTTATCCTTTTTGCTTTCTTTCTCCTAACTGCTTCAGAAGACTTCCTGCTGAAAGTGATTGCAAAAAAAAGTAACCTCAAAGAGTTTGCCAAAATATTTGCCCATCCATGAAAGTTTTGAATTTTTCATTTCTGCCCTTTTTTTTTTTTGATGGTTATGGGGAGGGAGGGGAAGAGAAGCACAGAACATAAGCAATCACAACAAAATGAAACAGGGAAATAATGAGCATATTAATTGAAAGTGTGTCATATGAAATTAAAATGGTACAGAAGGTAAAGGTGTCCCATAACCTATATGATTGTGGGGGGGTGAGGCATCAGAGACCTCAGCTTCTCAAAGGACCAGCATTTTGAGGGCGGGCCCATCTCTCCCTCGCTGCTTTGCCTTCCCTGACCCTAAAGAGGGCAGGTACCCATTTACATCTGGGGGACTGTACTGAAGCCAAGTTGTGCAAATGATCACCCATCCACTTGGTAACCATGTTCAATGCTGCTTAACATTGGCTTGGGGAGAGTGAATGCTCAGACTACTGAGCTATCTTGTCCCCATATACACAAAATTCTACATAGTAAAGTCTGCACTTGTAAGGAGAATGTTGTAATCCAATCCAATCATGTTGATCCCAGACCACATAGGCCATATCGGGGCTGTCACCTCATAAAATTTTTTAATCTCAGAATAACACTGTGCAACTATATACAGATTAAACCAGGGTTTAAAATCAGCTCTGTCAATGTTTTTTGTATCAACGTTAGATTTGAGTGAAAGGTGTATTAACCACAGACCTTTCTATCAACAAACAAGTAGACACTTGACATAAGGTTTTCCATACAAACACATTATGTGCACTGAGGCATGTAGCTGTAGAAGAAAAAATAAAGCAAGCACTGGGGAATTTGGAATGATATTCAGCTCTGAATTGAGAAACAGGATATATGGACCTCGAGCACCTGGCAGACAGGTGTGGTGCTACATGAAATATTATACAATTTAAGTCTCCTCTACTATGCTTCATGAAAAGTTTGCAGAGAGGTCACACTCTTTTGGAAGTAAGCAACAAGTGGAGATATCTATCTACCTCTAGGTCTTCTTCTCAAAGGTCTTCTTTCAGCTTGCAAAAATTTATGGCATGTCTCTTTACACATGGAGACAGAAAAGAAAAAAATAATAATGGGTGGCGCTGCTCTTGTGGCAACCCTTTGTCCCAGGGGAGAGCATCCTGAATTTCATGGGGTGAAATCTACCATGACTTGAAGTGGTACACAATACAATACAATACTTGAAAATAAAAGTTGATGAGGGAGGAAGGGAGTGTGTGTGTGTGTGTGTGTGTGTGTGTGTGTGTGTGTGTGTGTGTGTGTGTGTGTGTGTGTGTGTGTGTGTGTGTTGTGTGTGGTGTATGTATGCATGTATGTGTGAGCATGTGTGCTGACATGCGTGCATGTTTGCATATTTGCACGCAATCATTCATGTGTGTAAGCAAGCATGTATTCATACAGTTTGCATGAATAAATATGCATCAGTTTTGAGCAGTATTTATTTCAAGCACATTCTACAGGCCTGTCATGTGGACTGGGCTGCTCTGTGTAAATGTTTATTTTATTTTATTTATTTATTTATTTATTCATTTTATTTATCTATTCATTCTTTTATTTCAAGGACAGTGGAATAAGCATTCCTGTGCTTTTTTACATCCTGTCCCCCGTGTGTATACAATTTTGTAAATTTTGTCATCCGTTCCTGTGTTGTTGATAGCGGGCACACAGCTGTCAGTTTCCCCCACTTTCAGCTCCTCACAGCTGTCAGTTTCCCCCACTTTCAGCTCTCTCAGCTGTCAGTTTCCCCCACTTTCAGCTCCTCTCAGCTGTCAGTTTCCCCCACTTTTCAGCTCCTCTCAGCTGTCAGTTTCCCCCACTTTTCAGCTCCTCTCAGCTGTCAGTTTCCCCCACTTTTCAGCTCCTCTCAGCTGTCAGTTTCCCCCACTTTTCAGCTCCTCTCAGCTGTCAGTTTCCCCCACTTTTCAGCTCCTCTCAGCTGTCAGTTTCCCCACTTTTCAGCTCCTCTCAGCTGTCAGTTTCCCCCACTTTTCAGCTCCTCTCAGCTGTCAGTTTCCCCCACTTTTCAGCTCCTCTCAGCTGTCAGTTTCCCCCACTTTCAGCTCCTCTCAGCTGTCAGTTTCCCCACTTTTCAGCTCCTCTCAGCTGTCAGTTTCCCCCACTTTTCAGCTCCTCTCAGCTGTCAGTTTCCCCCACTTTTCAGCTCCTCTCAGCTGTCAGTTTCCCCCACTTTTCAGCTCCTCTCAGCTGTCAGTTTTCCCCACTTTCAACTCCTCTCAGCTGTCAGTTTCCCCCACTTTTCAGCTCCTCTCAGCTGTCAGTTTCCCCCACTTTCAGCTCCTCTCAGCTGTCAGTTTCCCCCACTTTCAGCTCCTCTCAGCTGTCAGTTTCCCCCACTTTTCAGCTCTCTCAGCTGTCAGTTTTCCCCACTTTCAACTCCTCTCAGCCGCTAATTATCCCATTCCATCCAGCCAGCTTAGGTGGTACTGTTTATAGCAGGAGCTGACCACACTTGAGACTAGGTAAAAAGGAAGGAGCGTGCTAAATTTAGCACTTTTGACTTAGGCCTTACTGAGTGGTGTTGGCTTTGTGCAGCACTGTGGACAGTGTGTTGTGTGTGTGTGTTCAGGGGCCGACCAGCCCATGGACAACGGCACTGGCATGCTGCATCTGGCTGTGCTGTCCACAACACAGAGGCCATGCACTACCTCACCTCCTCCGCCAAAATCTCGCCCAAATTTCGGGACAGTAAAGGTGAGGGAGCTTTCTCTTTTTGGTGTATATATGAGAGAATGTGAGTGTGAGTGTGTGTGTGTGTGTGTGTGTGTGTGTGTGTGTGTGTGTGTGTGTGTTGTGTGTGTGTGTGTTGTGTGTGTGTTGTGGGGGGGGGGTTGTGTTGTGTGTTGTGTTTGTGTGTGTGTTGTGTTGTTGTGTGTGTGTGTGTGTTTGTTGTGTGTGTGTTGTGTTGTGGTGTGTTGTGTGTGGTGTGTGTATGTGTGGTGTGTGTGCTGTCTGTTGTCTGTTGTCTGTCTGTCTGTCTGTCTGTCTGTCTGTCTGTCTGACTGACTGACTGACTGACTGACTGACTGACTGACTGACTGACTGACTGTGTACTAAATTTTACCATTATCATGCTTAAAACAAATAGCAACTTGGCCTGAAAATTTTTTGCTGTCTGCACTGATCATTCTCAGAGAACTTCCAAGAATTTATTGCTTCAGTTTGAATCAGCAAAAGTCTGTCAACTTGAACACTGTCTTTCAGAATCTATGATAATCACATTTGTAGTGATCATGCTGGCTTTCCAAATGCATTCTCTACAGTCTGCCAGGACAAGTCCAAGTGCAGACCTACCAGTGCTTTAATTCCCTCCTTTAAATACACATTCAGAAGATCAAATAATCACTTTAAAGATCCCCTAACTCATGTCAGCGTTTGGTGGGTTATTGAAACATGAACACACCCAGCATACATCATCAAAGTCCCAATGTGGCTACCTTCATGGTGGACAAAAAAGGTCGCGTATGCAAATTCTCACCATTGGTGATCCTCGCAGCTCTAGCCGAGGGACCTAATAAGACAAAAAGATGTATGTAAGCCTAGCTGATGGTGTTGGCCCTCATTGACTTGTATGCTCTTTTTCTTGGCTGCTGCTTCATCATTAGCATTTTTATTTGTTTTGTGGTGTTGTTGTTTTTTAAATTGAATCTTTGATAATTCATTTTCAAAATGATTGAGAAGTTGTAAGTGGTTACCTGCACTTGTTTTCCTCCTCTACTTTTTCCTCAACCTTTATATGTTCAAGTGGGGAATTGCATCTCATATAGATCCAGGTGTGGGCCATTTATTGATTTTTTTCACCCAACTTCTCTTGCCTGTGCTTGCACTGTATGTGTATGGCAATGTTTGGGTCATTATCTAGCTAAGAGTGACCACTTGCCTGAATACAAACCTATGACCTCTCTTTCATCCTGTCAATAGGATCTCCAAACATAAGGCACAAAGATTTACTAGGTGTTTATTTTCTCCCATTTATGTTTTTTTGTGCAACATATATCTTAAGAATATTGTCTTTCTCTTTTTATCATCATATTTTGATGGCAACTTGAAAAGGTCATAGGAATTTAAAATATTCTTGTGAATGGGATTGACACTCCTAAATTCTGCAAAAGTGTCTCACTGTAAGGCACCGCAGCATGTGAAACTTCAATCTTTGCCATGACTTCTGACTAAGGCTCATTCTGGAGCCAAAACTCGAGTCAGGTCAGGCCAAAAGCATGGTTCTTACTTAATGCCTGAAATGCTGTCATTAAAAGATTTTATTTTCTTGAGGGCTTTTTTTTTATTTAGCTTAAAATTAAATCTTTGATAAATCATTGTTCAAAATAGTTGAGAAGTTGTAAATGGTTACCTGCACTTGTTTTCCTTTGCTACTATTATTTTCTTCACTAATATTTTTATTTAGTGGGTTAAGTGTTCATTCCACTTTAATGTGCAAATACATTGCTAAAATCTTGAGAAAATTAAAGTGTCAAAATCTTGAAAATGGCAAGCAAACGATAAGGGAATAGAAGGGTTAGGGATTGAAAGTAGAAAAAGCATTTTCAGAAGAAACTGATGTGCACACTCATTGATCTTTGTGCATGCAGAAAGGAGGCTGCTTGCTTGGCTGAGTTTCCCACTGAAAGTTATTTGGTCAGAATCAGAGAATGTAGTTTAGGGGGGGGGGTTTCCCCCCGGTTTGTGAGGTCCCAGCTAGTTTAGCTGAAATAAGGTTTTCATACTTGAATATCAGTTTGTGGCCTGAAAATGAGTAAAGTATATAAAGCCAGAGGTTTTTTCTGGAAAATCGATGTGTATGTAAAGTTACTGTGCATCAAGAGTCACACTTTGGGTGAGAAAGGCATTTTCTTTTTAGTAAGGCATTTTCTTTTTAGCTGAAATCTTGGACCTGTCACAGCTGTCAGTTTCCCCACTTTCAGCTCCTCTCAGCTGCTATTTGTTCTTTCCCATCCCAGCCCAGCTGGGGCCAGCTGGTGCCATTTATAGCAGGAACTGACCACACTTGGACTTGGTAAAAGGAAAGGGTGTGCTAAATTGAGCGCTCTTGACTGAGTAATGTTGGATTTGTGCACTGTGCTGTAGAAATGTTTACAGGGCAGCAGTAAAATACACACACGCACACACACACAACACGCACGCACGCACGCACGCACGCACACAACACACACACACACACACACACAACACACACACACACACACACACACACACACACACACACACACCAAAAACTTAAGCTGTGTGTACATGCACCAAAGTTTTTGTGATGTGGAATTTTATCAACCTGCTGAAGAATATCACAAAAGCACTCTGTGAACCTATTTTTATCAGGTTGCATTTTTGTTGTTGGGTTTGTTGGGTTTTTTTTTTTTATCTTGAAAACCCTATATTTTTCAAACACCAGTGTAAACTTGTTGTGTACATCACATATTTTTTTTAGTAATGAATTTTGAACATGGTGGGCAAATGTAGCTTGCAGATATTTCCTCCTTTGCCCTGTGAGTCCAGATCTAAAACATTAAATTTTATGCAAGCAAGCTAAGGTTTTTGCACATGTAGCCACCACTGACATGAATTCACAATGGTTTTTATGCAGACAGGAGCTGACAGTTTATTTCTCTTGCTTCTTGCATATTCTAGAAAACTGACGGCATTATGTAAGTAGCGTTGATTGATGAGTGGATGTCTCCAACAAAATAAGATGTATGTGGAGATTTAATTTCTGTCAGTTGAATTTATTTTGATAGAGCTGTTTTAAAACAAATCAAAGCAAAACAAAAAAAAACATAGTACCATTCATTTCCCCTCCATCCTTTAAGATAGCTGTAGAAGTTTGTCTGAAACAGTCATTGGTGGTAATTTAAAACAGGTAAATGGGTACGGTATGCTATAAATGAAGAGAACATTTTTTGTAGAGTTTTCATTCAAACTGGAAATACAGGAGGAGGGTGTGATTCACATAAAAGAATTCAAATAAAGGCCTTAAGCCATGGATAGTTAAGAATGAAAGAGGGTGTTTTCAAAAAGAATTCTATTAGTGTGTATATATTGAATCAAGTCAGCAAGAGATCTTGAGTCAACAGCTGTGAGAGACAGACATACAGACAGACAGAGACCGAATATGAATCAGTGAATTGATATTGGATATATGGGTGGACAGATAGATGTAGCTTTTTTTCAAACAGTATTTTAATCATCATGTTTCTTTTTTATGAATCCTCTATGGGCAAAAAAAGATAAGTGTACTTGTTCGTCACTCTTTAAAAGGTGTTGTTGTTTTTTAACTGAATTGAAAACACCATTTCAGATACTGTGGAAATATGATGATGGTCTATGGTTATAAGAATTTGCAACAACAGAAGCATAGGTTTACAATACCAGAACCTGTATTCATGTCACAATTTTTCAAAACAAGATTTTTGCTATGTTCATCAAACAGATTATCACATTCTTTGCAAATCATGTCCAGTTTTTGAAAGGCTACGATTATCAGTGCCCATGCCTTTATTCACTTTGTGGGATCCTGAAAAGTGGCATTGC
>CM060316.1:97496523-97499023 GCA_030674155.1 Stramonita haemastoma | reverse complement strand
GAATACCAGTTTTGAATACTGAAAACATGTGATGCAAGTTACACAAATTGGTTCATAATTTATACAGATGTATGACTTGACTTATGCCTGTGGATTCCCGTGGGAACATAGGGCCACAACAACACTCCTCCAACGGACTCGGTTCTGGGAGATCCTCTTCAGCTCGGCCCATGTCATTCCGGCTGCTTTCGTCTCTGCTTCAATGCTTCTGCGCCAGGTCCGTTTTGGTCGGCCTACTTTCCGCTTCCCTTGTGGATTCCAGTCAAGGGCCTGCCTGGTGACATCTGAAGCAGGCTTGCGGAGCGTATGGCCAATCCATCCCCATTTCCTTTTCTTGATCTCCGTGTCAATTGGAGCGTGTCTGGTCCTGTCCCATAGTTCTTCGTTTGAGACTACTTCTGGCCACCTGATACCAAGGATGTTCCTAAGACATCTGTTGGTAAATGTCTGGAGTTTGTGGGTGTTGGTCTTTGTCACCCGCCAGGTTTCTGAGCCATACAGTAGGACCGACTTGACATTGGTGTTGAATATCCGGATCTTGTTGTGGAGTGAGAGGGATGTTGATCTCCAGATTGGGCGAAGGGTGTTGAAGGCATGACGTGCTTTATTTATTCGGCACTTGATGTCTTCGTCCGTTCCCCCATCTTTACTAACGACACTGCCCAGGTAGGTGAATTTGTCGACTTCTTTGATGTTTTCTTGGTGTAGTCGCACTGGGTCTTGTTTCTTGTTGTTCACCCTCATGACCTCCGTCTTCCTGATGTTGATTTGGAGGCCTATTTTATCGGCTTCCTCCGCAACATGACATAGCTTCTCTTGTGCATCTTGGTGCCTGTGTGAGAGAAGGCTGATGTCGTCTGCGAAGTCCAGGTCTTCCAGCTGCCTTGTGATGGTCCACTGTATGCCAGTTCTCCTGCCTGCTGTGGCCTGTCGCATTATCCAGTCAACCACCAACAGGAAGATGGTTGGTGACAGCAGACAGCCCTGACGAACGCCGGTTTGTACGCAGAAGGGTTCCGTCAATTTACCATCATGGATGACTTGGCAAGTGGCATCTTCATAGAGCTGTTGGATGATGGTGACGAACTTTGGTGGGAAACCATAGTGGTGCATCAGTCTCCAGATGACATCTCTGTCGACGCTGTCAAATGCCTTCTGGAAGTCGACAAAGACTGAATACAAGGGGTCTGCCACTCTAGGGACTGCTCGATGATGATGCGCATTGTGGCGATCTGATCTGTGCATGATCTGTTTTGTCGGAAGCCTGCCTGTTCATCCCTGAGTGTCTTGTCTAGTGCCGTCTTCAGTCTTTCTAAGATTATTCTTGTCAGTACTTTCCCTGGTATAGACAGCAGCATGATTCCTCTCCAGTTGTTGCAGGATGACAGGTCCCCTTTCTTTGGTAGCTTCACGAGGTAGCCTTTCTTCCAGTCTTCTGGCACACTCTCTTGCTCCCAGATCTTGTGTAGGAGTGGATACATCATGTCAGTTGAAGTCTGGATGTCTGCCTTCAGTGCTTCAGGGGGTATACCATCAGGACCTGCTGCTTTGCCTGACTTTAAAGACTTTATGGCTTTGGTGATCTCATTTTTGGTGGGGGGGCCGGTGTTGATGCCAAGGATTTCAGTAGGTGGTGGGATATCTGGTGGGACAGATGGTGCTGGTCTGTTGAGTGTTTCTTTGAAGTGCTCTGCCCATCTTGCTCTCTGGTCTTCTTCACCTGGAATGGTATTGCCGTTCTTGTCTTTGATGGGGCAATTAGGTTTACTGTTTTTTCCTGAGAGAGTCCTCGTGATCTCATAGAGTCTCTTCATGTTTCTTTGGCCTGCTGCAGTCTCTGCTTCCTGAGTCAGCTCCTCAATGAAATTTCTCTTGTCCTTTCTTGCACTTTTTTTTACTGCACGGTTTTTGTCCCAGTATCGTGCTTGTAATGTCTGCTTCTCTTCCTGATCTTGTGTTCTGTTGATCTGGTCTTTCAGCTGTTTTCTCTCGGTGATCAGTGCCCATGTTTCTGTTGTCAGCCATTCCTTGTGTTTTCTTGTATTTTTTCCCAAGACTGCTTGGCATGTTGTCTTCCAGGTCTCATGTAGACTGTGCCACTGCTCTTCAATTGTTTCCTCTGGCATCTGGGCAAGCATGCTGAATTTGTTTCTTAGTTCCAGCTTGAATTCTTCTGTTTTCGCTCTGTCTTTAAGGCTTTGCACGTTGAATTTGTGCGATGGTCTTCCTGCCTTGTCGGTGAAGGCTTTGAGTTTTGTCTTGAGGATGGCTATTACAAGATGGTGGTCTGACGCTGCGTCTGCTCCGCGGTTCACCCTGACATCGTGCAGGCTCCTTCTCCACTTTCGCCCGATGGTGATGTGGTCGATCTGGTTTTCAGTCTTGCCATCTGGGGAAGTCCATGTGGTCTTGTGGACTTTCTTGTGGAGAAATATGGTGCCTCCAATGACCAGGTCATTGAAGGTGCAGAACTCTGCTAAGAGTTCACCATTTTCATTCT
>CM060316.1:97486523-97491523 GCA_030674155.1 Stramonita haemastoma | reverse complement strand
TGATGAGCGGTGTGGGTGTCTGTCTATGTCGGTCTGTTTGTTTGTCTGGCTGTCTGTACATGCACCATCTGTCTGTTTACCCTGCTTGTGTGGTGTGTTGTGTGTGGTGTCTATGTGTCTGTGTGTGTCTGTCTCTGTGTGTTGTGGGAATTTATTATTCATTTTTATTTATTTTTTTACTTTTTATATCAAGGATAATGGAACTAAGCCTCAGTGCTTTTTTTTTACATCCAGTCCCTGTGTGTGTGCAGTTTTGTAAATTTTGTCATCTGTTCCCACCAGCACACAATGGCCTACTCTTTCAAAAGCAGAACAGGTTTTTACTTACGCGCAAGATGTTCTACGTATGATTGTGCTCAGGATCTCAGTTTGTAGTCGCTTCCATGGGACTTTCAGGGAAATGGAGTCAGTTGCAGAGTAAATTTCTGGTGGGGGAAAAATTTAATCCTGTGGAATGGACACCTCATGGAGGTTTGAACCGCTGCCCTCAGTCACCGTTAGATCATGAGTTCAACACTGTTAACCACTGTCCTCTGCCCTCTGTCTTTCTCCCTGTTTTTTTTTTGTTTGTTTTTTATTGTGGGTTTTTTGTTTTTAAAGCTGCTTGATTTAAAAGAATGATGTTGCAATTTTTTCTCACAGAATGAAGAAGTTTTTTGATGATTTTTTTTTTGGCCAAAAGGTTAAATAAAAGTATGCCAAAATAATGCCATTAGTTAGTAACTATTTTTGTCACCTCAGGGTTTTCCTTGCTTTTTATACTGGAGCTACTTGGACTATTTCAAGGTATGTGGAGGGTGATCACAGTTTGTAGGGAAACAGATTTGGAAATTTGATGGAAAATGTCCTAATATAGGTCTATCAAGTACTACTACATCTTTTTGCTTGGTTTGGGTTTGTTATGTTTTTTTTATGAAGGAGTTTGTAAATATGTATGAATTCATCCACACTCACCCTTTTTTTTTTTGGTGCCACCTTATCTTTTGTGTCATTTGGTGCTCCTGTCCTGCTGTTCCCACACTGCTCATTTCAATTTCTCCTCCCAAGCATACCCAGACTTGCTATGTCGCATCCTCAGGGCAGAAGCCATCTGGAGTCTGTTTATTTTAAAGCTGCTGCTGGGGTCACCAGCCAGAAAGGCCCTGCACTGCTACTGGGTCACTTTGGTGGTGTTCAGTGGTGCCTGTTCTGAGCTCATATGTGCAGATACCATCTACTAAGCCTATTTTGGATGACTCAGTAAAAGCTTATTTATTTTATTTATTTATTAATTTTATATCAAGGATAATGGAATAAGCACTTATATGCTTTTTTTTACATCCAGTCCCCTGTGTGTATGCAGTTTTGTAAATGTCATCTGTTCTCACCAGCACACAATGGCCTACTCTTACAAAACGGAACAGGATTTAATGTGTGCGCAAGATGTTCTGTGGGGCCTTGGTTTATAGTCTCATCTAAAAGGACTTTGGGGAGAGTCGGAGTCGGCACTGATGTTAACTCCAAGAGAAAAATCTCCTCGACCGGAATTAACCGGGTCATCAAATGCGAGCACAATGTTCTGACCACTAGGCTATCCCGTCCCCCTGCTTGGTGATGGAGCCAGTCTGAGTGAGACACCACCTGGGGTGATGACCACCACTGCAGCCTTTCATTGACTGACCATCTTCCATGAGCCTCCAGCCCTGAAGGCTTTGACGCAAACTCTCCACAGGCACAGAAGTATATGGGGAAACCAGATCTGAGGTCACTATGATACTAGAGTAACTGGAGCCACTGAATCAGAGGCATTTTTTTTCCCAATGGGGAAACCAGATCTGAGGTCACTATGATACTAGAATAACTGGAGCCACTGAATAAGAGGCAATCTTTTTTTTATTGCATGGGGATCTTCTGTGATGAGGATGATGTAATGGTGCTGCTATGGAAGTGCATGTAGCTTAGGACTGCTTGACAAGGCTGTACTCTATACATTATATACCCTGGAGTCAATCAGGTCCGAGAGATACAGACACCTGCAGTGTTAGTCAGGTAATTTTAGCAGCACTCTCGATTTTGCACCAGTAAAGTGGATGAAGCTTGTCTGTGTGGTCCCAGCCTTCTCAATGTCTCATAGCACACTCACTCTGGGTAGGAGCCAACCGAAGGTAAAAAGAAAATCCCTATGCTGTTATGGGACTTGAGCCCCAGACCTTCCAGTCCGTAACCCAAGGCGCTCATAACCGCTGTGCTACGGTGTTTGGTTGAGTTAACAAGTTCCTAATTCATTTTCTGACTTCTTTAAGAGTGAATGGAACAGGTAGTAAAGCAGTGATTTTCTCATTGTCCCTTTGTTGTGTGAGTTGTTTTGCTCTAGTTGCTCTCAATACTTCAAGTTCCTGTTCTTCAGTGATAAACCAGTTTTGCAGCCTGTCATTTTTAATCATGTCAGTCAAAGCTTCAGCTTTTTGGACATTGGAAGTCATTTTTGCTTGATAGGACACTGCGACTCAGAAAG
This sequence comes from Stramonita haemastoma, assembly GCA_030674155.1. NCBI lineage: Eukaryota > Metazoa > Mollusca > Gastropoda > Neogastropoda > Muricidae > Stramonita > Stramonita haemastoma. The sequence continues at coordinate 97,489,029 of CM060316.1, read as the reverse complement.
CTCTCTCTCATTTGATTTGACATAGTGACCCAGAAAGCTCTCTCTCATTTGATTTGACATAGTGTGTTTTGTAGTTCATATGTACTCTACTTCTTTCTTAGCTTTTTGGAAAAGTTAATTCATACTTTTTTTTTTTTTTCCTGGGGTTTTTGCAGAGTTTTTTGAGATCTCTATAATTGTAATCTTTGGGACAAAATGAAAGATAGTATCTTATATTCACCTTTGAGTACTGTTGTGTTTTGTTTCATTTCAAATCATATGATTTAATTTTCTGTGTATAAGCTTAAGTGTTATGTTACTTTTTTTTCTCATTTTTTGGGTCATTTTTTACAATTTTCATTCCACCATAGCTTGCCAAGGTATTCAATAAATATCAACAATTTATGTTTAGGCATATGTGTTGTGTGTGTGTGTTTATTTATTTTTTTATTTATTTTTTTATTCTTTTATATCAAGGATAGTGGAATAAGCACTCATTTGCTTTTTTACATCCAGTCCCCTTGTGTTTGCAGTTTTTGTAAATCGTGTCATCTGTTTCCACCGGCACATGATGGCCTACTCTTACAAAAAGCGGAATAGGATTTAACGTTTGCACAAGATGTTCTGCGTGCATTCGCACACAGGGCCTTGGTTTATAGTCTCATCCGAAGGACTTTTAAGGGAGATTGGAGTCAGCACTGATGTTAACTCCAGAGGAAAAATCCCCTCAAATGGCAATTGAACCTGGGTCATCAAATTGCGAGCACAGTGTTCTGACCACTAGGCTATCCAGTCCCCCTGTGTGTGTGTGTGTGTGTGTGTGTGTGTGTGTGTGTGTGTGTGTGTGTGTGTGTGTTGTTTGTTCAAACTCAGCATGCATCATCAACATTGCCCCACTGCCTTGATTTTAAAGGATAAAGTGTGTGTGTGTGTGTGTGTGTGTGTGTGTGTGTGTGTGTGTGTGTGTGTGTGTGTGTGTGTGTGTGTGTGTGTGTGTTCAAATTTATTGTGCATCATCAACATTGCCCCACTGCCTTGATTTTAAAGGATAAAGAGAGAGAGAGAGAGAGAGAGAGAGAGAGAGAGAGAGAGAGAGAGAGAGAGAGAGAGAGAGAGAGAGAGTGTGTGTGATGTGTGTGTGTGTGCATGTGTGTGTGCATATATATATGTGTGTGTGTATCAACATTGCCCCACTGCCTTGATTTTAAAGGATAAAGTGTGTGGTGTGTGTGTGTGTGTGTGTGTGTGTGTGTGTGTGTGTGTGTGTGTGTGTGTGTGTGTGGGTGTGTGTGTGTGTGTGTGTGTTTTTTTCTAACTCATTGTGCGTCATTAACATCGACCCAGTGCCTTAATTTTTCTTAAAAGATTTTTTTAAAAAAAAAGAGAGAGAGAGCAGACACCAGATGGCAGCGTGACTTAGCATTGTACTAATTTCTGCGTGGTTGTGACCTCATGTGACGTCACCTGCAAAAAAGCCTTTTGTCCTCAAAAGTCCAGAGCAGTTCCCTTTGATGAGATGTACAGTATATATATGCCAGTATGTCATGTTGATAGTAAAAAAATTTTTTTTTTTTTTAAACGGGTGAACTTATTCGGTTGGGTAGTGCTTATCAGACCATTCACTTTGGTTATATGAGCGGCCTTGCCCACCCGGACAGCCTCAGAAAAGATTACATACTGTTGTATAAAGCCTGCATCCGTGTGTGAGTGTACGTACTTGTGTGAAAACATCCTAGACAATTTTATTGACTCTGGAGGTTATAAAAAGGGGTTTTATTGCCCCGGCCCGGCTTAGAAAAGAAACGAGACTGCAGTGCGGTGATTTACTAGGAGTCGTGTGTGTTTAAAGGAGAGATATCGTAGCAGGAGTTGGTTTTGCCGGGGTACTGGGGGGGAGAGGTTTGTGCCAGATAACAGCGAGTGAGTGTAGCAGCATGTCTCCCGCCATGTGTTTGTCTTCTGCTGTGTGTACCATGGGAGAGCCCCCCTTTGCTGCTGCTTCTGCAGTTCATCAGAGAGTGACAGGGGACGGTGTGGTTGTGTGTGATGGGGAGGACTGTGAGATGCCCTGTGGTAAGGAGAGAGAGAGATTTGATTTTGATTTGATTTGATTTGATTTATTCTTTTATATCGAGGATAATGGAATAAGCACTCTTGTGCTTTTTTACATCCAGTCCCTGTGTATATGCAGTTTTTGTAAATCGTGTCATCTGTTCCCACGGGCACACAATGGCCTACTCTTACGAAAAGTGGAACAGGATTTAACATGTGCGCAAGATTTCTGCGTGCGTTCACACATGGGGCTTGGTTTAAAAGTCTCATCCGAAGAGAGAGAGAGGAGAGGGAGAAGAGAGAGAGAGAGAGAGGTGGGAGGTGTTCTTCTTTTTTTGTTGTTTGCGTTTCTCTCTTTTTTTCTATCTGTAGTGTCTGTTTTTTTTCTGTTTTCTCTCTCTCTCTCTCTCTCTCTCTCTCTCTCTCTCTCTCTCTCTCTCTCTCTCTCTCTCAAAATATATATTTCTATCAAGGC
>CM060316.1:97471523-97479023 GCA_030674155.1 Stramonita haemastoma | reverse complement strand
TGACCAGTCACAGATTTTGTGGCTATGTGCAGTGGGTAGAGATGCTTGCAGGAATGTAAATGCTTATCATAGTATTTCATTTCTAGTACTGATCCTTGAGAAATGGTGTATAAGTGTCTTTTTTCCATTGGTGTGTGCAGGTTCTAATGTGCCTGTTTGGAGCAGACCCCAACAAACCCAGCCCCAACAGTGGGCGCTTGTGCCCTGCACTATGCTGCAGAGGGCAACCACCGCAAAACAGTAGAGTGAGTACATGGATGTTCACTGCTGTGTGACATGTTTCTGGTAGCTTTCTTTATTTTATTTTATTTATTTAATCTTTTTTCGGGGTATTGGAATAAGTACTTGTGTGCTTTTTTACATTCAGTCCCAGTGTGTATGCAGTTTTGTCAATTTTATCATCCATGCCTCAGGACACAATGGCCTACTCTTCCAAAAAGCGAAATGTCTTTTAGCATGTGCGCAAGATGTTCTCTGTGTGTTTGCACACGGAAACTCGGTTTATAGTCTCATCTAGACTTTTTGGGGGAGTGTCATGTGCTTGGTTGTACATGTTATTATTTGTATTTATGATACAGTCTTATGAAATAGACTTACTGTGAAGAGTTATGTGTGTAATTTGATTTAATTTTGACTCCATGTATACTTGTAGTTATCTGTCAAACTGTTGTGAAACATCAAATATGAATATCAAAAGATGAGTATTTTGTGATCGGAGTAATAAACTGTGCTTTCAGTTTTGCACAGAAAGTAAACTGTATTTTTTTTTAGCTAAGATACCAACATGATATCTGTTTGCAGTATTAACAATACCAATGGAGAAATCTGTCATTTGATATTATCTAACTTTCTGTAAACAAATTGCAGATCTTCTCACTATATGACTTTTTCTGTGGTTGAATAATATTGTTGGTAGCAAAATTGTCGGTAGCAAAATTTTCAAAGAAATGTTTTCATTTCGCAAAACATTTTTAGAATCTTGAATAGTTTTCTGTATATCTCAATTTTACAGTATTTTATTGCAAACATTCTCTGATGCATTTTAAGTCATATTCAATAACACGTATCTACTCTTCCGGTTTCAGATGTTTAATTCGCCGAGGAGCAGACGTGAATTCGGAGGACCATGTTGGACGTCGGCCTGATGATGTTCCTCTGTGCAAAGGCACCAATGAAGACTGCCATGAAGTCATCCAGTTCAACCGCAAACGCCGCATGGAGACCCTCTGTGAGCGTGTTCGTAAGGTGAGCCGTTAGGTGTGAATGACCATTGTGCACATAACGAGAGGTGGTGAAATGATGCCTGAGAGGAAAGCAGGTATCGTTGCTTATAAGTCCAAATTAATGTAAACTTGATTTTGAAGAGTCATGCTGGTAGAAGTGAGAGATCAGGGGAGAAGCAGATCACAAATATGGGATGTGAAAATGGTTTTTATGGTGTTATGGTGAAAATGGTTATGGTGCAACTGGAATGGAGGAATGGGCCTGGCAGATGATGAAATATAATCAGATTGTATTATATCTATATATTATATTTTTATATTCATTCTTTTATATCGAGGATAACAGAATAAGCAATCATGTGCTTTTTTTCGTCCGGTCCCCGTGTGTATGCAGTTCTTGTAAATATTGTCATCTGTTCCCACCGGCACACGATGGCCTACTCTTACGAAAAGTGGAACAGGATTTAACGTGTGCGCAAGATGTTCTGCGTGCGTTCGCACACGGGGCCTCGGTTTAAAGTCTCATCCGAAGGACTTTTGGGGAGAGTGGAGTCGGCACTGATGTTAACTCCAGGAGAAAAATTTCCTCGACCTGGAGGTCGTGTGGGGGTGGGTGCGTGCGTGCGTGCGTGCGTGCGCGCGCATGTAAGAGAGAGATAGAGAAAGATGCATACATGTGTGATTTATGATGATGATGATGATGATGATGATGATGATGATGATGATGATTGTTATGTCATGTGACAGGGAGAACTGGAGAGACATCACATTCTTCACACTGACCTCTTCGTGGTGGATGATGATGGCTACACCCTGGTTATGACAGCGGCCATCTATAACAGGTGAGGATCCTCTGAGAAAATGGAATCTAGATTCTACAGCTTTTAGATTCTATAGTCACACCCCTTGAATCCCTTGACCATTGAGAAAATGGAATCTAGATTCTACAGCTTTTAGATTCTATAGTCACACCCCTTGAATCCCTTGACCATTGAGAAAATGGAATCTAGATTCTATAGCTTTTAGATTCTATAGTCACACCCCTTAAATCGCTTGACCACTGAGAAAATGGTGTGTGGATGACAGTGACTAAGAGACTGGAGTGTGTGTGTTGTGTTACAGGCCCTATGCCTTGGAAGTGCTGTTACTGTCCAACGACACCACCATCGATGCTCAGCACGTCAAGGTCTGTTCTGTTCTGTGGGTGTGTGTGTGTGTGTGTGTGTGTGTGTGTGTGTGTGTGTGTGTGTGTGTGTGTGTGTGTGTGTGTTTGGTGTAGGTGGTAGGTGGTGGTAGAGTGTGGTGTGTGTGTGTGTGTGTTGTGTGTGTGTGTGTGTGTGTGTGTGTGTGTGTGTGTGTGTGTGTGTGTGTGTGTGTGTGTGTGTGTGTGTGGTTGTTGTGTGTGTGTGTGTGTGTGTGGTGTTGTTGTGTGTGTGTGTGTGTGTTGTTGTATGTTGTGTTGTGTGTGTGTGTGTGTGTGTGTGTGTGTGTTGTGTGTTGTATGTGTTGTGTGTATGTATGTGTGTGTGTGTGTGTGTGTGTGTGTGTGTTGTGTGTATGTATGTGTTGTGTGTGTGTGTGTGTGTGTGTGGTGTGTGTGTGTGTGTGTGTGTGTGTGTGTGTGTGTGTGTGATAATTCTGTTCGTAACAGTTTACACTTCTTTTCTACCAGTGCATATTGAATAAGGAGTCGTATGCTTAGAGGGTGAAAACTGTTTTGAACTTTAAGGGTTTTGCTTTCTTTTTTATTGATAGTGTAGCATTTTAAGAAATTATAATTTATGAATCATGTAAAGTGGGCAATTATCTTTGTAAATGATGCAGATCATCATTTTTTCCTACTTTGATAAGAATTTTTATTTGCGATTTTTATTCGGGTGGTTGCTCTTTGGAATTTGACTTTGATGTTGCTGTTTTTGGTTGTACTTCCAAGGGGAAAAAAATCATATGCTTTCCTTAGCTTATGAAAGTATTTGACTTTTTTTGTTTATCTTGTGAGCAGATGTGTCAAATCTACTCTTTCAGGTAAAAAAAATGATGAAAGAAGATGACTATAAGATATATGATTTTTGTTATAGTGTTAATGTTAACCCTTACAGCACTGAATATCTGCTAACAATTACTTCCCCTATCCTGAATTTCTGCCCCCACGTTCTCCCCTTAATAATAATAATAATAATACATGGAATTTGTATAGCGCTATCTCTTGTAAAAACAAATCAAAGCGCTTGCATTTGACCTACAGAGCCACAGATCATGCTGCCACCAGGCGCAAAGATCAACGACAAACAACGATGATCAACTGTTGTTGTCTTGTTGCTGCTGTATACTGTTGTCTTGTTGCTGCTGTGCACTGTTGTTGTCTTGTTGCTGCTGTGCACTGTTGTTGTCTTGTTGCTGCTGTGCACTGTTGTTGTCTTGTTGCTGCTGTGCACTGTTGTTGTCTTGTTGCTGCTGTGCACTGTTGTTGTCTTGTTGCTGCTGTGCACTGTTGTTGTCTTGTTGCTGCTGTGCACTGTTGTTGTCTTGTTGCTGCTGTGCACTGTTGTTGAAAATTAAAAATGGAAATAAAAACTCCACCTTAAAAAGGTCCATTAAAAATGGAAATAAAAACTACACTCGCTCTGGGCGCACAACCAACCTGGCGGAGCCCATTCCGTTCCAGGTGGAATTTTTGGGTTGGGTTGTCTCCCCACATGACACAGGTGGCACTGGTTTCCATGGTTACCAGTGGCAGAGGACCGACATCTCTGACCTGACCCCTTCAGTCTGGTCAGCCGATTTCCCGGCGGTAATGGTACCAGAGGAGGGTTTGTTTATAGTGATCCATCAAGCGGCTAACTGGCATCAAAGGACTCTGGAAAGTAGTTTTGATACGGCAAACACTGCTTCTCCTTTCCCATGAGAATGTTTATAGAGGTTGGTGTGTGTGTATGTAAAATTTACCCAGGTACTTATTTTGCACTCTTCTGCACCTAAGAAACTCCGGAATTGAAGGAAAATTCAGTTGCGCCAGTTTTCCTCCTTACAGGACTGAAGGGTAGCAGAAAGCTGAGCCGGAAATCAGGCTTGCCATATTGAAAGGGTTCAGAATGAATACCTAAGTAGTAGTTTGTTATTTTCAAGCTGTGAGGGGTTGGAAGATTGCGAAAATATAGATTGGTAAGATGTGTGAGATGTATCTGTCAGGTGAAATAGCAAGCTGTGTACTGCTGTTTTCAGACTGGGATGACGGCACTGTCCATCGCCGCTCAGATGGGCAATGTTGAGGCTGTTGAGATCCTTTTGAGGTAGGTGTTCTGTCTGTCTGTCTGTCTCTCTGTTTGTCTGTCTCTCTCTGTCTGTTTGTCTGTCTGTCTGTCTGTCTGTCTGTCTGTCTGTCTGTCTGTCTGTCTGTCTCTCTCTCTCTCTCTCTCTCTCTCTCTCTCTCTCTCTCTCTCTCTCTCTCTCTCTCTCTCTCTCTCTCTCTCTCTTCTCTCTCTCTCTCTCTTTTATTTTCTTACATTCAGATGACGGTTTCATTCCATCTATTCTATTTTTTCCATGATAACAGATGGGCGTGTTCTGATATTCGGTTACCATGTTGTGGGTATTTTTTTCCCATGATATTACTATGTTTTACATGTTTGCTGTTCTCAATGTATGGCTTGTACCCGTTTGAATTTTTACTGTGTGTGAGATAATAGAGTGTTTTGAATTTGAACAGTCGGGGAGCCAGTCCTGCGATCCCTGACATGAAGAATTACCTGCCTCTGCACTACGCGGTGCTGAACAATCAGGAGAAAGTGGTGGACTCCATGCTGGACTACTTCCCCCAGTGCTACTGCGTGAGTCTTGGCTCTCTCTCTCTCCACTAGTTTGCTAAGTCAGTTCAACAGTCGGGGGGGACGGATAGCCTTGTGGTCAGAACATTGCGCTGGCAATTTGAAGACCTGGGTTCAAGTCCGGTCGAGGAAATTTTTCTCCTGGAGTTAACATCAGTGCTGACTCCACTCTCCCCAAAAGTTTTGGATGAGACTTTAAACCGAGGCCCCGTGTGCGAACGCACGCAGAACATCTTGCGCACGCGTTAAATCCTGTTCCGCTTTTTGTAAGAGTAGGCCATCGTGTGCCAGTGGGAACAGATGACAATATTTACAAAACTGCATACACATGGGGACCGGATGAAAAAAAGCACATGGTTGCTTATTCTGTTATCCTCGATATAAAAGAATTAAAAAAATAATAATAATAAAAAATTTAAAAAGTCATCTTAACCCTCTTAGTCCCGAACCAGGATTTGCTGGGATTGAATAATTGACCCCCTGAATCCTGAACCGGGATTTGTCAGGATTGAATAATTGCCCCCCCCCCCACCCCCTGAATCCTGAACTGGGATTTGCCAGGATTTACACACAGTAGAATTCCATCAGCTGTGACCATCACTAATTGCTACCACATGTTAAACCTCTATCAGGCTAGAAGGAGAAACCCTGCTGAGTGTCTGGAAGTAATTATAAGATGCTGGTACATACTTAGAAGGTGGAAAAGTTGAGCGAGCATGTGTGCCTGACCTGATTTCGTGATTGAATATGAAATCTAGGGGCAGTTTGTGTTCAGAGAATCCGAATGCAAGAGGGTTAAACATAAAATTGGGCTGACGTGGTTTCCACGTAAAGTTCCTTGTACACTGCTGTCAGTTTTCCCCACTTGCAGCTGCTCTCAGCTGCGTATTATTCCATCCCATCTCAGCCTACCTGGGGCGAGCTAGTGCTAATTATAGCAAGAACTGACAAGACTTTGGACATAGTGAAAGCAAGGGGCGCGCTAAATTTAGCACTCCTGACTGAGTGATGTTGGATTTGCAAGCTGTGGGTATCACACTTGTTTTTGTAAATTGTCAAAACAAAAACACATGTGTCCCTGAGTTATGAGAGGTCTTGCTGAATGTTCTGGTAAAGTTTTAACAGCTATAAATTTTATTCATTGTTTCTAACTGTGCTAAAATTTATAATGATTGTAGTTTACATATGTACCTGTAATGTTTGTTGGAGCTGTTAAACCATGGTGTTGAACCCATGTCATTGATGATAATTTGGGCAGGTTGTGAATTATTTTTACTTGTTGGTTAAATATGTGTTTGTACCCAGTCTTCTTCCCATTGTCCCCTTGTGAAGGGCTTAAAGTTACACAAAATTGTGTGAGTCCACAGGACTTTTTTTTTTTTATAAGTGCAGCAGTGTTTATGCATTGTTTTGTAGTTGCTCTGATTTCAATATGTTTTGTGAGTCTTCTTTTTTGTTACAATTACCTGGTCTGTGTTAACTTGTCATTGAGCGTTATGTTGACTAGAGCTTGTTAATCATCTTGTGTGTGTGTGTGTGTTGTGTGTGTGTGTGTTGTGTGTGTTGTGTGTGTGTGTGTGTGTGGTGTGTGTGTGTGTGTGTGTGTGTGTGTGTGTGTGTGTGTTTGTGTTCTTAGATTCCAAATTCATAAGGTATTCATCAGTCTAGAGTAAAGTCCAACTAGTGTTGTATGCTTGCCTTCCGCAGTTAACACCCTTAGACTTGCCAGATGAAAATTTGTGTAAAAAAATCCTCCTTAGTATACTTTTTTTTTAAGAGTGGGACAGGCAAACTTGACTTAAAATGGAGATTATCTATTGCACTGTTTGCCGTATTTAAGATTTGTGGAACAGAATCAAGGATATTTCAAGATTGTAACAGGAGCTCACCATCGTAAGCAGGTTTCTTATATTGAGTCTGCATAGGCAAAATGAAAATTTGAGAAAGTGGTGTAAAGAAAGCAGTAGAGAAGCTGGAAACTGTTGTCATTGATAAAAGTGTCAAAGGGCATTTTTTATTGTTGGTCTAGGTATCCGTTTTATTCCTCTCTGTACAAATTGTGGATGATAGTAGCATGCTTGTCTTTGGGCCTTGTCTGTTTTGTTTTATGTGGAATGCTTCTCTGTTAAGTGTTCTAGTAAAATATTGGTCATTTGTTGTTTGTTATGGTATGTGGTCTGTTGAGCCACTATGCATTTGTTGTTTGTCATGGCTTATGGTCTGTTGAACTACTATGCATTTGTTGTTTGATATGATATGTTGTCTGTTGAACTATTGTGCTTTTTTTTTTTTGTTATGGTTATGTTTTGTTTGTTATGGTATGTTGTCTGTTGAACTACTGTACATTTGTTGTTGTGTTGTGTTACAGGGTCTGTATTCAGCCAGCAGACTGTGCAAGAGGACGTCCATCCACGTCAAGTTGAAATCAGCCTTTGTCAGGTGGGCAGAACTCT
>CM060316.1:97406523-97469023 GCA_030674155.1 Stramonita haemastoma | reverse complement strand
ACGGCTCATAACTGTGGGTTGTTATATTGCATTGTTTATTACCCAGAAATCAGAAGCTCATAACTGTGTATTTTTGTATTTTGTGTTTTTGTACCACTTTATGTCACAGCAGATTTCTCTGCATAAAATTCGGGCTGCTCTCCCCGGGGAGAGCGAGTCGCCACAAGTGCAGCACCTACCCATGTTTTTTCTTTTTCCTGCATGCAACTGTATTTGTTTCCCTATCAGAGTGGCTTTTGTCTACAGAACTTTGCCAGGGTCAACCCCCTTGTTGCTGTGGGTTCTTTTACGTGCACTAAAAAGTGATGTGTAACACACAGGACCTCGGTTTATCGTCTCATCTGAAAGACTAGTGCCCAGACCACCACTCATGGTCTAATGGATGGGAGAACAGTTTTGGGCCCAAACGGGGTACGAACCACCGCACACTCTGACCCAAACTTTTTGCATTCTAGGCAAGGCACATTACCACCTAGACCACCGATCCACCAATTGTTATATCGCATTGTTTGTCCCCCAGCGTGGAGGCGACATCCGAAGACACCACAGCTCTACAGGAGAGACCGTACTGCACATAGCAGCCAAAATGGGTCACCTGGAGATCACGCGATACCTGTTGGGCTTCTGTCGGTCATCCTACCCTGGTCAGTCTTCGCATCGGTCATCACGCAAATTGCTGGACATCAACACCCCTGATGCCAACAACCGCACTCCGCTTCAGTCTGCTGCTGAGAAAGGTGTGTTGGCTGCATGGGCATGTTTGGTTTTGTTGTGATGAGTGAGTGTGTGTGTGTGTGTGTGTGTGTGTGTGTGTGTGTGTGTGTGTGTGTGTGTGTGTGTGTGTGTGTGTGGTGTGTGTGTGTGGTGTGAGTGTGTAGGGTGTGTGTGTGTGTGTGTGTGTGTGTGTGTGGTGTGTGTGTGTGTGTGTGTGTGTGTGGTGTGTGTGGTGCATGAGTGAGTGTGTGTGTGTCTGTATGTGTGAGTGTGTGTGTGTGTGTGTGTGTGTGTGTGTGGTGTGTGTGTGTGTGTGTGTGTGTGTGTGTGTGTGGTATGTGTGAGTGTGCGTGCATGCGTGAGTGTGTGTGTTGTGTATGTGGGGTGCATGCGTACATGTTTGTGAGTCACCACCACCATACTCTCAATCTCTACACCTGACCTGCCCAGGCTTCAGCAGGATCGTGGAGGTGCTGGTCAGCAGGAGCCACCACCGCTCTGCTGGATGCTGAGTGGCAGCTGATCACCTGCACGCAGTTCGAGGGGTGCGCATGCAGATCGAGACGCTGCGACAACAACACACCAAGGAATCGTCACCCTCATCACCGACCGCTCCAAAAAGGCTTTGAGCAGCTGCAGATGATCTGGCTGGTGAGCGGGAATGCTCTTCGTTAGGGGGTTTGGGGTTGGGTTTTTTTGTTGGTTTGTTTCTTTTTCTTTTTCTTTTTTGTTGTTGTTGTTGTTTGTTTTTTTGTTTGTTTTGTTTTGTTTTGGGAGGGTTTTAGTGGGGGGGGGGGGTTGCTAGATAGATGGCTTGATGAAAAAAAGCAAATTTATTGCTTACTCAATGTACCATCATGAAATAAAAGTTTGATTTGATATGATTTTTGATTTAATTTGATTTGATTCATATAAATTTTGCTTATCTTGTGACACATTCTCCCATGGGGAGGTAAGTCAGGAGCATGTCTGTATATAAATAAACTGATGCAGTTTTTCTCTCCTGTATTTCATGGTATCCCCCTTCCACCCACTAATACAAAAATCTTGTCTCTTTATTTTAAAACAATATTTGTGACACTCCACTACATAAGGAGTCGCATTGCACCAAAGGTCAATTTTTAGTTTTGGCAAGTTATTAATGTGCAATAAACAGGCTATTCAATACAAAAAACAGATTAAAAATCGGACAATTCTGTGCAAAATTATTACAAATTGAAATGATAGACTGCAGGATGTGACAAAATGAGAAACGGGCAAGTTTACTTTCATAACAGGTTGTCAGAATGAGGGCTTGGGTATTTTCAAAACACATTTAAAAGCAAAAGGAATAAAAATTATGCCTTGATATTTCATTACAAGGTAGAATAACAGATATAGTTTAATAATCGATCAAAATCTCAAAATTGACAACTTGACCCCCACCTGCCTTTAATGGCTACTGGCGCTAAATTGGGTAATGTGCTAAGTGGCTCATTTCATGCTGGAGCATCACATTTTTTAACTGTCTTTTATGACCATACAATTATATCATACTTCAGTTATGTATACTGCAGCCCCCAATAAGATATTTTCAGAGTTTGTTACTGTAACAAAATCGCTGCTGTTTTTTGTTGGCAGCCTCGCTTTGACCACAACCTGCGGACCAAGCAGGGTGACACGCCCCTGATGGCAGCGTGTGGGGCGGGCAAGCTGCAGATAGTCAAGTTTCTGCTGGAGTCAGCTGTGTACACCCCGACAAGAGAGGACGATGACGACAACAGTGACGATGACTCTGACGCTGACTCTGGGGTCCTGGCACCTTCAGGGGGAAACAGACATCCTGCCACCTTGAAACTTTCGGATGGTGTGTTCTGGGTTCTTTGTGTGTGTGTGGGGGGGGGGGGGGGGGGGGTTGTGTGTGTGGGGGGGTATGTGTGTTGTGTGTGTGTGGTTGTGTGTGTGTGTTTTTTATTTTTATTTTTTTTTTTAATATATTTATTCTTTTATATCGAGGATAATGGAATAAGCACTCTTGTGCTTTTTTACATCCAGTCCCTGTGTGTATGCAGTTTTGTAAATGTCATCTGTTCCCACCGGCACACAATGGCCTACTCTTACGAAAAGCGGAACAGGATTTAATGTGTGCACAAGATGTTCTGCGTGCGTTTGCACACGGGGCCTCTGTTTAAAGTCTCATCTGAAGGACTTTTGGGGGAGAGTGGAGTCAGCACTGATGTTAACTCCAGGGGAAAAATTCCCTCAACCAGGTGTGTGTGTGTGTGTGTGTGTGTGTGTGTGTGTGTGTGTGTGTGTGTGTGTGTGTGTGTGTGTGTGTGTTGTGTGTGTGTGTGTGTGTGTGTGTGTGTGTGTGTGTGTGGTGTGTGTGTGTGTGTGTGTGTTGTGTGTGTGATGTGTGTGTGTTGTGTGTGAGAGAGAGAGTGTGTGTGTGTGTTGGTGTCTGTGTGTGTGTGTGTGCATGCGTTTGTGCATGCGTGTGTGCATGCGTATGTGTGTGTGTAAACACCCATATGAACAGTCAAGCGTTGATTGCTGTGGGTGATCATATAATCATTTTTTTCCCTTTTGTCATGATGAGTAACAGCAAATAAGTGAAGGAAAGATATTCCAGATTGCATTGAATAGTTAACAGTAGAAGGTGAGCATCATTGATGGCAAAGGGTCATCAACAGGGCTAGTCAAGATGTTCAGATTTCTAAATCCTGATGAAACTGCTGTATCAAAGACTGATAAAATATTATATGATGGATATTAAAAGGTGCAACAAATCAAAACAGTAGCTAAGTGATTAATGCTTTCACATTGTAACAGTGATGAAAGTGATCTAACGGCGAGAGCAGTGAGTTGATAGTGACTTGACTTGACATCTGCTTTTGATTTGTCTGCTTTACAAGATTCATCACTCAGAATATTCCATATGTTATCATTATTATCATGATTTTTTAATGATATTGGAAAAAATGAATGGTGGCATACAAAACCAAAAAAAGCTGCTTTTTTTTTAAAGAAAAAACTTTGGCAAGTAGAGTTAATACTGATATGCAGTGTGTCCCATAACCATAAACATAACTTTTTAAAAAAATGATTTTTAATGATATGGGAAAAAATAATGCATGGTGGCATACAAAACCAAAGAAAAACATAATTTTTTTTAAAGAAAAACTTTGGCATGTAGAGTTAATCCTGATTTGCGATGTGTCCCATAACCATAAACATTTTTTTTTTCTCTTGATTTTTAATATTGGAAAAAATAATCAATGGTGGCATACAAAACCAAAAAAAAGCCTCTTTTTTTTTTTAAAGAAAAACTTTGGCAAGTAGAGTTAATGCTGATGTGCGATGTGTCCCATAGCGAATGACCGTTACTGTGGTGTGGTGTGCAGAAGAGCTGCAGGCCAGTGGTGTTTTCTCCCAGTCCACAGAGGTGCAGGCTGCCCAGGATGTGAACAGTGGGGACTTCTCCCAGTCCATGGAGTGTGTGTAAGTGCTGTACTGGGAAAGTGTTAATTAAAGTATTTAATCCCAGTCCATCATTATCAGTCCCAGCATTATCCCAGTCCATGGAATGTGTGTAAGTGCTGTACTGTGTCAGTGTCCATTGAAGTACTTTTTATTGTTTAATTGAAATACTTACTCCATGAGTGTGTGTAAGTGCTGTACTGTGTCAGTGTCCATTGAAGTACTTTTTTTATTGTTTAATTGAAGTACTTACTCCATGAGTGTGTGTAAGTGCTGTACTGTGTCAGTGTCCATTGAAGTACTTTTTTATTGTTTAATTGAAGTACTTACTCCATGAGTGTGTGTAAGTGCTGTACTGTGTCAGTGTCCATTGAAGTACTTTTTTATTGTTTAATTGAAGTACTTACTCCATGAGTGTGTGTAAGTGCTGTACTGTGTCAGTGTCCATTGAAGTACTTTTTTATTGTTTAATTGAAGTACTTACTCCATGAGTGTGTGAAAGTGCTGTACTGTGCAGTGTTCATTGAAGTACTTTTTTTATTGTTTAATTGAAGTACTTACTCCATGGAGTGTGTGTAAGTGTTTTACTGTGCCAGTGTTAATTAAAGTACTTACTCATGCACTATCCCAGTCCATGGAGTGTGTGTTTTACTGTGCCAGTGTTCATTGAAGTACTTACTTATGCATTTTTTTTCACAACTTTCAAAATTTCTTTTGGTTTTTTCCAGACCATTTTCTAAATCAGAAAAAAAAATTACAGAATGTAAAAACCCTTGTAATAACTTAGTTTTTCATTTATAAACCTATACTGTAGTTTGTTCTTTCCTATTTCAATGAAAGTTTTTGTCGTTGCACTTTGTCGACAAACACGGCTACTCTTTTAGACAGGGCTTGCTACTCTCTTCAGACACAACTGCTATTCTTATCTTTCTTGGTG
Source organism: Stramonita haemastoma (assembly GCA_030674155.1). Lineage (NCBI taxonomy): Eukaryota > Metazoa > Mollusca > Gastropoda > Neogastropoda > Muricidae > Stramonita > Stramonita haemastoma. The sequence goes on along the minus strand of CM060316.1, from coordinate 97,463,913 downwards.
TATAATAGCTGTGATGTTATCTTTCTTGGTGTGTAAGCAACTCTGATGTTGTCTTTCTTTGTGTGTAAACAGCTCTGATGTTGTCTTTCTTAGTGTGTAAGCAACTCTGATGTTGTCTTTCTTTGTGTGTAAACAGCTCTGTTGTTGTGTTTCTTGGTGTGTAAACAACTCTGATGTTGTCTTTCTTTGTGTGTAAACAGCTCTGATGTTGTCTTTCTTGGTGTGTAAACAACTGTGATGTTATCTTTCTTGGTGTGTAAGCAACTCTGATGTTGTCTTTCTTGGTGTGTAAGCAACTCTGATGTTGTCTTTCTTGGTGTGTAAACAGCTCTGATGTTGTCTTTCTTGGTGTGTAAACCACTCTGTTGTTGTGTTTCTTGGGGTGTAAACAGCTCTGATGTTGTCTTTCTTGGTGTCTGATGTTGTCTTTCTTTGTGTGTAAACAGCTGTGATGTTGTCTTTTTTGGTGTCTGATGTGGTCTTTTTTCTTGGTGTGTAAACAGCTGCTATTCTTATCTTTCTTGGTGTGTAAACAGCTGTGATGTTGTCTTTCTTGGTGTCTGATGTTGTCTTTCTTGGTGTCTGATGTTGTTTTTCTGGTGTCTGATGTTGTCTTTTTTCTTGGTGTGTAAACAGCTCTCATGTTGTCTTTCTAGGTGTCTGATGCTGTCTTCCTTGGTGTGTAAACAGCTGTGATGTTGTGTGGTTGTTGACAGAAGGGAGGAGAGTGAAGGAGTGAAGAGGGGGATGGACAGAGGGAGGAGCATGCTGTACGGTGCTGGCAGTACACATCGCTCACTGGAAGTGCTGCTTCATGACGTCAACAGGCCGAAGGGGCTCTACATCTTCCATGGTGGGTTGCTTTTTTTGTTTATTTATTATTATTTTTTAAATATTTATTTTATTCTTTTATATCGAGGATAATGGGATAAGCACTCTTGTGCTGTTTATACATCCAGTCCCCGTGTGTATGCAGTTTTGTAAATGTCATCTGCTCCCACCGGCACACGATGGCCTACTCTTACAAAAAGCGGAACAGGATTTAACGTGGGTTGTCATGAGATTTGTTACCATGTTTTTAAATTTGAAGTGGTGACAGCCCCAATATGGCCTGTGTGGTCGGTGGGGCTATAAACATCAGGATTGGATTGGGAACCAGGTTTTTAATGTTGTTTTTTTGTTGGTGTTTTTTTTTTCCCAGTCCTCGGTTAGAGCTGTGAGGTTCATCAATGGTGAGATTTTTTGCATTTGCGATCATTTTTTTCTTCCACCATTTAGGTAGCCACATTCTGACTTCGGGGATGGTGTCAAAGCAAGGTACCTGTGTGCATGGGTTTTTAAAATTTTTGTCAAATGTTCTTACCAGCCTGAAATGGCCTGCTCATCTGAAAGGTAGAGCAGGTTTTTAATGCGTGTGCAAGATGTTCTGCATGCATTCGTACACATGGCCTTGGTATGTAGTCTCATCTGAAGGAATTTTACATTCATTTCAATTTTTTCATTAAACTGAGAAGAAGGGGCAAGATTAGGAATTGAACCCAGAGCCTCATGGTTTACCTGTTAGGCAGACAAATGTCTTAACTGTCCTGCCACTTATTTTTGACATTGCTATCTCCGAGTAATCATACTTGCCAAGCCACTAAACTTGATATGAGTAAAAATACATGAAAGTAGTTTTGAAGAACTATATTCGGCTGTGTCACAACAACGGTATGAGAGGACGTAGATAAACCTACCTTTAAAAAAATTTTTAATAAAAATAAAAAACAGTTTACCTGCGCATTTACACAAAAAATCTTTTCCACCACATCCTCAACACTTTCTTCACCCATTTTTTTTTTTTTTTTTAATATAACCACGCTCGCATTTTTTCCTGGTATTTTCCAGACGGGTTGGTGAGTCACGTGTGTGCGGTGTCTATGCGGGATGGGGGCACGGCTCTGCACCGCACCATCGAACACGGGGACAGCTACCAGGTGGTGAAGGTGCTGCTGGCCGCTGACCCCACCTGCCTCAACCTGCAGAACGATGACGGCCTCGCCCCCCTCCACCTGGCCTGCAGGCTGGGCAGGAAGAAAGTCCTGGAGATGCTGCTGGTAAGGTTTGGGTGTGGTCGTGGTGTTGGTGTGGTCGTGGTGTGTTAGGTTGTGGTTGGTTGGTGTGGTGTAGTCGTGGTGTGGTGTGGTGTGGGTGTGGTGAGTTAGGTTCGTGGTTGAGCGTGGTCATGGTTGAGTTAGGTTGTAGTGATGGTTATGGTGAGTTAGGTTGTAATGAGCATCATAGTAAGGTCATATTGAGTATCATGGGGAGATAGGTCGTAGTGAGTATCATGGTGAGTTAGGTCGTGGTGAGTGTGGTCATGGTGAGTTAGGTTGTAGAGAGTATTCAAGGTGAGTTAAATTGTAGTGAGTGTTCATGGTGAGTCAGGTTGTGGTGAGTAGTCATGGTAAGTTATGTTGTTATGGTGAGTTAGGTCGTAGTGAGCATCATGGCGAGTTAGGTCATAGTGGTGAGTTAGGTTGTAGTGAGTATCATGGTGAGTAAGGTCATAGTGAATATCATGGTGAGTTAGGTGGTAATATGTATTATGGTGAGTTAGGTCGTAGTGAGCATGGTCATGGTGAGTTAGGTCATAGTATCATGGTGAGTTAGGTTGTAGTGAGTATTCATGGTGAGTTAGGTCATAGTGAGCATCATAGTAAGGTTATATTGAGTATCATGATGAGTTAAGTAGTAGTGAGTATCGTGGTCAGTTAGGTAATAGTGTGAACTCTGTGTGTGTGTGTGTGTGAGTGTGTGTGTGTGTGTGTGTGTGTGTGTGTGTGTGTGTGTGTGTGTGTGTGTGTGTGTGTGTGTGAGTGTGATAGTATCTATTCATGTTCATGCACCCCAACCTCACTTCCTTTCTTTGATCTACCAATAAGGTTGCATTTCAGTTTATTCCATGATGTAAGGCAAAGAAAGAACTATTTAGAAAAATTAATCATCCCCCCCATATGAACCTTATGTAATGATGAATATGAATCAAATTTGCCTTATCCATTTTAGCAGATAAGAGACTGGTCAGACATGTCACATGTAACAGTGAATTCATCAGATGTCCATGGTATTTCAGTACTCCTACAGTACCATTTATATGTAACAATGAATTCATCAAATGCATTGATGTTCCAATACTCATCTTGAAAAGAGCAATTCAGAAAGAATAAGGAACAAACATAATGATGCTTCTATATCCATATTGAAGTTGCCAGTTCAGCAGTAATGTGAAGATGCTTAGTCACATGCATTGGGACAGTACAGAAAGCACAGTATCCTCCTGAAGAAATGAGCAAACTTGTTTCTGTGAACTCACTGATTTTATCTTTCTCCCTGGACAGGATAATCTAAAGGTTGCGGGTTCGATCCCAGCTTTTGGCTATGGCGTTGTGCCCTCAGAAAAGGCACTTTACGGCTATTTTCTCACCCCACCCAGGTGTAAAAGGGGTACCAACCTTGTGTTGGGGGTTAACCCTGCGATAGACTGGCGTCCTATCCAGGGGGGAGTCTATGACTCTCAGTCGTATAACGCCACAGAAACCGGGATAAGCACCGGCCTGATGAGCCATAGGCTCAGGACAGACTTTAACTGGACAGGATAGCCTAGTGGTCAGAACACTTGCCCTGCAATTTGATGACCCTGGTTTGATTCCTGTTCGAAGGGATTTTTCTCCTGGAGTTAACATCAGTGCCGACTCCACTACCCCTAAAGTCCTTTGGATGAGACTATAAACTGAGGCCCTGTGTGCGAACGCACACAGAACTTCTTGCGCACACGATAAATCCTGTTCCAGTTTTTCGTAAGAGTAGACCACTGTGTGCCGGTGGGAACAGATGACAAGATTTACAAAACTGCATGCACACAGGGACTGGAAGTAAAAAAAGTACACAAGTGCTTATTCCATTATCCTCAACATGAAATAATAATAGATAATAATAATAAGAAGAAGAATCATAATAATAATAATAGTAATGATAATAATAATGTATTGCAGGCTGCAGAAGGAGTAGATCTGAATGCACGAACTCTGGACTGCCTTTTGCCAGAGGAAACTACCAACAACAAGTCCGTTATACGTATGGTGCAAAAAGCCAGACTTCAGCAGACTGGAATGTGAGTATTTACTTTGATCCAGAATGAAAAGATCACTGTGTGCATTTTAAGAGTTTGGTTTTGCTGTGCGTGTGTCTCACAGAGAGAGAGAGGTAAAGCATGTTTGTTTGTGGAGCATGCAAGTATGTTTGCATGCACACATAGTACTTTTGAAAAAGCATCACATTGTAATTCAAGTTTAAATCCAAAGTTACAGATCTGAAATTTAAAGCAAAAAAAAAGAGTATTATTACTACATTGAAATGAGCATCACCATTTTGCTGTAAGCTGCCATCCCGTCCCCCTTTCAGCAAGCTGCTGTCATGTTGCAGGGCCTGCCCTCCCCCCAAAGCCCTGGAGACTGACCTGAGAGACGACGCCAGTTCTACAAACTCCCCTAGTCATGCAGGGTCCACCGTCAACTTTGACAAGGTGCACAGTCGCTACGAAGCTCTCCGCAAAGAAGCGAAGAATGTTGCTCCAGATGATGTCATAACTACAGTTAGGGGACAGAAGACAGGACTGTTTGGATTCATCTACACCTGCTCCAGAATGATGTGATAACTGCAATTAGGGGACAGAAAACAGGACTGTTTGGACTGATCTACATCTGCTCCAGAATGATGCGACAGCTACAGTTAGGGGGCAGGAAGACAGGACTGATCTACAGCTGAGGGCTTAGGGAATGAAGTGGTGCGTGACTCTGTATACTGCAGAGCAACTCGGAAAAAAGAGAAACAATACTCATCATCACTTGCAATATTAACAGTGGCCAGAAAGAAATGTTGGAAGGCATGTTCTGACCGTGTGAATGTGTCTGGGGGAGATGTACTAGAAACATGATAGGGAAGACTTTGCTATCAATGGGGGACAAGGTTTTTTTTTGTGCAAGTCTCAATTTATGATATGCATGTATTGTACAGATTTTTTTTGGGAAAGTGTTTTCAAACAAAAATAATCTACAGGTGTGACACCATTCCTGGGAAGAGTGGGAGTGTAGCTTTGAGGGTTTACCTGTCGAGATATTTTATTGTGCTTTAACAAAATCCCACCTTCAAACCATTCCTGGGCAAATCATTTTTATATAATATTGTGTGCACCTTTTTAATGACAAAGATTGGTTAGATGGTGGGTAATATGTGATGCTGCAGTGGTGAATTGAATGTTACACATAACTGAATAATTGAGAATGCTGTAGTCTAACTTGGAGACTGGAATTACAAACTACACATCTGCAACTTGTGCAATATGGTAACCAACACAGCAGATATCATCAAATCCTTATAACCACCTAAACAATAATCTACACAAACATATATATATATATAGTCGTACCAACTGGTCTCAAGACTATGAAAGGTTTTCATAACAGCTTTGTGTGCCCTGACCCAGAAACGTCATCCTCATACTTGTACCTTGCTCATGAGTTTTGATGTCCTTTCCATGGAAAGGCCTCTTGTTGTTCCCACCAGATTTTTTTATTTTGTTGCCAGGCACATGGGAGATGGCTGGATGTAGTAATCATTCAGTTCAGGCAATGTATTCAGCTAGTCTGGTGTTTTAGGTAGAACGCTGTGTTCATTTAACCTGAAGAGAAGTTGCTGAGGTAATGTCAGAGTATATAGTGGGGTACTCTGGCTATTGGATTTGCTCAGGGGCTTTATAACTAGACACAGAGGGACAAAGGGGAAAAAAGGTGTTGAAATGGGTGGCGTTGGACTTGTGGTGATATTTTCCTCCAGTGCAGAGCAGCTGAATTGTCTGTGACTCTCGAGTTGTGTACATACATAACAAAACAAATGTGATATTAGTGGGTATCAGTCGACTGGTTTGTGCGCTTTCATGATGCAAATTTAGTGTGGTTGTGTATGGCTTGAATTGATAAGTGTTGCATGAGATGAATTGTAGACATTCAGACACAGCATATAATATGAATGTTTGTGTGCATGTGTGTTTTGCGCGCGTGTGTGTGTGTGTGTGTTTGTGTGTGTATGTGTACATATATATTTTTAAATTATGGACAAATAGTGCACAAATACTGTAGGTAGTCTACAAAAAGTGTGTAATCCTTCTGTAGTTTTAGTTTTACAAGCCACCAAAAGAACCCATTTTTGTTGTGCTCATGATACTTTTGTTCAGTTAGAGAAACCAAATCAGAAATCCATAGCAACCAAATGTGTTCTCTCAAAACTTTTGTATCAGTCATTGACTGTGATAAAAAGTCTGAATGTCATGAAAATGTCAGGCCTTTGTATCTGCTTGAGATTCTTTGCTAAAGAAAGACTCTGTGTGTGTGTGTGTGTGTGTGTGTGTGTGTGTGTGTGTGTGTGTGTGTGTGTGTGTGTGTGTGTACACGTGCACATGTTTGAGTGTGTGCATGCTTTTACACACTTAAACAGTGTGTATGTGTTGTGTGTGTGTGCAAGCATGCATGCACAGAAATAGGTCAGCCTAATAAATGTCTAAACCAGAGATTATACAAGAAAGTGCTCTGAAAAAATGCTAACTTATTCCAAATGTAAATACCAGTTGCTAATCCGCCTGAAATGAAAATGAAGATTGGAGTTGAATGGTTGTGCGAGTGACTGTTGTGGCAAAGTGGTATTTGTAAAGGTTTATGAGTACTCCTATTCTCAGGATAAGGAAAACATTTCTAGCCACTGTGATGTTGGCTTGAATAGAAAGTTAAAAGGTAGAACCATTGTGCTGTGGTTGATTACATGTGCACCAGTGAAAATTCTCTTTAGGTTGTGTTTTAACCTTTAGATAAACAGACAACATAATAAATACAGTATGTTGTGGGCTATTGGCCACTTCCTTTAAGCTACATCAACCAAATTCAGCTGATAATCAAAATTGCTTTATAAATGGATTTCTTGGATTTTCTCTGTTTCTTTTGAGCAGTGAGATAATTGTATCTTTTGTCAAGGCTAGTAACATTGCATTTGCATTCTATGTCTGATTCTGCATATTTTGCTGTGAAAAATGCATTATGACCATAACATTTTGTTTTTTTTCTTGTCACCAAAATTCTGCAGCAGTTCATTCTTAAGCACATTTCTATATAAGCAAACCACTTGAAAATTATTTTTAAAGAAGAGATTTTTCAAAGGTGAGGGAACTCCATGGTGCATGACTTGTGATGTGTGAATAATCATTAGGCATCTGCTTCTGGATTGTTGAGACTTCCCAGGAGAATCAGGCATTTTCCAACTGATATGAGTTAAGATGTTACAGTTGATCACTATGAAAAAGGTTGGTTTTGAGGAATCTGGATTTGATTTTTATCTCATGTGTCCATTATGTGATTCTCTCATGACACATTGGCCATCCTGGGTTGACCTTTATGGTTGGCCTGGGTGTTGATCAAAGAATGACAGAAGATTTAGTTTCAAACCCTATTTTAATCTCTACGTAGTTGCACTGTTTTAATCAGGTATTAAAAAATCTTGCAAAGGTGACAGCCCTGATACGGCCATTGTGGTCTGCAGGGCTATAAACAACGAGATTGGATTGGAAAAAAGATTAAGAAAAACTCATGTATTACTTGCATCAGAATAAGAAGCTGCATAAGGAGAAGACCATACCAACTCACCAAATGAAGAGTCAGTATGGTTGCAGATTGCTGTAATGCCAACCAAAAAGAAAGGTTTCTGGATCTTGATGTCTCCTAAAATAGTCATAAAATCTACCTACACAAAACTGGGAAGCAAGAAGTTTGCTGCCAGAACATTCTTTTGGAGAGCAGTTATGTCCTCCAAAGACTTCAAGATAGTGAATATCACCATCACTTGCTTGAAAACATAATTGGAATTAAGAAGCCAGAATAAACTGTAATGTTTGTATGGTAAAGAAGAGTGCTCAACCATTTGTCATATTTCAGGAAAGTTATTGCTCCAGTTGTGTGTGTGTGTTGTCAGTGAACTTAAAATTATTTTGACTATGAAAGTTGGTATGTGTGTGTGTGTGTGTGTGCGTGCATGCGTGTGTGTGAGAAAGACAGAGATTACATTCGTATACATATCATGCAGCATGCTTGGTTTCTTGGTGATGGTATTTTGATTTTTCTCAATATGTGTTTGTTTGTTTCATACCTTTTGGGCTTTTTTTTCCCAGCACTGCAATCAGGCCATTTGGTGTGGAGGACTTGAGCACTATATAAATTGTACATTCATTGATTCATTCATTGCTCAATGACTGATGTTTTTGTGCAGAGTCATATTGACACTGCATCAAAACTTTCAGGCTGTGTAGTGGGCAGGTTGAACCGAGCAGATCCCATCCCTCTACAGGTTGCAAATTGCATGCTGAGCAGGTTACCCATACCACTGGCCAAATGGCCTCCCCTTGTATGAAAGATGGATGGGTTTTGAACATGTCTGCAATGTGTACATCTGTCTTCTTCTTCTTCATTGTTGAACGCTCAAACAGCAACTATTGTTGTCTGTCATATGATCAAAAATGCTTTATGCTGCCATTAAGCGCCTGACAAGTCAGGCCCAGCTCATCCAACTTTCATGATGGGAGAGAATTTGTTATCTTTTAAGTCTTTCTGGAAAAAATGCAGGAAATGGACAAAGAAGGCAGAAAATAGACAAGAAGGAGATAACAAGAAGAAAAAGAACAAGGCAAAACAAAGAGTGGGATAGAAAAGAGGGAGTTCCTAAAACAGAATTTTCACCAGGAATACTGTTTATACGACAGGCCCCTGGCATCCCCATGGGGAAGTACATGTGTCTGCATGTCGGGACCTTGAGTTGTGGTCTTATCTGAAGGACTGATTGGAAAGATGGAGCAGGGGGGAAATGCTCTTAAGTAGGCTGTGATTCAAACCATCGCCTTCTGATTACCATCACATCAATATCAGGACCCCTTTTTGTTTTGTTCTCCCATTCTCTGTCCATGTCACCCTTTCATCCCTAAGGGCAGCTCATGTGTGAGTTACCATATTTCAAACATATACCTATGAATGTGGCTGTAACTCTGCATAATGTAAAACTGGATGATTAGTGGCTCTGGGAAATTCTTTTTTTGTTTTTGCCTGTTTTTATGCATATGTCTGCATGTCTTTCTGCACTCGAGTGATTTATTTTATGTACTAAAGACAAAACTGAAACTTACAGAGATGGATAGCCGATTGGTTAAGACTGTTTGACTTTGAAACCCATGAAGTCCTTGGGTCAAATCTTTGCTGGGGTTGGGAATTAAGGGTGGGGATTTTTACATCTCCCAGTCAACTTCAAGTGCAGAGCTGCCAGTGCCTTAATTCCCTTCATGTATATACACATACAGATGATCAAATATGCACGTTAAAGATCTGTAATTCATGTCAGCATTTGGTAGGTTAAGGAAACACAAACATACACAGCATGCAAATCTAGCATAACTCAGTCAAGGGTCCAGGGCCCAGTGCTGAAACTAGTGCACCCCTTCCTTTTACATGTGGTCAGTTCTTTCTGTAATTAGCACCAGCTGGCCTCAGCTGGACTGGGCTAGAACGGAATGGATAGTAGCTGAGAGTACTGAAAGTGGGGTAACTGACAGCTGTGAGAATGCAACCTGTATAAAGAAATAAAAAAAACTGCTCTGAAGTCAGAATATGTCAGCTGAGGCCAGTGGGCAGACCTGCAAAGTCACAAGCTTGGGAGAAGACCAAACTCTATGCACCTTGCCTGATAAGGGAAAAAGAGGAGAGAGAGAGCTCATGGAAAAAACTTGGTTATAATGGTGTGAAGAATGATAACTGTAGTGGGTTTTTTTGTAGATGTGAAATTTGTGGAAAAACTTGATGCATAATTCTGATGAGATTGTCAAAACAGCTGCAGCTGGTGTTGTGGTTATTGCACTGATCTGATGCTGAAATGGAAGAGTGTGCCACTGCAAACAGTGCCTCCTGGAATGTGCAATGTACACACAGCCACAGCTGTTCACATCATGTATAATGGTTGTGTCACCGAGTCACCTGATTGTGCTAAATACTCAGAAACGTCAACTTTGTTTGTCTTGCATGTATGGTTGCTAACTTGAATGTGATTAGTGGGTTGATTTTGCTGTTAGATGTGTAAATTCGTTTATGTTTCTAAGCATGTCATTTGGAGTTGGACGAGGTGAGCATAATGGGGGGTTGGTTTGGAATGGACAACACTGCAGTAATAAAGGCTTGATTATTATCATGTTACAGTACATGGGAAGGATAATTTTTTTCATTAAAACCATTCTTGGCAAAGATTGCACGAAAGACAAATCAATCAAGTAAACACAAGATGTTTTTATTCCAGGTAAAAGCAGCTGTTGATCACACCCAGTAATATAAATGTTTTCTGAAGTATAACTGAAACATTGATTGCTAAGACTGAATATCACAGAGACAGGATTGAAGTAAATATCACAGGCATGCGACAGGAGTGAAATGAGAGAAGAGCAAACAACTATGGAATGGGTGTAGCGCAGATGATATTTCAAGCAGAAATCACACACTTTAACTACAGCATTTAAAAAAAAAAAAAAAAAACTCAAATCATAAGGTGCATACAAAAAAACAAATATCATGAAGATACAGGCAAAAGTCACAACAAAACAACTAATACTGGAGCATAATGTCAATGAAAACACAACACTTGTATAATACTGATAAAATCTTGCACCGTAGCTAGCCAGCAATCAGACTGACTGACTGACTGATGTCAACATAGTCCCATTTTTCTTCGTTAACAAACAAAACCAAACTCAAAGGATAATACTGAAGGTACAGTAAAAAGGTTCATTCCCCCAAAAGTATGCAAGTCTGTGATTTTCTCATTCTGAACTTTCAAATAAAGATTCTTTTTGAGCGTTCTAGAGTACATTTTCGTGACTATGCATTCTCCCTTCTGATAAAAAAACCGAAACAACCCAAACCAACCAAAAAAACCCAACCTGGTAATATTTGAAAATAATTCAATCACTCATTCATTTTCAAGCTCAGGAAAGACAATATTTACAACAGTGCTTATTAATGAATGTGAAGATACTGCAAAGTCCCCCCTACCCCCTTAAAAAAAAAAAAAAAAAATGTAGGAAAAGATAGATTTCACAAAGACAGATTCAGAAAGGTGCAATGACTTGGAATGATTTGGTGCTCACAGGGAAGGAGGGAGGGTGTATGTATGTATGTATGTATGTCTGTGTTGTCTGTGTTGTCGTGTGTGTTCTGGTGTGTGTTGTATGTGTGTGTGTGTGTGTGTGTGTGTGTGTGTGTTGTATCTTTATTGTTGTCGTTTCTGCAGCTGGATATTCTCTCTTTCTGCTATCAGCAGTACTCAGCAGTCAGAAGCCATTGCAAGGTGATGCATGTGTTGTTGTTGTTGTTGTTGACGCTGTCCTTTCTTCACCATTGCTGCTTGTAGTTCACCGACTGAAAAAAAGTAAAACATAGTGATACACTTTTCGATGTAGTCATGTGCAATGTTATGTGTAAGCACATAATTTTATATGCATGCACCAAAGTTCAGTGCACTAAAAGGGTGTGTGGGTGTACTTGCAGATGTGTGTGTGGTGTGTGTGTGTGTGTGTGTGTGTGTGTGTGTGTGTGTGTGTGTGTGTGTGTGTGAGTGTGTGTGTGTGTATAAGTACAATGTAGCATTCCACATCCACCAAAGCCAGTTCAGTATACACAGTAATATGTGTTTGGAAGGGGGGGGGGGGGGGGGGGGGGGTAGGAGAAGGGGTGATTGCCTGCATGTGTGTTTAATCACTATGAAATAGAAGTGGTTACTAATCTGAAAATAAAAATGTTCAAATTTTATTGGTGTTTGTCTGCAAGCTACATTGCCGTGCCCATCAGTGTGTATGAGAACCTTTCTGTCTGTCTTTGATTACCTGCCTCCTCCTCTCTCTCTCTCTCTCTCTCTCTCTCTCTCTCTCTCTCTCTCTCTCTCTCTCTCTCTCTCTCCCATCCACAATACACACAACACACACACAAACTCATCCAAAGAAAATAAAAAGAGAAGACATAACAAAATAAAGAAGCAAGTCACACAAGCTCCAGACTTGTCTGCAAATTCAACACTAATCTATAAGTTCTTTTGTTTTTATAAAAAAAACAAAAAACACCACATATACATGCATGTAATATAAACAGAATCTGGAAATTTGAAAACACAATTATATCATCTGCCTCTCTCATGTTTACTTCTTGTAAGTGTGTCTAGAAAGTAGGAGGAAAGATCGAGATCTATCTTCAAGTGACACCAAGTTTTCATTTTTCAGCAAAGTTTGATCAGGCCTGGTGATTCTCTTTTGACTGAAGGTAACTGACGGAAGCTGGATCTGATTTCCATGTTTAAAAAATAATAAATAAACAAATTAAAAAAGAAGACACTAAAAAAAACAGAAACATTTTTTTCCATAATAACAACAATTTTCAATTATTTGTGAAATACTTGAAGAGATTTTCATTTAAAAAAAAGAAAAAAAAAGCCCAGCTATGTTCATCTAATTCAGAAAGGGTAATGTTTTGTCATAACTGACTCCTGTTCAAATGGAAAATACACTTATGTATTCAATATAAAGATAAACAGAGGGAGGTACACAGCAGAGATTACACTATTATACATGTGTATTCAGGATAAGACAGAGGGAGGTACACAGCAACACAAACTACTTACCGATAATCTGTTTGGAATTTTGGCTGAGTATGCAACCAGCTGTTGGGCACGAACACCTTCTCGGCGGAGTCTAAATGAAGAAATAAAAGCACAATCGTTTAAACTTAGTGAACATCTTTGCTTGATTTAAAATCAACACACTGTAAACTGCTGCTGCTTGCCCAATACCTGCCCTACAGCAAGACTTTATGAGTGAAAACTCCCTTTTCTCCTTACAGAGTTTAATAGCGTTGAGTATACACAATCCTTATATTGCAATATTTTTCATACCCACCAAAGACAAAATAAGAATGTAACATTCTTTTGGTCTTACTGTTTGACTCCTTCAGGGAGAAACATTCCATTTATTTGTGATAAATAACCTTTACTTATCATACAATCAAAATGACATGAGTTGAATACACACACACACACACACACACACACACACACACACACACACCACACACACACCACACACACCACCACACACACAAAAACAACAACAGGGAAACATACACAAACCACATCCATCCACCAACCCGCCCCAAACTCAACCAAGTCCCATAAAGTCAACTCAGAAGCAAAAAAAAAAAAACCCTCACTCACTCACTCACTCAGACAACTTAAGCCCCTAACCCCAGTGACAAAACACCATGAATGACAAATCAATACTCCTCTTTCACCCCGTAAGCTCTCCTGCCAAACACTTCCATTGTGTTGAGCGGAACCCGGGAGCAGATGGGATCAATAAACGTTTGTCAACCCACAACAAACGCCGCACTGTGTAAAGCCACGTGCCTGGTTTCTTTGCTGCAGAATTATGACGCAGCAAAACATTCAGACTTTTTGTGTGTACACAGTAGAATTTGGCACCAAACTTGTCCTCCAAACATGGATGTCTGAACAATGTGTTTGGCTCTGGCCAGCAGTAACCAGATTTGGGGGTTTTGTGTTTGTTTTATTTGTTTGAGGTTGGGTTGGGGTTTTTTTGTTTGTTTGCAATGTTGAACTTTGTCTAATATTTAGTGTTTGTTGTCCTGCTAACAAACTCCAATTTGATTTTGTGAAGAAATATTTCTGTCTACTTTTAGTGAGTATTTCTTTGATGCATGAAAAGTATGAAAAAATCACAAGCAACATCTACCACTACTGGTGCTGCTGTTGCTGCTTCTGCTACTACGACTACTACTAGTACTGCTACTATTACTGCTACTACTACTGCTACTATTACTTCTAGTTCTACTTCTTCTTCTACCACTGATACTACTACTTACTACTTCTACTACTACTACTACAACTAGTGTTACTCCTGTTGCTTCTCCTACTACCACTGTGCCACTAACCAATGCTGCTGCTACTACTGCTTCTACTACTTTCCCTACTACTTCTACCACTACTTATGCCCCGACTGCCACTACAACCACCCTAACCAACCTGAACACCATACTGCCAAAGTGCTGACTGACCTATCAATGGCTGTGACTGCCAAAGTGCTGACTGACCTATCAATGGCTGTGACTGCCAAAGTACTGACTGACCTATCAATGGCTGTGACTGCCAAAGTGCTGACTGACCTATCAATGGCTGTGACTGCCAAAGTGCTGACTGACCTATCAATGGCTGTGACTGCCAAAGTGCTGACTGACCTATCAATGGCTGTGACTGCCAAAGTGCTGACTGACCTATCAATGGCTGTGACTGCCAAAGTGCTGACTGACCTATCAATGGCTGTGACTGCCAAAGTGCTGACTGACCTATCAATGGCTGTGACTGCCAAAGTGCTGACTGACCTATCAATGGCTGTGACTGCCAAAGTGCTGACTGACCTATCAATGGCTGTGACTGCCAAAGTGCTGACTGACCTATCAATGGCTGTGGGCCTGTGACTGCCAAAGTGCTGACTGACCTATCAATGGCTGTGACTGCCAAAGTGCTGACTGACCTTTCAATGGCTGTGGGCCTGTGACTGCCAAAGTGCTGACTGCACAGTGCACAAATCCAACATCACTCAGTAGGGCCTAGTTAGGTGTGCTAAATTTAGCACGCTCCTTCCTTTTACCTAGTTCATGTGTGGTCAGCTCCTACTATAAATAGCACCAGCTTGCCACAGCTAGGCCAGGCTGGGATGGGATAATTAGCTCCTGAGAGGAGCTGAAAGTGGGGATACTGACAACTGTGACTGACCTATCAATGGCTGTGACTGCCAAAGTGCTGACTGACCTATCAATGGCTGTGACTGCCAAAGTGCTGACTGACCTATCAATGGCTGTGACTGCCAAAGTGCTGACTGACCTATCAATGGCTGTGACTGCCAAAGTGCTGACTGACCTATCAATGGGTGTGACTGCCAAAGTGCTGACTGACCTATCAATGGCTGTGGACTGCCAAAGTGCTGACTGACCTATCAATGGCTGTGACTGCCAAAGTGCTGACTGACCTATCAATGGCAGTGACTGCCAAAGTGCTGACTGACCTATCAATGGCTGTGGGGCTGTGACTGCCAAAGGCCTGGTCAGGTGCAGCGGCCTGGCCCTCCATGCAGAAAGAGCCGGGCATGGCAGCGCCGGTGATGCCGGGGGGACTGCCCATCTTCCTCATGTAGCCCGGGGCCTCGGGGTCGTCTGAAGCCATGGGCATGGGAGCAAAGGAGTCTTGGTTGCCCATGTCACCCTGGAGGCATGAACAATGTACACACAACAATGCTCTACATGAAGACTGGGCGTTTGAGCTGTGTAATAAATATATCCTTTAATCTTATAAATGTGTTAGTAACTGTGGCTAGATCACACCAGGCTTGAAAAGGCTGAAAAACAGCTTACATCATACATGGTTTCTGTGCCATTCTTTTCCTCTGAAAAAATCTCATAGGTGCCTCTGCTCATTAGCCCTGTATCACTTAGCTTGTCTCATTAACAGATGAATGTGAAAATTCAGCCTAATACATCATTCAACTCTTTACATTGTTTGGTTTTAGTAATCTTGCACACACTTCCTTCTTTAATGGAAAAATTAGGCCATTGTAGTCACAACATTTTACTAGTGCACTAAACTGTGCAGCTGGCAAGTGTCTACAGCCAATGTTGTATACTGTATTTGGAAATGTTCCACTCATTGTGACACCATCTTGCAAAAAGCAAAAACATTTATTATAAGCATAAATGCATACAAAAAACCAAAACCAAATGCTATGATTCAATACTCCTCTGAATCACTTGATTATCTCTGGTCAGTTACAAAAACATGAGCAAGTACGTCAAACATTCATTCCCCAGAACATGCAAATAGTTGCCTTATATCATGCAAACTGGCCAAATACTCTTAATTAAAACATGATTCATAAGTACCAGAAGTTACACCTAATAGCAGCAATTTTTTTTTTAAAAAGTGTAATCCAATGAAATATTGAAGTGTCACTGACCATGATGGTTTTCCTGGCGTAGGATGCCCTGTCCAAAACCCGCTGTTTGCGGCAGCCCTCCTTGTGTTCGTTGATGCCGGATGCAGCCATGGTTGTTTTTCTGTCAGTGCCAAAGGCAGAATATCAGAAAAAGTTTAGAGATTGATTGTCGTCAGTGTCCATTGATGTCTGAGAAATGTGCGTCCACACACTTATTGTCATTATTACAATAACATGTCCCAGTGTGTCATCAATTAGTTTGAACAAGGACTTAGTTTCAAACTAATCTTCTTTTTTGACTACTCCTGTGGTCCCAAACTTGCACTTGATAAAAGTTACAGCACTGGCATGACACAAAGAGTACATTCCATTAGCAACTAGAACCGTTTGGTTTTTTTGTGTGTTTTTTTTTTTTAAAGGCTAACCAAGGTTAGACTATCAGAGGACACTATCAGAGTCAGTCTAGACCCCTTCATGCTGGAATGTATTCCAGTAATTTGACTCTACTCTACTCTAATTTGACCCTACTGGAAACTAAGTACAGGGACACTTGAAATCTTGCCTGCTCCTAAACAAGAAAAAGCCTTGAAAAACTACACATCTTTTTTGGTTAGCCTACCATCAAGTGTATACTGGCAACTGATACTGTTCAAGTACCATGATCATTCTGCCAGCTATACAGTTGATTTTGTACAATGTAACATGGTCTCTAGTTCTGGCTGAACATAATACATTAGCAAGACAAACTATCTTGTAACCTGTATCCACCTTTTTGTACACACTCTTGATACAATGATAGATTATCACATATGAATCTAGGCATGTACGTTGCTGACCAATGGATTTGATGAAGATTTAACTTGCAGCTGAACTATCTGAGTGTTGCAGATTTGTACTTGTTTTTTACATCAGATAACAGTTTTGCCAACTGTTTTATATGACTTGGAAGCCCTAACAGTGACAACATCACTAGGAAAAGTCAATAGACTTCAGGGGAAAAAAATCATCCAGGGAAAAATTAATACCCCATAACTCTCATATTTTCTATTTTGTATTTATTTTCTGTTAAGATATGGAGGTGGGTTTCTTTTTTGCTGTGTTTGTTTTGTTGTGTGTTGTGTGTGTGTGTGTGTGTGTGTGTGTGTGTGTGTGTGTGTGTGTGTGTGTGTGTGTGTGCGTGTGCGTGTGTGTGTAGTGTTGAGTGTGTGGATGTGTGTGGATGTGGTGGGGGGGTGTAGTGGTGGTGGTGGTGTATTAAATATGATATAAAAGGAAAAAAAAAAAGAAAACAGCTACTGCACTATGTTTACTTCAGTAATTGTAGCACCCAATCTCAACAGGGAGGCTGATAGCTTCAGTGGTTTCGAGCTTTGGACTTGTGGTGAAGAGTGCTCTGTAGAGATATATATTTCGAACTGTAGCTTCTGATATGATTTTCCTTCTGGGTTTAACACAAGTTACAATTTATTGCACTCTCTTACAAGTTATGAATGAGACATTTAATCGAAATCCCATGTGCGAACGCACGCATTACATCTTCCGCACACGTTAAAAGCCCCAACAATCTTTCGTAGAAGAGCTAGCCAGCTATAACTAATCATATGTTTGAAATGAACATACCTAGCATGCAATCTGTACGCGTTGATTGATGATCTACATGAAAACAGCATTGTGGCAGCACTAATAATACCCCCATCCGATGAAAAAGCAAAAAGGTGAATAAAGTAGCACAGTTAAAACTTGAAGACATTTTCTAATGGCACGGACATTTTTTTCCCATTCACAATACTCACTGTGGTGTTGGTGACAGATGATGTATTGTCTGTCAACAGACGGCACAGGTAATAACGCCGATTGTCTGCCAACACCTCCGACAAGTTCGTGACTCCTTGTTGCTACGGGCGCCGCGTTCATGCACAGTAGCTCAAACTCGGAAGTACAGTTCGGCAAACTTCGGAACGGAAATGCAAAGCTGACGTCAACAGAATATGCGTAGCGCGCGTGGGCAGTTTATTTATGTTTTTTCTTCTTTTATTTCGAGGATAATGGAATGAGCACTCATGTGCTTTTTTGCATTCAGTCCCCGTGTGTATGCTCTATCTCTATTACTCTATCCCTTTGTCAGCAACCGTGGGGGCACCCCTAGAAAACTTGACAAGTTCCGTCCATCCTCTCTCTGTTCTGCCTTTCTCAAATTTTTGTCAAGTTCCAGGCTGTCCATTCCCTGATGTTGTCCTCCCATTTCTTCTTGGTCTGCTTCTTTTTCTTCCTACCTTGGGCAGTGCCTTGCACTATTGTTTTACAATCCTTTTGATTTGTGACATGCCTGTTCCATTTAAGTTTACGCTTCTTTACGATTGATAGAGATGGTTTCATTCATTAGGACCTAAGGTTTGTATTTCTTCGTTGCTGTGTGGTTCTCTGTAGGAGATGCCAAGGAGTCTCCGGAAGCATCCCACCTCTACCGCCTGTACTCTGCTCTCCAAATCAGCAGTCAGGGTCCATGATTCACGTGTGTATGCAGTTTTGTCAATTTTGTCATTCCTTCCCACCCGCACACAATGGCCTACTCTTCCGAAAAGCGGTATGGGTTTTTACGTCTGCGCAGGATGTTCGCACACGGGACTTCGGTCTATAGTCTCATCTGAAGGACTTTTGTGAAGTTTTGGAGGAGTGGAGTCTGTACTGATGTTAACTCCAGAGGAAAAATCCTCTTGAACGAGACTCGAACCTGGGTCAGCAGACCATGAGCGCATCACTTGAGCGCATCATAGCCACCAGGCTATCCCGTCCCCCAGTTCGCATTCATTGGCCTACTCGCCCATTCTTGATTCGCCCTATCATTTTGATGTCAGAAATTGATATCCATTTTCGCCCTTTTTTTAGTTGAGCAAAAGGTGACGAACGGAGAAACTCCTGTGCGACATCAGCATGCTAAGTCAAAATCATTAATGAGATTTAAAAAAAAAAATATTGAAGCTTCTAAGTTTATTTACTTTTCTTTCATTTTTCTTGTTTGTTTGAAAAGGTTGGGGGGGGGGGGGGGGGGGGGGGTACCTATCTTCGTCCACGGGCCCACTCTTAACTCGAAAAAAGATACCATCTACAGCGAAAACGACTAATTTATTTTTTATGGACAAATGCATAAAACCAGCGGAAAGTATGTGGGGGAAAAAACACAAGCAAACAATAAAAACAACAATGGTAAATTTAATAAAAACAACAAAACTGCGTGTATAGTAATAAACAATCATAAATGTAGTGCTTGAAGCCATAATTTCTGTGCGAAATTTGGGCTGCTCTCCCCAGGGAGAGCATATCGCCACAAGAGCTGTGCCATCCATTATTCATTTTCTTTTCCTGTATGCCTGTGTATTTGTTTCCTATCAGGATGACTTTTTCTATAGAATTTGTTGCCATGGGTTCTTTTACATATTAAGATAATAGCGCTTGGAGATGTGATTTGTGGGGGAAAAAAAACAACCCAGCGAGACCCAAACAAACAATAACAACAAAAATGTCAGATTAAGTTCCTGCATGCCCTCCTTAAAAAATACTGGAAATATCAACCCCCACTTTAGAACTTTACTTCCATTGGGAAAACCAAAAACATGATCAAAGCAAAAAGCCCTGAAGTGCATACACCACATACAGAGAACAAATCATATTAAACAATTA
Source organism: Stramonita haemastoma (assembly GCA_030674155.1). NCBI lineage: Eukaryota > Metazoa > Mollusca > Gastropoda > Neogastropoda > Muricidae > Stramonita > Stramonita haemastoma. Next base: position 97,444,079 of record CM060316.1, on the reverse strand, counting down.
AAAAAAAAAAAGCCATGCAATAAGCTCATCCTTACATGCAAAGTGGTTTGGATTTAGGTTTCATGGAAAAAGATCAGCCTTTTTCTCTTCTTTTTTTTATATTATTATTCTAACAATGAGGCAAGGTTTGCAACATGTGGTGTGATTATTCAAAACACTGTGAGCTTTACCGTTTGTGTTTTTGAAAAGGACACTGCCTGACAAGGATATTTTGGGAAATAGTCCAATTGATAGTTTAAGACTCCACCGTAACGTAGGCCTACTGCCCAATCGTTGTTATGAAGTACCATTTGCAAGTACTGATGTCAATGGAGGAAAAGCAAACAATCAGGTTGTTCGTTAACATGATCCATGTAACTATTGGAAGCAATAGAGAATTCTAAAAAGTCGGCACATTGTTAGCCTGAGTTACTGTAGAGACTAAACATTACTGCCAGTTTCCTTTCAAATTTGGTACATAATTATTGTCTTTTTCTGTATATCTATCTATCCCTTAATCTGGCGATCGTGGAGGCACCCCTGTAGACTTGACAACCAGTTTGCCTATCTATTTGTAGTTTGTTTTTCGGCCGCCGATCTAGATCCATCCATTCTGTAAAGATGAGTACTCCCACAGCAAATTAAGAGAAAAGATAGCCTCAAACGTTATTCTAGCTATCTTGCTGACGGAAAAGTTCGTCGGTGACAATGTAGGGATTTAGATCTATTTTCGTATTTAGGAGACAGAAGCTGCTTCTTCATTACACGCATTCTAACCGCCTTCACAGAAAATGGCTCAGCACATAGAGCTATGTTATAAAATACATTTTCACTGTTTTTTCCTAGGGGCCATCATGTTGATTAAAACAAGAGATTTGATGATAAAGTGTTTTGTGTGGCTGCAAAGAAACTACTCTGCCACATTCCTTTTTTTTTTATAATCATTGTTTTTCCATCAGTTTACTACTTCTCTCAAACACAGTACAGGCCATGTACCATCCTCATCAGACCGTGGGGGCATCCCTGAGGACTTGACAACCAGTTCTCTCCATTCCTCTCTCTGTTCTACCTTTCTCAGGGTTTTGTTGAGTTCTAGGCCTGTCCATTCGCTGATGTCCTCCCATCTCTTCCTTGTCTGCCTTTTTTTCTTCCTCCTTGAACAGTGCCCTGCACTATTGTTTTCGCGAGTCCATTTGATCCTGTGACGTGTTCGTACCATTTAAATTTACACTTCATAGAAGGTTTTTTGCGGGGACAAATGGTTTGCTGGATTCTGTTACGCACTTCTTCTTCGTTGTTTATGTGGTCTCTGTCGGAGATGCCAAGGAGTCTCCAGAAGTATCTTATCTCTACCGCATGTAGTCCTCTCTCCAAATCAGCAGTCAGTGTCCATGATTCACAGGCATTATAGGAATGTGGATATGACAAGGAGCGCATTAGTCTGGATCTTGGAGTTGAGTGAAATATTTTTATATTTCCAGATGGTGTCCAGTATTGACAGTGCTGTTATTGTCTGTGTAATCCTTTATACTAGTAACCTCTGGCTTTGACCCCTTGTCTGATACAAGATTCCTAAGTACTTGAAGCTTTGAGCCGTTTCCAGCTTCTGATCATTGACCCTGATATCAGTGCTGATGCCATTGGCGTTATTGGTCATCAGTTTGGTCTTCTGGGCACTGATTTCCATGCCGTAAGTTTTAGATCATTGTTCAGGTGTTCTGTTAGGCTGGCAAGCTCTTGTCCTGATCCTGCTAGTACGTCAATGTCATCTGTGAAGCGGAGGTTAGTAATCGTTCTGTCACTAATGTTGACTGATCCTTTATGGTGTTCCAGTGCATTCAGCCATGATTCTCTCAAGGAAGATGTTGAAAAGAGTGGGTGAGAGTTGACAGCCCTGCCTTACACCAACTGTTGTTCAAAACTACTCTCCAGTGTCGCTGTTGTAGTACACTGCACTGGTGACCTTGTTGTACAGCTCTTTGATGACTATAAGTTTGCATTGATGCTGTACAAAATCATGTCTACCCACAAAGCTGCATGCCACACCCTGTCAAATGCCTTCTTAAAATCAATAAATACGTGGTAGAGGTCTTGTTGGTGTTGAAGGTACCGCTCACAGAGTATTCTGAGGTTGAATATCTGTTCAGTTGGCTATGCCCTGGTCTGAAACCCGCTTGCTCCTCAGCAATGATGGTCTCTGATTGTGGTTTCAGTCTGTTCAATATAATCTTCAACTGACCTTACTTGGTGCATATGAGCTGATTGTGCTGAAGGTTTCCTTTCTTGGGAGGGTGATGATAAGTGACTGTGTCCATGGTGCTGGCCATTTTCCTGTCTGCCAGATCTTGCTGCATATTTTTAGTAGAGCGTTGATCATGGCTTCCCTTCCAGCTTTAACCAACTCAGCAGGAATATTGTCAGCCCCTGCTGACTTCCCCCTTTTCAGGATCTGACTGCTGTTTCCACTTCTCTCGGAGGATAGGGTGACGTCTGTATCTGTGCTTGTGGGGATATGTATGACTTCTAGATCTCCTAAGGTTTTGTAGTTATACAGGTCGAAGCAGTATTCTGTCCATCTGTTCAGAATATCATGGTCATCAGTGAGGCACTTCCCATTTTTGTCTTGGATTGTTGAGCTTCTTCCCTGTTTTGTGCCAGTCAGGTCTTCCACCAGTTGATAATATGCTTTCTTGCTGTTGTTTTTCTTGTTGTTTTCTTCAGTGTTCTGGTACTGTACACCAATCCATATCTCTTTTGCTTCTGTTTGAGTGCCCTATATTGTTCTGCTCTTTCTTCTGTTTCATTTTCCCTTTTCTTCAACTCTCTACGTTTATCGCACAGTTGGAAGATGTTAGATGGGACCGAAAGTTTTTTGACCGTCTGATGTTTGCCAAGAAGTTCGCTTGTTGTTTCAATCACTGCTGTGTTGAAACCATCCCTCAAGGTATCTATATCCATTTCATTTGAGTCTATCAGAGTGAGTGCTGCAAACTTCCCACCTATCCTTGCCTGAAAAATGTCTGCTACCTCTGAATCTTTCAGCTTCTCGAGGTCAAACTTGACCCTGGTGTTTTCTGCTTGTGAATTTTGTTTGAGAGAGTGAGAAATGTCATCATTACAAGATCATGGTCACTCCCTATGTCCCTCCTGGAAAGCTTCGTGTCAGTCATCATCATGTAGCCTATTAATTGTAAGACTATCTACTGACCAGATTAAAAAAAAAAATTGAAATAAAAAAATAAATGAAAAAATAATTAAATCCCAACAAGAAAGAAACTTTTTATGAAGGAATGTGTTCAGAAAAGAAGATCAAATTCAGCAAGAAATAATATAGAAAAAATAAAAAAGAAGAAAGAAGAAGAGAGAGAGAGAGAGAGAGAGAGAGAGAGAGAGAGAGAGAGGTCAAATTACTGGAGCAGGTATACAACCTTAACTTTACACTCACTTAAAAAAACATTGTGTTTATATATAATATAATATATATATATATATATATATATATATATAATATATATATATATATATATATATATATATATATATATATATTAATAATTTTTAAAAAGTTTTACCCGTCTGGCTTCTTTTCATGTTGGTCTTCACCTTCTTATTTCTGTACTAGCCTTGATTTATTTGTACCTTAGGGTACTGATTTAAAAAAAAAAAAAATGAAAAGTCAGTTATGAGAGGTCGAGTGTTTTCAGAATGCAGAGGAGGGTGAAACTTTCTTTTAGAAAAGGGGGGGGGGGGGGGGGGAGGTGGTGTGTCAAATGGCAGAGGTAGAGGGGTGAGAACTGTCTAAGAAAAGGTAGAGTGGTGGGAGGCGGGGGAGTTAAGGGCTTGAGCTCATAGTACCCAACAACAAGGGTACAAGTTTCATCAAAGGGTTAGACCACAGTTAACGGATATGAATGCTTAGAAGCGAGCAGTTAGATTAGAACTTTCATCACTACCCTTCCACCACCAATCCCCCCCTTCTTCCACTTGATCTACACATCAGAAATTGTCTGCCTATTGTCTCTGTCCCACTCCCCTCTCCTCCCCTACTCTTTCCTCCTGTCTGTCTGCTGTCTGAACCCCCCAAAACAAAACAAAAACAAACAAAAACAACCCCAAAAAACAACAACAAAAAAAAACAAAAAAAAACAAAAAAACAAACAAACAAACAACCCCCCCCCCCCCCCCCCCCCCCCCAACCAACCAACCAAACATGGTTGTGCTCACTTTCTGTTCAAGGTAAACACATGTCATTTTAGAAGGGAAAAAACTGGTTAAAAAGGCACAAAGGGCAATACCGGTTGTTGATTGGTCCGAATAATAAGAACACAGAGTTAATCCCTCTTTTTCACATAACATGGCGCGGTCTGTGCAGGTGAGCATGAATTCAATGTTGGTGTTGATGCCACATGAACAAGCATTTGTGAATTTTAGTGGTTAGGCTATAGTCTCCAGTTTTTAAGTTCTCAGATGAAATGACCTGCACACATACTGTCACAAGGTAATTCTTTTTAAAATGCCTTTTTCATGGTATAGAATTTGAAAATCCGGCAACCACATGGTCACAATGACCGTGGAAGTAAGCATTGAATTTCAATTTTTTATGACACTAAGTAATTACGTGTCTCGGTTTTCAGATTTTAGGCATTTGATTTTTAAAACATGTCGTTTAACTTTTATCGAGTTACATTTCCTTATAGTATTAGGAAAAAAAAGTTTTTCCGAGTGGAAAGTTCACCCATGTCATGGTGAGAATTCTTGATATATGCCTAGGGGCATTTGCTCGGCCAATTTATATTCAAGTAAGCTATAAAGTAGGGCATTCTGTGATGCATTAAAAAAAAATTGTCATCTGTTCCGAATTCAGATCATTTGGGATCATATTTATACATTTATTCATAGTTCGGGGCTGCCAAACTTATTCAAGCTACAAAGTAATGGGAGAAAAAAAAACTTTTTCCTTGAAGATCCCATTTTAGGTGACAAATCATATACTGTGTATGTTCATGTCATCTATGCCAACAGCCCTAGCTGGATCTTCAGTCGTCTGTGTCTGTCTGTCTGTGTCTTGTCTGTCCTGCCTCTCTCTCTCTCTCTCTTATTTTTACATTGCCATGTTAGTGACTTAGATGTTTATATCTGTTAACAGACACTGGCTGGCTGTGATGAACCTTGTCACAAGAAACTAGGATGAAGGTGTCAGCACTACAGTCCTGCAGAGTTCAGGACATCTTTACTGTCTCGTTAGGATTTCTGTTGAGGTATGGAGACGGGATGATAAAACAAAAATACTTTAGAAAGACTTGAAGGGCTCCTTGACTTGGTGTCTGGGACCAGAAGGTATGCTGGTTTGGACTGTTGAATTGTGATACTTTAAATCCAATGCTTGTACAGTTGATGCATAAAATTGCAAATTTTCAGGTCTTTCAAGCTGAGCTACAGCAGAGATGACATGGTTTTTAATTTTTTGTGAGTTGATTCTACACAAAGTTAAGTAAATAAAGACAAAAAAATGGGGCACAATGCAGGCCAGTGCATGGCAAAAGACAAGACAAAATAAAAATGAAAATGGTGTAAATCAAAAAGGGAAATAAACCAAACAATAAATTAGAAAGGATAATGAAACGATTTTTTAAAAAAATGGAGCATGCGTACAAGACTCCAAACAAAAAGTCACTTAAAAACCGGAACAAGCAAAACAAAGGTGAACAAAACAAAAAAAAAAACTAAATGGATAACTGAATGGGGGAGAAACAAGCACTGCAAGGACCCCCCTGGCTGGTTGGCCATGTTCTGGTCCTGCATGTAAATAAAGCCCCAGGTCAACTTCAGGCTTTTGAGTACAGTGAGATTTGCCTGGGTACAGTTGTGTGGTAAGTTTGCAATGAGTGATGTGAGAACAGCTGGACTGGTGCATGGCAGATGATGAAATGATAAACCTGTATGTGTGAGATGAACTAAAAGAAACAAAAAAAAAACATTAAAATAAAATGGAAAAAAAGGAAAACTAAACATTACAGAGACTGAACTAAACATAATAAACTGGAATGAAATAAAAAAAGTAACCCTAAAAAAAAAAATCCAAACCAAGAAAGGAAGAATCCTATTCAAGAAATGCTCAGTTAATTATGAAAAAACAAGCCTCAGATCAAAAACAAAAAAAAACAACAAAACCCAAACAAAAAAAAACTTAAACTAAAATGGAGAACCCTCCACCCCCAGCTAAAACCCAATCAAAGAATGAATAAACAAAAACAAACTGGGAAAATTTCTTGCAGGAGATTGAAGTACATCATCATTGTCGTCATGATAATCGACAACATCATCAGTCTGTTGACAAGACTGTCATCATCATCATCATCGTCCCTTTGACCAAGATGGTCACTCATCATCCATCATCATCATCATCATCATTCATTCCCTTGACCAAAATGGTTATTCAGAGGGACATGAGCATTACAGCAGGAACAGTTTTGTTTTCCAGGCTGGTGTGTATTCAGCCTTTCACAGTAGTACTGACATTTCTGGTTTGAAAGCAGGACCAACAGCTTATTATGTGGGTTTTATTATTTTTTTTAATGATGATCTCTTTTATCAAGAATTAGACAAGGTTCAGACTGTTTCAGAGGGCCTTGCACCATCAGAAGCCTTCTTCATCTCTTCAGCCATAAGGTACGATTAATCTTCTTTTTTTTTATATATCTCTTTGTCTTGTCTGATCTTTGTGTATATATCTGTAAGTTATCTAAGATACTGTGCTTGAGAAACTTTTGCCATTTCAGTGTAACTGATGATGATTTACTGCTTTCAGGGTCTTTAGTGCTGGGAACAAGTACCAAGGAACAAGCATCTTAAGCTACATCCCGTCTCACAGAGGTGAATGTACGACTGAGTCCAGGTGAGAAAATTATAGATTTTTTGTAACTTTGCCACTTGTGGAAACTAGTTAAACTTTGACTTTGCCACTTTAATTTATGTATGTTCTTGAATGTGTGTCATTGAATGTAATGTAGATTCTAGTTAATGTTTGACTTGGCCACTTTAAGTGATACATGTTATTGGATGTAATGTGGATGTAAATAAAACTTCTAGGATCGACAGTATGCCTTATGATGATTTATTGCTTTCAGAGCTGGAATCCAGTGCTGAGGACAGTGTGTTGCAGTAGTCTCGTCACAACTTGGCAGTGCCTCAACATAGGTATATTTCTGAATAAGTAAGCTTTTTTGTTCACATTTTTTACTTTTTCTGTATGACTTGTTGTTCAGTCTTAGTTGATTTTCTCATTTAATCATTTTAGCCTTTAATTGCTATTTGAGTTTTGTTTTTTGGCATAATTGTTGACTTGTATGGCTGATAATTTGTGTAAGCTGTTATATTTTTGTAGGGGATATATGTTTTACCATGTACCATATAAAACTCACCAGAAGTTGAGTCCATCATAGCCTGCCTTAAGCATTGGTCATCAAAGATTGTGAAGGATAATTGGTAATATTTCTCTGTGTGTGACTGTGAATGTATGCCTTTGATTTTATCATGACGTTGTTTCTATGTCTATCACCCATTCTGCCTTTGTCTTTGTCTGTCTGTCTGTCCTGTTTGTCTTTCTGTGGCAAAAAATCTGTCTGGTTTCTTTTTGCCCTTTTCTGTCTGTGAGTCTCTACAGGCCTGCATTTTGTGTCGAAAATGTTTTGCTGCCATTGATAGAATCAGTCTGTTGACAGAGCTCCTGTCCAGGTGTATGGGCCCTACATCGTCACAGCTGCGAACATGGAGGGGGCCAAAAGGTCCCATGATAGTACAACAGTTCAGGTGAGAAAAATACAGATTTTATTTGTATTTGACTACTGGATGTGTAGTTATTAATTAATGGCAATGTATATATTAATGAAACTTTTAGGAGTGTCAGTATGACTGATGATGACTTACTATTCAGCATGACTGATGATAAATTACAGATCAGTATGTTTGATGATGACTTACTGTTTTCAGAGTCTCTGGGGCTGGAGTGGAGTGGCAAGGATGGCACACGTAACAGACAGTGACCAAAAAACCGCAGTCAAACAACAAGGTATAGTTCTACATACTTTTGTATTTTTATTTTTGTCTCTTATTTCTGACTAGACTTTACCAAGGTATAGTTCTACATACTTTTGTATTTTTATTTTTGTCTCTTATTTCTGACTAGACTTTACCTTTGTCAACCTGTGTTGATTTTCTTATCTAGTTTTAGTTTTGGTAGTCACTGTTTTATATATCATTTGTTTTTTGCATTTGTCGTTTTGGGTTGTGGTTACTTGTTTTGTGCTAGCTGTATTTTTCATGATGGACACCTGTTTGACCAAATACTATGTAAGTGCAATCAGCTGTGGTCATGTTAGTGTTATGAGATGAGGTAAGTGACCTGTTTGTGTTAGTTATCTATACATTTACCACTCACATCATTTGTCACTTACTGTTCTTTTTTTTTTCTTCTAAAATACTATTTCTAATTGAATGATGTCCATGTGTTTTACCAGGTATCATGGAAGCCTGACCAGCAGTGGCCAAGTTCAGCACCTGACTCAGACAGTGGTCATTAAGGAAACATAAGGACACTTGGTAACAGTTGGTATTTGACCTAATGAATAAAAACATGAAAGAGTGGTGGTTTTGAAGAGTCATTAATGCATTTTATAAAGTCATAACATTGAATCATTTCGATATTTCAATGTGAAATTAAAAATAAAGTGAAACTGACCCATTTTGGTATTTGAACTATTGAAGCAAAATAAGAAACAGTGATAATTTTGAAGAGTAATTCATTCTGTTATGAAATATTTAATTTTTTTTTAGATTTCAATCAGCGAATTTAATGCTAAATTGCAGCAATATTTTTAAAAGAATAATTTTGAATTTATTCTGCTTGAAAGGGATAAGAAAAAGTAATTATAATATTTTGACAAATAAAGTAAATGACAAAACATGTAACCATGTCTTGAAAGCTTTGTAATAGTTCAGCAATAAAGCCTTCAGTATCTTTCCCGTTACTGATGACTGCTTACGTGCTTACAGGAACCACTGGACTGGAGTCACATGCCAAGGAACACACCGCCATCCAGCATATCCCCATGTCAGTGTCCCGAACATGATCAGGTAGACAGATGTTTGTCATTCATCTTTCTCTATCACGCAGCATTTATCTGTGTGTGTCTATGCCAGTCTCATCCTCTGCATTTTCTGTCTTGTCTCCAACACAACACTTCTTGATTTGTTTTTTAGTGTTTCCTTCTCTGTCTTTCTGTTCTTACTGATTTCTGTCACTCTGTCTCCTTAAGAGATCTTCTGTTTTGTCAAGAAAACTTATGTAATCCCATATGATAGAATCTGCATGTCAGCGGAATAGCTGCCAAAGTCCATGATTTGTCATCAGAAGACTGCAGGCCACTCTGTAATATAAACTCTTAATCCTGGATTAGAAAAAATACTGCATAAGCAGTGATATAGAATAAATTGTAGTTAAATATCACTTGAAAAAATTGAAAATGTATGTGGAGCTATATTGACAACACTCTTACCTCTGCCTTCAGTTAATTGGTTTAACGGGCCTTTTGATTTCTCCTCGTTATCCATAGATAAATGAGTGTTTATATACTTTAAATATATTTTGTTATTTGTCATGGCTTGTGGTAAATAACTATTGGAAAGTTCTGACTTCAGCGTTTGCAAGCGTTTATTCAATAATTTTTATTTTGGAAAAAATACTTATGATGCCAAGAATCAGAAGACTTCATTTCAATATTTAGGAGCCATAGGCTCTACCACATACTTGTTGATTTTAAGAAGGCATTTGACAGGGTGTGGCATGCAGCTTTATGGGCAACCATGAATTTGTACAGCATCAATGCTAACCTGACCAGTCATCAAAGAGCTGTACAAGGCCACCAGTGCAGTGTACTACAACAGCAACATTGAAGAGTGGTTTTCACTCTCTCTCTCTCTCTCCTCTCGTGATGGTGGTTTTTTTTTGTTTTTATCTGTTTTGGTTTTTTTCTTCTTGGGGTGGTGGGTTTTTATTCCTCATCAGGCAAGGATGGATAAAAAAAAAAGTATGTTGAATGCTTACTCTGTTTGCTCCTTGGAAAATAAGATTATTCATTCTTCACACATTCGCACACACTCATTCATACAAACAACACCACACTCAATACTACACACACATACATCACCTTGCGCATACACATACACACAGCATGCACATGCACACACACACACACACACTCATGCATGCATCCCACCACACCAAACCACATGCACAACACACCTGTCAGCAACACATACACACACATCACACACACACACACATTCACACACATCAGCACACACCACACACACCACCATCCTACTCACCCTCACTCATCACTCTCTCCACATCTACCACTATTCAGTACAACGGATGTTAAACCGTGACAAACATGCACACACTACACTTTAACTCCTCACTTTCCTCTCTGGCCTTATCATCACATCAGTGAAGGAAAAAACATGCATCCCCACTTTCTCTCTCTCTCTCTCCTCTCCTCCTCTCTCCTCCTCTCTCTCTCTCTCTCTCTCTCTCTCTCTCTCTCCTCTCTCTCCTCTCTCTCTCTCTTCTCTCTCTCTCTCTCTCTCTTACTCACTCATCTTTGTTGTCTTGCTACTTGCTAGGATGAATTATTGACAAAGTTAACAAATGAAAGTTGCTTTAAACTCTATGTAAGCATAACCAGAGCCCTCAAAATGCTTCTTTTTACCTCCAGAAGGAGGAGGACATCACCAGGCTTCAAGGACACCACAGTGCATCAGGAGGACGCTTCATCATCAAGGACATTTCATTCGTGTGGATGCCTGCAGTCACCAAGACTACCCCCAACACATCCTAGTGCAAAACCTCCAAAATACTTTGTGGAACATACCACGACTTGCAAAGTGAATCGTGCAGGACCTGTGGAAGACAAGCGACATGAAAGATGAGTGGTGTGTACTTGTGCAAAACTTCAATACTTTGCTTATTTTCTGTCTTCCCAGTCCACTTTCTGCCTTTTTTTTCAAGCAAATCTTTCAAACAATATTCTGTTTTCATTATATGACATTTTGCCTGCTATTTTTTTGTTCTGGCAACCAGGTAGTGATACTTAGACACTGGGATAGGCACAGGATGTCCATTCTGCATTTGGCACTTTTTTATGTATACATTAACACATTGTAAATATTTTTCTACATTAAAAAACAACAACTGTGGATGATAAATTAAGGAGAATGGCTGGCATCCTCAGCACAGCCTGGTTTATTAGCCTTAAGAAATGAAATGGTTTAGGTATTGTCATTTTTCAGATTGTCGGTGTAAGATATTTGAAAGTATTGATAGGTGTTGGTTTTGAACCTGAAGTTGAAAGTTACTGTAGCCTCTGAAACTGAATGAGGTGACAGCCCTGGTATGGCTTTTGTGGTTGGTAGGGCTATAAACAATACTGTATGGTAGGTATGTGAATCATGCATAACCTGGGTAAACAGTCACACGATGCATGAGGGTACAAAAAGTGAACACTTCACACAAACCAGCGCTATATTGTCATCAGCATCACTCATGAAAAAACAGAGCTATCAACTGCATATACATTTTGGAAGTCTGCCTTGAGTGCATGCCTCAGCACACACTAGAGCAACAGCAGACCAGACAAATGTGTTCAGATGTCAAACCACCTTAGATGCACAGGTAACTCCACATGAGGGCAATTTTTGCTCTGAATGTTAGTTAGGCACAAGAGACTGAAAGAATTCTTATAAAGGGGAGAAGGTTTCGAATGCTTGCAAGACACTTAGTGATTTTTTTAAAGATGAAAATATAGTTATTTCAACCCTAACTGTAGATGATATATAATTTGCAGAATTTGATCAAGGTTTTGAATTTAGTTTTGGGAGTTTAAAGACGGTTACTTATCATTTTAAGTAATTTGTATTTTTTAGTCTTTTATTTTAAAGATAATGGAGTAAGCACTTGTGTGCTTTTTTTCCATGTAGAGAGTCCAAAATGTGAATTATCTAGGTCGCCACTCTAAATCCTGTTAGAGTCCTAGACTAATTCCTACTTTCTTTAGTAACCCTAAAGAGGAGTAGGGCTCGACTAATTGTGGGCAGGGAGTGATAAAGGGGGATAGAAAAAGGATAGTAGAAAAAATAGGGGAAAAGAAATATAAAAGGAGGAGGAAGTAGGTAAGTGGAATAGATTAATTACCTCCACTCACTCAGTAGCCACACTGAATACACCATGAATACAACAAATAACATTCATTCGATGAATCCAAAGTGTTCTGTATGATTCCGAGTCGCATGCCCTAGTATCAATTGCAGCAAGTATTTGCCAGTCACCAGTAGGTCAGTTACTATAAATGAAGTTGTATAAACTTATCATCATCCATTATATTCTTTATCCTTTCACTTTTCCCCCTCATCCCCTTTTCAGTGCATTCTTAACGTGAATGTAGCATTGTCTAAATCACCTTGTAGTGAACGGACATTAAACCAGTGAGAAGAAGAAGAAGAAGAATTCATTCAATGTAACTCTCCAGACCGAGCAAGTTGGGTTTACACATTTATCTCACAACACAGCCTACTACACTACAACATAAACAAGACATGTCACCAAATGTACTCAAAGTACAATTACAATCACTAAATATTTTGTCCAGTTGTCCAATTCTCAAAACACAATAGAATCAAGAATCAATCTGAGATCAGTCACAAATACACCCTTATGATAAAAATAGAGCTTAAACCAAAGCATGGAAGAAATCATGATGGCTTAAACATGATGGGAAAGCATGCCGCGATGTTCCTGGAATAAAAAGGAACATACAATGTGAAAACCATTTGAACTCTTCTCTAATTCAAATTCAGGTCAGGGGTGTAAATCGCCACAAAACCAATCCTACAGCATATTTCAAATGCTCACACATCAATCATCTATCACTGAGCTAGTTTACAACACTAAGCTCAATTACCAAAATGCACTCTCAATCTATCCAATTCCCAATTCTCATGAGAACAAAACCTTCTCAAAACAATCTAACATGACCTCTAAAATTACCACATCATTTTAGTAGTTAGTCTTACACATGTTTCATTTACTTTAGGACAGATGATGGTCCATCCCATGAAACTGCAAACATTAATAAAAAGGACTCTAAACTTATTTTAGATCAATGTCCCCAATGACATTCAATGTCATTGCACCTGTTTTAGAAGTGCTAAATAAGTCACAATTCTTAGTGATAAAATCATTACAAAAACCAAGCAGGCCTTCATACCCATATATCTGTAGTGTAAAGCCACACTAGAATATTTCCAGCATTTTATCATACTAGCTGAACAATATTCTACCAAAAGTAAAACTTATTACAAAGACCATGACTGTGTTAAAATTTACCACATGTTCTCTGTTAAGAGCAATCACGGGCTCACTATAAATTCACAGGCTAAAAACCTCTTAAATGATAGCAGAGCTAAAATTTGTCTTTAAAAAATCCAAATAGCAGCCTAAGGTGGTAGGATTGGTAAATTATGATTTAAATAATGCTCCATACCACTGTGTCTACAGCTATGTACCATCGTGTTTACCTGCTGTTGTGTCCACATGCATTCAGACAGACTGACCGACCAACAGCCCCTACCCCAATGCATGCTGTTATTGCTAACACCAACCCTAATCTAACACTAACCTTGTTTCTTAATCCTTGCCCCTCATGTGGACACAAAGACAGTTAGATACCTTGGTACAAGCTGACAACAGTGGTCAGATATTATTTCCTGGGTTTGAGGGAGGAGGGGGCAGCGTTGTCAGATAAGGATGCTAGGAATGAGAGGCTGTACATTTTAGTCTGCCAGAATATTTATTTGTTTGTTTATTCTTTTGAATCAAAAATAATGGAATGAGCAAGGGTGTGCTTTTTATATCCTGTCCCCTTGTATATGAAGTTTTGTCATCTGTTCCCACCGGCACACAAAGGCCTACTCTTTCAAGAAGCAGAACAGGGAAAGGGAGGATTGGGGGGGGGGGGGGGGGGGGGGGGGGGGTGATGGCTTATGGACAGCTGGTTACTTGAACGGGCGGATAGCCTAGTGGTCAGATCATTGCGCTGGCAATTTGACGACCCGGGTTCGAGTCCGGTCGAGGAGATTTTTCTCCTGGAGTTAACAGCAGTGCTGACTCCACTCTCCCCAAAAGTCCTTCGGATGAGACTTTAAACCGAGGCCCCGTGTGCGAATGCACGCAGAACATCTTGCGCACACGTTAAATCCTGTTCCGCTTTTCGTAAGAGTAGGCCATCGTGTGCCGGTGGGAACAGATGACAATATTTACAAAACTGCATACACACGGGGACCGGATGAAAAAAAGCATATGATTGCTTATTCTGTTATCCTCGACATAAAAAGAATTAAAAATTTTTTTTTAAAACCCCACATTATCACTGCTCCTTTTTGTCAGTCAGTTTCACTTGTAGAACCCCATTTCTGCTGCATTTATCATATTTTCACCATCTTTCTTCATAGTCCAGGCTTTACATCTCAAATCAAATCAAATCAAATCAAATTTTTATTTCCAGATGGTACATTGAATAAGCATTGATTTGCTTTTTTTCATCAAGCCATCCATCTAAAGAAAAAAACCAAAAACAACAACAAAAAATCCAACAAAAATAACCAAAAGCAGAAAAAAAACATTTCTCCAACATTAATTAACATGATTTCAACAGTCTTAAAAATAAAATATGCCTATAGAAAATAAAAGCAACAACACTAACATAGTAACAACAAAAGCAGAAAAAACACTCAAAAATCACCACTCACACACACACACATACATGTACATACATATATACACACACACAATTCGCGCGCTTGTCCACACAGTATGTATGCACGTATGCGCATGTACGCCTTTAAATTTATAAAAAATCATGTTGTCACACAAACAGCTGTTATCAGTTACGAGGTCACTAATACTATTATTTAAGACTTAATGAAAAGAATCCATGAAATGTCAATAAGCAATTTATGTCGGGTAACAATATCTCCATACTTCAGTTCATACTTTATATATTAGAAGGAAGAAGAAGAAAAAAAAACAAAAACGCAACAGTACCATATGATAATACCCATCACCACTGAGAGGAAACATAAACACTAACAAATATACAAACAAAAAATAAGCAAACAAAAACAACAAATATACGAACAAATAAAACAAACAAAAACAACAAAAAACCCAACAGACAAAATAAACAAAAAACAGTAAAGGGAGGGGGTTGGGATCGGATGGGGAGGGGGTATCAAGGAGGAAGGGGGAAAACACAAACAGCAAAAGGAAGAATTATAGTAATGATTTATGATTATATTAATAGATTTTTAAAAACCTACATAAAAAAACAAAAATAAAACAAAACAAAACAAAAATAAAGGCCTTATCCACTAATGTCCCTTTAATAAAGCAGAGTAAAATTCTTACCTTCAGCTTTGCTGGTATGCCTCTGTCAAGTAAAGTCAAGTCAAAATTTTATTTCCAGATGTTACATCAAGCAATAATTTGCTTTTTTTCATTGCTATCTATCTCGCAAAAAAAAAAAAAAATCCCCCCCAAAAACCACTTCTTATGGGAAAAACCCCAAACTAACAAAAATGAAGCAGCAAGCAAACAAGCAGAGTACAACCAAGAAAACCCCACCCAAAAAATATTTAGCTACAACATTGTTACAACTCCTAATAACAAAATAAACTGAAAAGTAACTCAAGGAAATATGATAATAATAAACAATAGTAACAATGATAATGCACTGTAAGACTCGCTCTTTCACATACGCTACCCCACGCACACACACACCCACACCCACACACAGACACACCCACACACACACTCACACCCACACACACACTCACACACACACGCACGCACGCAAATCACACACGCACACGCACA
Source organism: Stramonita haemastoma (assembly GCA_030674155.1). Classification (NCBI taxonomy): domain Eukaryota; kingdom Metazoa; phylum Mollusca; class Gastropoda; order Neogastropoda; family Muricidae; genus Stramonita; species Stramonita haemastoma. The sequence continues at coordinate 97,428,112 of CM060316.1, read as the reverse complement.
CACACACGCACACACACACACACATACATGTCCCCCCCCAAAAAAAAAACCACAGACACACACACACACTTACACAAGCATATATCCACGTGGGCACATACATTTGATTTTTTTTAAAGTCGTAGAAAAAAAATCATAAAAGTCAATAATATCAGGTTACAATATCATCCATTCTTTTACATTCATACTGTATATAAAAAAAGAAATAAAAACAAACAAAATAAAACATAAAAAACAGGAACAAAGCATCCTAAAAATTGATATACAATCCATAGCACTCAAACCAACCAAGATTTCAAACCAGTCAATCATTCATAGTGATAATGATAAAATTTACAATAATATGATAATCACCCATCACCACTAAGAGCAATAACACAACAATAACTATAAAAAAAAGATTGAAAAGGACTGGGGAAAGGGGGTATCAAGGAGGAAGAGAGAAACATGAACAGTCAGCCAAACAATGATAATAATACAGGTTTTACAACAATCAAGAACCCCTACGTAATAATACATTTACAAAAAATTCAGTCAGCTAGACTATCAAATCAAGACAGTAGCAATTATAATAATACTAATAATCCATCATTAATGACATCAAAAAACATTCATCATAAAACCTGGTAAATTGGATAAAAAAAAAACACGACATGTTAATGTAGAGAGTCCTACAGGGGAATTCTCCAGGTCACCACTCTTAATTCCCGTTCCGCCTAATTCGGTACCGGAAATTTAGAGTCCTAGACTAATTGCTATTTTCTTTAGTAACCCTAAAGAGGAGTAAAGCTCAACTACTTATGGGCTGGGAGTGATGAAGGAGAGACAGTAAGAGGATAGAAGAAAAATAGGGAAAAGAAATATAAAAGGGAGGAAGTAGGTAAGTGGAATTAGATTACCTCAACTCACTCAGCAACCACACTGAATACACCATGAATGTGGCAAATACCATTCATTCAATGCAACTCTCCAGACCAAGCAAGTTGGGTTTTCACATATATTTCACTAACACAACCTACTACTCTACAATATAAACAATACAAATCAACAATTGTACTGCAAGTACAATTGAAAAAAACAAGATAGTTTTGTCCTTCTGTCCAGTTCTCAAAACACAAAATCAACCAAGAATCAATCTCAGATCAGAGACACAAAGACTAACAAAACAACAATGATAGGGGTGGAGATGGAACGATGAGGAAAGATGAGCCAAAATATGATGGGGAAAAAAGAACAATGTTCCTGAAATAAAAAGGAACACACGATGATTTCAAATACAGGTCAGGGGTGTAAATCACCACAAAACCAACATTCTCAAATGGGCTGTTATAGATTGATTTTCACTTATCAATCATTTTAACACTGAGTTAGAGTTTATAACAATCAGCTCACTTACCAGAGTGTACTCCCACATTATACAGTTCCCAATTCTCATGAGAACAAAGCGCTCTCAATTACATTTTACTCTTATCATAAATTCTCACTGATGAACCATCAAACATTGAGCTAGAGTTTATAACACTTAGCTCACTTACCAAAATCCACTCCCACATTATACAGTTCCCAATTTTATGAGCACAAAACATTTTGAAAACAATCTAGCATAACCACTAAAATTACCACATAATTTTAGTAGATAGTCTCACACATGTTTCACATGTTTCATTTACTTTAGAACATCCTAGGAAACTGTGCAAACAATAATAATAATTTAAAAAAACCTTCAACTTATTTTAGATCAAAGTCTCCAACGACATTCCAATGCCATTGTACCGGTTTTGAATTTTTACATGATTGATCACAAATAAATCACAATTCTTAGTGATAAAAATCATTATAAAAACAAGCAGACCGTTACACCCATATATCTGTAGCGTAAAGCCACACTAGAATATTTCCAGCATTTTACTAGCTGAACATTATTCTGCCAAAAGTTAAACTTACAACACAGACCATGACTGCGCTCAAATTTGCCACATGCTTTCTTTGTTCAAAACAATCACTTAGGGCTCACTGTTAATTCACAGGGCAAATGCCTCTTAAATAGAATTAAACATATGGGTTTCCTGAACTTCCCAAAACTATTCTGAATTAAGCTGAAATTGGCTTAAAAAGACAGTTAAACCAAAAACGAAGTTCAGCAAAATAAAACTGACCTTAATGTCACCCCCCCCCCCCCCCCCCCCAAGTGATATAACATTACTATTAATGCAAATGTGGCCCACTTCTGTTGGTCACAAATCCCAGTTATCATCATCATCGTCATCATCAATGAAAGCATCCCTATAATCATCATCATCAATGAAAGCATCCCTATAATCATCATCATCATCATCATCAATCAATGTATAGCCCACTTCCCTTTGTTGCATCATTCCCATAGTTATCATCGTCATCATTAATCCATGTATGCCCATTTCCCTTTGTCGCCAATCCCCCTTACCCCACCCCTCATGATATCATCATCATCAACACTGGATGTGTGACCCACTTCACTTGGTCACACATTCCTGTCATCATCATCATCATCATCATCATCATCATCATCACTATCAATGCAAGTGTGGACCTCTTCAATTGGTCACACACCCCTATCATCATCATCATCATCATCATCATCATTATCATCATCATCAATGCAAACACCCCCAGCATCAGCATCAGCATCGGCATCATCATCATCATCATCATCATCATCATCATCATCATCATCATCATCAATGCAAACGTCCTCATTGTCATCATCAATTCATGTATATCACATTTCTCTTCTTCAACCCCCCCCCCCCCCCCTTAGTAATATCATCATCAATACATGTGTGGCCCACTTCCCTTGGTCACATAACTCATCATCAACATTATCATTATCATCATCATCGTCCTCATCAATGCAACCACTCCCACCATCATCACCGTTCTCATCAATGCAAGTGTGGCCCACCACTTTCCTAGCTCACTCCCACCCCCACCCCCCTGCTCCCGTAATATCATCAGTGGATGTGTAGCCCACTTCACTTGGTCACACATTCCTCTCATCCTCATTCTCATCATCAATGCAAGTGTGGCCCACTTCTATTGGTCACACATTCCTCTCATCCTCATCATAACTATCGATGCAAGTGTGGCCCACTTCTATTGGTCACACATACCTATCATCATCATCATCATCATCATCATCATCATCATCATCATCATCATCACTATTGATGCAAGTGTGGCCCACTTCTATTGGTCACACATTCCTATCATCATCATCATCATTATCATCCTCATCCTCATCGATGCTAACATCCCCTCATCATCAATCCATGTATGGCTCATTTCCCTTTGTCACCCCCCCCCCCCCCCCCCTTAGTAATGTCCTCATCAATACAAGTGTGGCCCACTTCACTTGGTCACCCATTCCTGTCATCATCCTCATCAATGCTAATGTGGCCCACTTCTCTTGGTCACATATACCCCTATCATCAACATCATTATCATCGTCGTTGTCATCAGTGCAGTCACTCCCACCATTATCATCATCATCATCATCATCATCATCATCATCAATACAAGCGTGGCCCACTTCTATTGGTTACAAAACCCAATCATCTTCATAATCATCCATGAAAACATCCCTATCATCATCATCATCATCATCATCATCAATCCATGTATGGCCCATTTCCCTTTGTTGCCACTGCCCCTGCCCCCAAGTGATATAACATCACTATCAGTGCAAGTGTGGCCTACTTCTATTGGTCGCACACCCCTATCATCATCATCATCATCATCATCATCATCATCATCATCATCATCAACATCATCAGTGCAAACACCCCCATCATCATCAACATCATCATCAATTCATGTATGCCAATTTCCTTTTGTCGCCACTCCCCACCCCACCCTCCTACCCCATAATATCGTCATCATTGAAAACATCCCCATCATTATCATCATCATCATCACTCCATTTATGGCACACTTCCCTTTGTCACCCCCCCCCCCCCCCCCCCAGTAATATCATCAATGCAAGTGTGGCTCACTTCACTTGGTCACACACCCCTATCATCATCATCATCATCATCATCATCATCACTCCATTTATGGCACACTTCCCTTTGTCAACCCCCCTCCACCCCCCCCCCCCCCAGTAATATCACCAATGCAAGTGTGGCTCACTTCACTTGGTCACACACCCCTATCATCATCATCATCATCATCATCATCATCATCACTCCATTTATGGCACACTTCCCTTTGTCAACCCCCCTCCACCCCCCCAGTAATGTCACCAATGCAAGTGTGGCTCACTTCACTTGGTCACACACCCCTATCATCATCATCATCATCATCATCATCATCATCATCATCAATGAAAACACCCCCTCATCATCATCAATCCATGTATGGCTCATTTCCCTCTGTCCCCACTCCTTCCCCCCCCCCCCCCCCCCCAGTAATATCACTATCAATGCAAGTGTGGCCCACTTCTATTGGTCACACACCCCTATCATCATCATCATCATCATTGTTGTCGTCATTGTCATCATCAATGCAAACATCCCCATCACCATCATCAATGCAAACATCATCATCATCTATGCAAACATTCCCATCATTATCATCATCATCATCATCAATGTAAACATCCCCATCATCATCATCATCATCAGTGTAAGTGTGACCCACTTCCCTTGCTCACCCCCCCCCCCCCCCCCAACCTTCTCCCATAATATCATCAATGAATGTGTAGCCCACTTCACTTGGTCACACATTCCTATGTTCATCATCATCATCATTATCAATACAACTGTGGCCCACTTCTATTGGTCACACACCCCCTATCATAATCATTATCATCGTCATCATCATCATCATCATCCTCATCCTCATGTGTGGCCCACTGCACTCGCTTACCACTGCCGCCCACCCCCCACCCCACCCCCCCCCCCCCTGCTCCTATAATATCAATGGATGTGTGGCCCACTTCACTTGGTCACACACTCCTGTCATCATCATCATCATCATCATCATCAATATCACCAATATCAATGCAAGTGTGGCCCACTTCTATTGGTCACACACACCTATCATCATCATCGTCGTCATCGTCATCAATGCAAACATCCCCTCATCATCATCAATCCCTGTATGGCTCATTTCTGTTTGTCACCCCCCCCCCCCCCCCCCCCCCCCGTGATATAACATTGCTATCAGTCCAAATGTGTCCCACTTCTATTGGTCACAAACCCCAATCATCATCATCATCATCAATGCAAACATCCCCATTATTATCATCATCAATGCAAACATCCCCATTATTATCATCATCATCATCAATGCAAACATCCCCATTATTATCATCATCAATGCAAACATCCCCATTATTATCATCATCATCATCATCATCAATGCAAACATCCCCATCATCATCGTCATCAATCCATGTATGCCAATCCCCCACCCCCACCCCCATAATATCATCATCATCAACGGATGTGTGGCCCACTTCACTTGGTCACACATTCCTGTCATCACCATCATTACTATCAATGCAAGTGTGACATACTTCTATTGGTCGCACATCCCTATCATCATTGTCATCATCATCATCATCATCAATACAATCACCCCCATCGTCATCATCAATCCATGTATGACCAATTTCCCCTTTGTCGCCACTTCCACCCTACAACCCCTTACCCCATGATATCCTCATCATCAATGCAAACAGCCCCATCATCATCATCATCATCAATCCATGAAGGGCACATTGCCCTTTGTTGCCCCCCCCCCCAAAAAAAAAAAAAATCATCATCATTAATGCAAGTGTGGCTCACCTCATTTGGTCACACACCCTTGTCGTCATTATCATCAATGCAAACATCCCCATCATCGTCATCACCATCATCATCATCATCAATCCATGTATGGCATATTTCCTTTTGTCAACACCCCCCCCCCCCCCCCCCCCCTTTTAGTAATATCATCATCAATACAAGTGTGGCTCACTTCACTTGGTCACACACCCCTGTCATCATCATCATCAATGCTAATGTGGCCAACTTCTCTTGGTCACATAACTATATCATCATCATCGTCATCAATGCAAACACTCCCACCATTATCATCATCATTGTCGTCATCATCATCAATGCAAGTGTGGAGTACTTCCCTTGCTCACCACCATCACTTCCCCCCCCCCCCAACCTTCTCCCATAATATATCAAAGGATGTGTAGCCCGCTTCACTTGGTCACACATTCCTTTGTTCATCATCATCATCATCATCGTCATCATTATCAATGCATGTGTGGCCCACTTCTATTGGTCACCCCCCCTATCATCATCATCATCATCATCATCATCATCATCATCATCATCATCATCATCATCAATGCAATCATCATCAGTGCAATCATCCCCATCATCATCATCATCATCATCATCAATGCAGACATCCCCATCATCATCATCACCATCAATCCATGTATGACACATTTCACTTTGTCACCCCCCCCCCCCCCCCCCCCCCTTAGTAATACCATCATTACTGCAAGTGTGGCTCACTTCACTTGGTCACACACCCCTGTCATCATCATCATCATTAATGCTAATGTGGCCAACTTCTCTGGGTCACATAACTATCATCAACATTATTGTCATCAGCATCATCAATGTAACCATGCCTATCATCTTCATCATCATCATTATCAATGCAAGTGTGTACCACTTGCCTTGCTCACCACCGCCCCCCCCCCCCCCCCCCCATCCCAACCTGCTCCCATATCAATGGATGTGTAGCCCACTTCTATTGGTCAGACACCCCTATCATCATCATCATCATCATCATCATCATCATCATCACCCTCATCAATGCAAACATTCCTTCATCATCATCAATCCATGTATGGCTCATTTCCCTTTGTCACCACTTCCCTTCCTCCCTCCTCCCCAGTGATATAACATCACTATTAATGCAAATGTGGCCCACTGCTATTGGTCACACACCCCTATCATCATCATCATCATCATCATCATCATCATCATCATCATCAATGCAAATGTCACCAATTTCATCATCATCACCATCAATGCAAATATTCCCATCGTCATCATTGTCATCATGAATCCATGTAGGCCAATTTCCCTTTGTTGCCTATCTTCCCCCCCGCCCACCCCCCAATAATATTATCATCATCAACACTGGATGTTTGACCCATTTCACTTGGTCACACATTCCTGTCATCGTCATCATCATCATCATCATTATCATCATCATCACTGCAAACATCCCCATCATCATCATCATCATCATCATCATCATCATCATCATCAATGCAAACATTCCCATCATCATCATTACTCCATGTATGGCACATTTCCCTTTGTCACCATCATCAATTCAAACACCCATCATCATCATCATCATCACCCTCATCAATGCAAACATCCCCTCATCATCATCAATCCATGTATGGCTCATTTACCTTTGTCACCACTATCACCCATCATCATAATCCATCAATCCTTGGTCACTGCCCCCGCACCCACCCCATAATATCATCATCATCATTGCAAGTGTGGCCCACTTCCTTTGGTCACCCACCCCTGTCATCATCATCATTGCAAACATCCACATCATCATCACCATACATCATCAATGCATTGCCTACTTCCCTCGGTCTCCACCCCCCCCCCCCCCACGCCCCTTGTAATAATATGAAAATCATCATCAATGCAGTTATGGCTCACTTCACTTGGCCACACATCCCTATCATCATCATCATCATCATTGATGCAACAACGCCTATCACCATCATTGCAAGTGTGTCCCACTTCCCTTGATTAAAATTAATAACAGCCAATTGCTAAAGACTTCAGAGGGTCAGACTGTTGGATCTTTTTGAGCTTTAGGCTGAAGTTGTGTGTGTGTAACTGTCGAGTTGAATTTTTATTTCCAGATGGTTCATTGAATAAGTATTGATTGCTTTTTTTCATCAAGCCCCATCTATCTCGGAACAAAAGAGAAAAAATAAACATTTCACCAATATTGTTTAACTAACATGATTCAGCACTCAAAGTTAAGATATCTATAGATAAAAACAAACAAAAAAGAGGGAAAAAACAAAAAGAGAAGAAAATTAAAACAAAAAACAAAAAAACCACTCAAGTCGCACACACACACAAACATGCGCATGGGCGTGCACGTCACAAGAGTACATATGCACATACGCGCGTGCACACATTTAGAATTAAAAAAACAAAGCGTTTAAACAAACTATATCAGTTACAATATCACTAATATGATTATCTAAAGTTGAGAAAAAATGTCGATCAAAAAATTTATATCGGGTTACAATATCTCCATACTTTCTTCGACCTGGAGAAGGCCTATGACACTGCCTGGAGGTACGGCATCATGTCGGACCTGCGGGACTTGGGTTTTGGGGTCGGTTGCCATTGTTTTTGCAGAAGTTTTTGGCCAAGAGACGGTTCCAGGTGAGGGTGGGCTCCATGCTCTCGGAGATCTTCGAGCAGGAGATGGGGGTTCCTCAGGGGAGCATCCTTTCCCCGGCTCTCTTCAGCGTCAAGATCAACGACATCGTCAGGTCGGTCCATCAGGGGGTGGAGTGTTCACTGTTCGTGGACGATTTCGTGCGTGAACAAGGTTCAGGAATGGGCGCAAGATAATGGGTTCAAGTTTTCGGTCGCCAAAATGAAGTGCATTCACTTCACAAATAAGTCCAGAGAGCACTTCCCGGACCCCATCATCCGCTTGGGAAAATCCACCATCCCGGCGGTGGCGGAGTCCAAATTCTTGGGCATTGTTTTTGACCGGAAGCTCAATTTCAGGAGCCACATTCAACAGCTGAAAGCGTCGTGTCAGAGAGCCCTGAACCTCCTGCGGGTGATCGCCCATACTGACTGGGGAGCGGACAGGAGAACACTGCTGCACATTTACAGGGCGCTGGTGCGCTCCAAGCTGGACTACGGATGCCAGATGTACGGCTCGGCGAGGACTTCCTACCTGAAAGCTCTGGACCCTGTCCACCACCAGGGGCTCCGGATCTGTCTCGGAGCCTTCCGGACGACGCAGGTGTATAGCCTGTGCGCGGAAGCGGGAGAGCCTTCACTAAAAAACCGCTGTCTGAAACTGACTTCAAATTATTACCTCAAACTGTATTCAGAGTACAACAACCCGGCGTACGATTGTGTCATGAATCCCCGGTTTCAGGCCAAGTTTGACAAATCGCCTTCTGCCGCCCCGCCTCTAGCTGGGCATTCAGATTCTTCCTCATCTCCAGGAGGCGGGCATCGATCTGGGAGTTGTCTGTGACCTGCCCAAGTTGCCAGAGACGCCGATGTGGACAGTGGAGACCCCAGTGGTTTGTTTTGAGCTTGCCTCTCACAGGAAAGACGTCACCAGCTCCACGGCGTACGGGGCCTTCTTTCAAGAGCTCTGTGCGTCGTATCCGTCCTACACCAGGGTTTTTACGGACGGGTCCAAGTCGGAGGAGGGGGTGGCCTGCGCTGTCTATTGTCCCGCCATCAAGGAGTCGGCGCTTTCGGAGTGCCTGCCTTCGGATGTCTCGGTGTACACGACCGAACTGAGCGCTCTGGTCTTGTCCTTGCAACTGATCCGGCGATCGGGAAAGAAAGACTTCTTGGTCTGTATGGATTCGCTCTCTGCTCTGGAGGCTATCGCTTGCAGGAACGTAAACCACCCTAGGCTTCAGGAGTTCTACAAGCTGTATACTTTCTTGAGACGGGACAGGTGTGATGTGGTTTTGGTGTGGGTCCCGGGGCACGCGGGCATTCGGGGCAACGAAACGGTTGACCGACTCGCCAGGCGTGCCACGGAGCAGGAGGTTTCCGGGTCCACGGTGCCGTTCATGGATCTGAAACCTAGGAGCAAGCAATACGTGCATTCCCTCTGGCAGGAGGAGTGGAGCGCTCAGACGGACAACAAGCTTTTTCGGATCCGTCCCAACCTGAAAGAGGTTTTCCCTCTGGGTGTCAAAAACCGAAGGGGGGCGACAGTGCTCACCAGGATACACACGGGTCATTCTCACATCACTCGCGTTCATTTGCTGAAAGGTGAAGGAACCCCGTGGTGTGTGACTTGCGACGTGCGGGTGACCGTCGGGCATCTGCTCCTGAAGTGTCGGGATGTTCAGGATATTAGGCACAAGCATTTTACCATGGACTCCCTAAAGATCCTCTTTCGGGATGTTCTGCCGGACACCATTTTTAACTTCCTGAGAGAATCCGGCTTTTTTCGTCTGATATGAGTGAAAATGGCATGGTTGGTCTAAGGACAAGGTTGTTTTAAGGAACCCGGTTTTGGTTTTATCTCATTTTAAGTGTGATCGATGTGGGTTTTCCCACGATGCGGGGGCCATCCTGGATTGACCCTTATGGTCGACCGGGGCATCGATACAGGCAAGGACAGTTGAGTTGGTTTTATACCTCGTTTTAAACCGTACAGTCGCACACTTTTAAAATGAGTTTTAAAATGTGACGAGGTGATAGCCCTGATATGGCCTATGTGGTCGGCGGGGCTATAAGCACCATAATTGGATTGGATTGGATTGGAGAAAAAATGTCAATCAAACAATTTATATCGGGTTACAATATCTCCATACTTTCAATTCATACTTTATATATAAAAGGAGGGAAATATCAAAAGAAAAAAACACCTAAAAACCAAAAAAGGGGAAAAAAAAACCTACAGTAACAATACAATAGATAATACCCATCACTGAAAAAAACTGAAAGAAAACACAACACTGACACCAAAAAAAAAAAAATGTCTATCAAACAATTTATATCAGGTTACAATATCTCCATACTTTCAATTCATACTTTATATATAAATGGAGGGAAATATTAAAAGAAAAAAACACCTAAAAACCAAGAAAGGAAAAAGAAAACCAGTATCAATACAATAAACAATACCCATCACCATTGAAAAAACACAACACCAAAAAAGAAGGTTGAGACGGATGGAAAGGGGTAAAAACATAGACAGCAGACACACTTATGATAATGAAGAATGATTATACTAATTATTAAACACCCTTACACATTTCAACCAAAAAACAAAACAAAACCCAATAAAACAAAAACGAAAAGGCCTTAACCACTAACCAAAACAATATAAATTTAATAGTGCTATTAATCCCATCAATTATAACAATAAAATATAAAAAGATACCATTCATGTTGAAACCTAATTGAACTGGGTAAGAAAAATTGCATTTAAAAAAGTTACCAATCTAGCTATAAGGTCAGTCATTTGTTTTTCTCCTTTTCCATTGTATTTAAATTTGCAAATTATCCACATGTTTACATACATCGCTTATACCCTTTCATGGACAACCCCCCCCCCCCCAAAAACAACAACAACCCAACTAAACCACCAACAAAAAAAATGTCTCCTCTCCCTCCTTCCAGATACATATATAGCATGCAAAGTGTATCATTTTCAGTCACCATAAATCATACCTGAAAGATTTTTAGGGGGAGCAAAAAGTACCAATGCATTTAATCTGGACATGGCTGATTGGATTCATGGTTGGTTCTTTTACATTTCGATGCCTCAGAGCAAGAAAGGTCTACCGGCAGAGTTGCCATTTTCAAAAGTTGTGAGATATGCTCACTTGAAAAGTTTGAAAGGTCAGAACAAATCGAGGATTGAATGGAAGCGTTCGGTTTTCGGAGAGAGGAAGGCCATTGATGCCATCTTTACCATGTATGTTTGTGTGGTAATACATGTAGAAGAAACGCCATGATAGCAAAAACACTGGCAGTGAAGCCAGACCACCCGTGTCTGCAGAGAAATTACAGCAGAACTGGCACTTCCTCCCATGCAAGCATGGCATGGTGATTAGCTTGACCCTTTTTCCCAGATAAGATCACTCTCCAGCCACCAGTGTTCCCACGCAAGAACCACACGGCATCCAGGCCCGCCAGTGTTGCGTAAACTCTGCCCAGTGGTCCTAGTGTATCCCTTCCCATGCAAGAAGGTTTTGCACAGCTGGAAGTCCTTCCTTACACAAATTACCAGGTTAATTGGCACTACAGTCTTTAGAGCAAAAGTGGAGTTCCATGCAGTCGTCCCTTTTACCATGAGAAATTCACTCAGGTAATTTTGTGCAAGAACGGTTTTCTTCAAATATCTTTAAAATTAATTAAAAAATTTTTTTTTATCATTTTGTCATCTGAAAGTTTACAGTAAATTCTACCAAATATCAAAAAATTTAAAATTGGTATTTTTTTTTCCAGATAAACCGTTCTTGCGCTGAGGCATCGATTTTTGCTTAAGCACATTAAGTGGTTTTTCAACTGATTCTTGAAATGATTTTTGCTTTTGACACATTTTAAACGTTTTGGGAGCTTGTTCCATAAATCACTACCTGAATATAAGAAGCTTGTTTTGTAAAGATCATTTCTGGGTCTGGGAAATATTAGTAGATGGTTATGCCTGTGCTCATTAATTTTGAATCTATTGGTTATATTGGGAGGGGCATTTCCATTGACAACCTTTTGTACAAATAGAGCTTTATTGAAGTAAAGTCTGTTTTGTAATGTAAGAATGTTTGTTGGCTTATAATCATTGATGGTTAGGGAGCTTGATTTTAATAGGACAAGTTTTAGTGCTCTTTTATATAATCGATGAATGAATTTTAAATCGGTTTTACTGCAGCTGTCCCAAAGAGATGAAGCATAGTCAACTATTGGCAAGATATGGCCACAAAAAAAAAGTTTTCAAATTCAATTCAAATCAACTTCAAAATACTTTATTATCTTTAAACCAGAGAAATTCTGGTGGGTTACAAGCCATATATAAAAACAATAACCACACAAAAATAACATCAATATAGCTCAACACAGGTTCTGAACATCAGCACGCACCCATCACAGCACAAAGAGCACCCACAAGTCAGCAACACCTCAGCCAGCTGCAAACTCACCCAAGTAAAATCACAAACATTCGTGTGCACACCAGTATGCCCACGCATCCACACATACATACTCACACATGGCTCACGCACACATACACACACACAAAATATTAAAAACTTTCGCACAAATGCGCACGCATTTTAAGACAAGCCAAATTTTTATACCATATTGTATGATAAGACAAATTACCAATTAAATTTGTACACTTTTCTATTAAGATATTGAACGCAGTGAAAAAAACAAAAAAAGTGTGCGTGCACACACACGCGCACACACACACACACACACACACACACACACACACACACACACACACACACACACACACACACACACAGAAACCAAACTGTTATAACATGTTGTATAATTAAACAAATATCAAATAATTTTTTTAAAAGAGAAATACTTTGTCCATTAAAATATTGAACACAGTTTAGAATGATAAAAGGTAGCTTTTCGTACGCTTCAAAATTTCCCATCCCTTTTTTGCCTGAGCACTGAATCTCCCCCCCTCCCCCCTTTCTCTCTCTCCCTCTCTCTCTCTCTCCGTCTCCCTCCCTCCGTCTCCCTCCCTCCATCCTCTCTCTCTCTCTCTCTCTCTCTCTCTCTCTCTCTCTCTCTCTCCTCTCTCTCTCCTCTCTCTCTCTCTCTCTCTCTCTCCCCGGTTTGCTGTCTTACTTTAAGTCAGTTCAGATTTATTGTCATGCACTTATTAATATTAATCAGCATAATTGAGGTGGGAATAAAACTATTTTTATACGGCAGTCTTGGACTTGGGCACTCTGCAGCACTTTTCGAGATGGGAGAAGTTCGACCGTCAGTTACAATCTGTCTGGCTCTGTCTCTCACACGACATTCATACAAATCATTCCGTTTCATTTGCTCACAGCCCACAATTTTGCCACGCCTGGTTACAATCCTGTTCAATACGTTTCTGTTTTTGACAGTGAGGCTTCTGTACCAACACATCAAGGAGAAGGAAAGAACAGACTCAATAAAACATTAATAAAAATTCTGTAAAACTTTCACGTTTACCTGAAGACTATGGAGCTTTTGAAGGAAAAAGATGCGAGAATGGCATTTTCTATTCACAAGATCTGTATTAGCATTAAAATTCAGTTTTATCATCAGTAACGGTACCTAGATATTTATATTCGTGCACACGCTCAACCATTACACCATCGATGAAAAGATTTGGAATAGGCTCAGGGTTTTTACAAAAATCAATTAGCATTTCTATTGTCTTTTTAAAGTTTAAATCTGGACAATTTTTGTTTGCACCAGGAGGCAAACTCTTCAAGTTGTTGAGAATACATTGCATGGGAGAGCAGAGTTATCAGAATATTTAATTAAAGGTTTGCGTGAATGATTGTCTAGAAAGTGTTTTATTTTCAATAACTGAAGTACCTTGTTAGCAAGACGTTTTCCTAGTGCCATCATGTGGTCAGTCCAACTCTCAAGCAAGATTTTTGTCAATAATTACACCCAAAGTTTTGTGCTAGTCAACTTCTTCAATAACTTTTTGATCTATCAACAGAGGTTGGAATTTTCTTTTTCTTTTTTTTGTCTCTTTTTGTCTTGCTAGTATGTATATACACTTAGTTTTTTGTGCATTTAAGGACATAGGATTTAACTGAGTCCAAATAATCAATCTGTTGATATTGTTTTGAAGTTTGTCAGTCTGTGGGGGTCAGTATCACTACAATAGAGGGATGTGTCATCAGCAAATATTTGTTACATTATAGAAATGAGGGTAAGTCATTTACATGTATTGAAAACAAAAAAGGACCCAATATTGATCCTTGTGGTATTCCATGTATTTTACTGCCAATGGCAATTATAGATGTGCTGGATAGCCTATCTCTTGTATAATTGTTTTATACTCCATAGATCCTAGTTCTGATGTTTATTTGCAGTTACCAGCTGCTGCCTATCCGACAAAAAACTTTTTAAATGATTATTTCTGGTGTTGGTTGATACAGGTGAAGTTTTCACAATAGCAAGGAGTGATTAATTACATCAAATCCTTTTTCAAAGTCAGCAAAAATTAGACCTGTATACTTATTTTCATTTATGTTGTGAAGAGACTGTTAGTAAGTTGAGTTAGAGCTGTGTGACAGGAATAGTTTTTATGAAAGCCTGACTGATCTTCATTTATTAGATTGTTGTTTACAAAGTAGGAATATAAAGATTTTTGGATATTTTTTCAGTGGGTTTAGATAAGACAGATAAGATTGAAATGGGTCTGTAATTTGAAGGACAAGAAGAATCTCCAGATTTGTGGACTGGTATGACTTTGACCCTTTTTATACATGAGAGGAAAGTTGTTTTTCTTTATGCACAAGTTATATAGATAAGTCAGTGTTTCAACTATAATTGGACCAGAAAGTTTCCATATTTTTCCATCCAGATTGTCAAGATCACATGTTCTGGAATTTTTTTTGGAGAGATAGGCTTTCCAGCACATCTATAATTGTCATCGGCAGTAATTCAAATGGGAAATTTTCTTTTGATTTGATATATTGTTCTAAGTAATATAGATTATTTTCATTTGACTTGTCACATGATTTGACTAGTAGCGATGTTTGAGAAGTGTGTGTTTAATTCATCAGCTTTTATGTCTTTAACTGTCTTTTGACTTTTTGATATAAGTTTATTATATAAAATATTGATGGCTTTCCATACCTGGCGAGAGTCGGTAGTTGTGATTAATAGTTTTTGAAAGTAATCATGCTTTGATCTGCATTTTAGTGAATTTACTTTGTTTCTTTGCATTTTAAATTCCTCTTTTGAACCATGGATTTTCAAATAGTCTCTTAAGTGTATTTCAGACTCTATGTCTTTTGTTATCCAAGGAGGTTTAATTTTTTAACTTTTTTTTTATGAAGGGGGCATGCTTATCGTACACTGAAATAAATGTGGTAATCCAGAATTGTGCAGCTTGGTTGGGGTTTCTGATTTGATATATTTTTTGTAATAGCGTTTTTATTAAGTCTGAAAGAAAGTTTTGTTCATTGAAGTTATTAAATTTTCTGTAAAAGATAGTTTTATGCCCTACTTTAGGAATTTTTGTACAATTTTTAAACCAAGTAAAACACACAGGATTATGATCACTGCATCCACATGGGGAGCACATACTTCTGTTATGTTTTGTTTTGTAGTAGTATAGATATGATCTATTAGTGTTCTGTCTGTGTCAGTGTTGTCTGTTTGATAATTAATTTATGCTTTTATTTCGGGGATAATGGAATTAACACTTTATGTGCATTTTTTAAAAAATCTAGCCCCCGTCTATATGCTGGTGTGTAAATTTTGTAATCCATTCCCACCTGCACACAAAGACCTACTCTTCCGAAAAGAGGAACAGGCTTTAACAAGTGAGGAAGATATTCTGTGTGCGTTCGCACATGGGGACTTAGTCTCTTGTTGTTGTTGTTTTTGTTTTTCTTCTTCTTATGAGTCAATAAATTAATGCAAACATGCATTTATGCGCACAAAGGAGAGTGTCTGTGTGTTCAGCGAGCGTGTGAGTATGCTTGAGAGAATGCATAGTTGTCTTCCTGCCTCTGCAATTCATGTGTATCAAAGCTGACAGGCGCAACAGTCGTGCATTAAGTATTTCATTGTGTTGTGCTGTGTTGGGCTTCTTTCTTCTTCTTCTTCTTTCTTCATCTACTTTTTCGTCAAACAGACAGCAACTTGTGATGTCAGTCATATGAGCAAAAATACACTACACTACTGCTAAGCACCTGACAAGTCAGGCCCAGCCCATCCGACTCTGGCATGGGAGAGAATTGTTATTTTTTAAGTCTTTCTGAATAAAAAGGCAGGAGAATGAACCAAGAAGACAGAAAATAGACGAGAAGGAGGTGATAGAAAGAAAAGGAACGAGGCAGAAACAGAGGGATAGAAAAATCGCACAAAATTTCCAGAAAGTTGGGATGGGTATTTATACCAACAGGCCTCTGGTTTCCCCTCAGGGGAGTACTGTTTTACATTCTCTTGTCTAGTATTGCGTTGTGGTGTAAGGGTGTTGTTGTATTGCATAGTATTGCATTGCACGCAAGACAAAAAAATTCAAACAAGGATGAGACTATAAACCGAACACACAAAGAAAATATTGGACACGCATCGAAACCCATTCCACCTTTTAGAAAAGTAGGACAGTTGTTGCGTACGGGTAGAAACAGATGACGATACTAAACCAAACCAAAACAACCTCCACACACACTTATATGGGATTTAGGCTGGTTGGTTTAGAGGGTTGCGAACTATTCCCGTGATCTGCTGACCCAGGATCAAATCCTGCTCAAGAGGATATTTTTCCCTGGAGTTAAAATACTGACTCCACTCCCCCCCCCCCCCCCCCCCCTTAAATAGTCCTTGGATGAGACTGTAAACTGAGGTCCCATGTGCAAATGCACATATCTTACGCACACATTAAAACCTGTTCCTTTTTTCAGAAGAGTAAGCCATAGTGTGTCGCTCGGTGTGCGGATGACAAAATTGTATACACACACACACACACACACACACACGGGATAGCCTAGTGGTCAGAACATTGTGCTCGCAATTTGACGACCCAAGTTCGATTCCCGTTGGAGGGGATTTTCCCCCTGGAGTTAACATCAGTGCTGAATCCACTCTCCCCGAAAGTCTTTTGGATGAGACTAAACCGAGGCCCCGTGTGCGAACACATGCAGAACATCTTGCACACACGTTTAATCCTGTTCTGCTTTTTGTAAGAGTAGGCCATTGTGTGCTGGTGGGAACAGATGACAATATTTACACAACTGCATACACACGGGGACTGGATGAAAAAAAGCACATGAGTGCTTATCCCATTATCCTCGACAGATGACAATATTTACACAACTGCATACACACGGGGACTGGATGAAAAAAAGCACAAGAGTGCTTATCCCATTATCCTCGATATAAAAGAATAAAATTAAAAAATAAATAAAAACACACACCCTCTACAGCTCCTGATAGCCCTGTCCCAGCTTGCAAGGAACAAACTTTGTAAAATTTTTGAAGGGGCGCAACCTGCAGAACTTGCAGTGGTAGTTGTAGGGGACATTCCATGGTGGAACTTATCTACTGTCATTGCAACCCACAGAGTTTTTGATATTAGTAGCTTTATCATGATAATGTGTGAAGTGCTGAGGAGTTGTGACAAAGCGTGTTAATGTGCTTTTGTCGCAATCTAGACCTCTTAACAAAAAAGAACAAAACTTACAAATTTTTTGTCATGGGGGAGGTAACGCAGTATGTCTCAATTTTGTGACATAGTGCGGACTCCCACCCCCCCTCCCTCAATTTGTGACATAGTGCATTGTTGAGACATAGTGTGGCAGAACACAAGTCTCCCATTCTTTGGGCTCTGAGAAACAGTAAGTCACAAGGGACTCGTGCTGTGGGAAAAATGTGTTCAGGTAACCGGTCAGATTGCTGAATTTTCAACTGTAACCAATTTAAAATGTGTTGATTTTAGAAAGAATGGAGGTGGAGGAAGCATTGGATTGTCATATACAAAAAATTGCAGTATTTTGATGAGAACAAAAATTGGGTACATGTTATCTCAAAAAAAAAAAGCAATAGAAAAGAATTATTTGTTGGAGAGACAGACAGACATTCAGACACACAGAAGACAGACAATGAGAGACAATTTCACAGAATCGAGTACTCTCAATCTTTGTAAAAAAAAGATACAGTTTTCAGTTCTGAGATTTTCCCAGTTTATTCATTCAGTAAATATCAATGTTGTTCAACATGAACAAAATACTGAGGTACTGAAATAAAATTCTGTTATTATGAACATGCTGATATTACATCTGAAATATGTACAACTTGCTAAAACTTTATGGATATTGTACTGGTAAACATCTACAGTTATACAAATTGGATAAAAATGAGGAAATGCTACAAAACTTTTTGTTCATGCACAGTTTTATTTATTGTCAGGCGATAAGTTTTTAACTGTTACAAAGCAGACACAAACCTCTTCACAATATGCATTAGTCTCTTGCAAAGGACACAGAATAACTTCTGAACTAACCATGGTTTGAAAAACCAAAATCTGTAGAGTTGATGACTATTTTTTTTTAATGACTTAAAAAGTCTCTTAACAAACAAAATTATACTACACAAACAATACCCCTCATACAGTCATTTTCATGAATTTGTTTATCAACATTATGTGAAAAATTTTGCACATATGACCTATAAACACACTGAAATAATTTTAAAAAATAGATTCCACTTGGGAATGCATTCCATAATCATAGACTAGAATCCCAAAACAGCCTGATTTTCGAAAGCTGTAACCAAAAAAATGGACAAGAATAACCAGAAACTCTAGTTCTGCATAAAAATCTGATTTTATTATTTTATAACCTGAAAAATCTTACACGCATCTAAAAAAAAAGAAAAAAAAGAAGAGAGAACAGAAGAGCATTTGAAGAAATATTACAAACATTTTGCCTACCACGGCAGAAAAAGACTAATAGGGGGGGAAAAAAATTGTTCTATCACTCCGGAAAAATTTCATTCAATCTTACAATCAGAAACTTCAATAAAAAAAATTTAAAAAATGGAGTGAACAGAACACAATACCCATACAGCGCTGTTTGGTTTACAACCCTACTCATGGCTGTATAAAAAAAAGGTACAGAAAACTGGACCAACATTTTAATGCAAGAAAGTAGTATTAATCATTTTAACCACAAAAATTTGCACATGTACCTGGCATGGTGTATCACTGCTTTAAATCTTACTGCTAGGTGAAGAGGGGGAACTCCCATTGAAATAAAAACTTTAAAAAAAAACTTCAAACCGTTGTTGAAAAAGTACATCCACTAAAAAGATGCCAGCAGGCATCTCACACATCCTAACCATACACACAACAAAATAATAAGACTTCCCAGATATCAGATCCACAGAGAATTTTCAGATATCGCAACACAGATGAACCTATCTGTGAGACATACTTTTAGCAGGATAAGGATTACAGAAGCAGTCGGGGTGTTTGTTGTAGAAAAAACAAATAAAAAAGAAAGAGGGCAATTTTAGCAAAACCAAGAAGGCAGCGATATCGGTGATACTGAAAGAATCCCTAGCATCATACGAGGGAGCCAATTAATCCAGAACACAACACAATGTAAAGTCTCCAGCACATCAAGCTTTATCCAAATTTATGAAGCTATTTACACTGTTGAAAAGAAAAACGACTTCAAGATCTGTTCAATAGTGACTTTACATCCCTATCATATTTGCACAGTGACTGTCAAACTAGTCATTTTTCTATATTGAAAAAAGTCCATCTAGCGACATAAATAAACATTAAGCAAGCTAGTTGTTAAAAAAAAAGCAGCCAAAACTTCTAAACACAAGTTACAAGAACTGTGACCTTCCAGGACACTGAAAATTCAACCTGTACAGTAAGCTTCGTAAAAGCCTGATGTAAAGAATACTTCATTTGAAGCATGAATATAAAAAACCCACAAAACAAACACAAACTTGTGATCTACAGACAGAAAGCCACTTAAAAAAATAATGATTAAAATATCATATAAAAAAATCCAGAAGAAATTCATACTAATGCTGACCTGAGTTGCATAAGAAAAAAATTGTTTGGCTACAAATTTTAAAGTCACTGACAATGTAAAGAAAAAAATTGTTTGGCTTCAAATTTTAAAGTCACTGACAATGTAAAGAAAAAAATGTGTATACTCTGTGATCATTGTACTCCTGTCAAAGACTTGGGAGGCGACATACTTGATTTTTAAAAAAAAGATAGTTTTTGACAAATTTGTTTTACAACTCGTTTGCTGAAGGACACCAAAGAGTTACTCATGTTGACTACACTGTTTTCTTACTTTGAACTCCACAAAAACAAAACTATATTAAGAAATCAAGAAGATCTTATTTTGGTATCTTCTCCGCATTAAAATAAAAAAGGAAAACAATTTGCACTATATGAAAAATGGATTAATAGGTCAGCATGTTCTCTACTATAATATGAACAAGGATTTCTTTCATGTCAGCAAAATGCAAATTTCTTGTCTTAGTTAAAAACAAAAAGCAACCCCCCCCCCCCCCCCAAAACAAAGAACAAAAAACCATTAAACAAATCCCCCATCCTACAACAACAAAAACCCAACCCAATTAAAATATGGTTGAGAAGAGTCACTAAAAAAAATCCAATAAGAGATAATTATATGATTGTCTATCACCTATTGCTAACACGATACTGGCTTCTTGTCGCATAAAAATGATCCATTGCTTTGGTATATTTACCTGATTAACAAATACAAATGCAGCCATACAATATCTTCACAATTTCTTCCAGCAGCTGATGTTAAAAATGCAAGAGTACAATGGTACTTCAGCCATAGAACAATAATACTAAACATTAACACATACACTCATAATCAAGAAAAAAACAATATTCATGCAATAATACTAAACTTTAACACATACACTCATAATTAAGAAAAAACAATATTCATGCAATAATACTAAACTTTAACACACACTCTCATAATCAAGAAAAAACAATATTCATGCAAACAAAAAGAACTCATCTTTTTTGTTATATGCGAAGAGATCAGAAAGACTAATTGCTA
>CM060316.1:97395958-97406423 GCA_030674155.1 Stramonita haemastoma | reverse complement strand
AATGGTGACGGTACCGAGAAATGTACACCACGTTTTCTCTTTATCGATCATGGGGGGAAAATTGTAAGTAAAATAAAAACATAGAACTTTTTATCATGCAAAGTTTTTAAAAACATGTACTTTGATATAAAAATATAAATGACAGCAGAACATATCATGTATGATGGCAGAGCTTTTATACACTATCAATGATTATTTTTATGGCATGGAAAAATGAACCCAAATGAAT
This sequence comes from Stramonita haemastoma, assembly GCA_030674155.1. Taxonomy (NCBI): domain Eukaryota; kingdom Metazoa; phylum Mollusca; class Gastropoda; order Neogastropoda; family Muricidae; genus Stramonita; species Stramonita haemastoma. The sequence continues at coordinate 97,406,194 of CM060316.1, read as the reverse complement.
ATCATCAACAGCATATGTGACGCTCCACCACATAATAAGACGGAGTGCACCAGAGGTCAAATTTTAGCTATTGACATGTTATTAATGTACAATAAAGTGGCTATCAAATAAAACAGATAGAAAATCGGACAATTCTGTGCAAAGTTATTACAAATTGAAATGATAGACTGCAGGACATGACAAAATGAGAAACGGGCAAGTTTATTTTCGTAACAGGTTGTCAGAATGAGGGCTTGGGTATTTTCAAAACACATTTAAAAGCAAAAGGAATAAAAATTATGCTTTGATTATTTTATTATAAGGTAGATAAACGGATATTGTTTAATAATCAATCAAAATCTCAAAATTGACAACTTGACCCCCAACTACCTTTAATGGCTCCTAGTGCAAAATTGGGTAATGTACTAAGCGACTCATTTCGTGGTGAGCGCCACATATACCTTTACTCTCAGAGGTGTTACAAATGACTTCCTGTACTCTGATAAACCAGAAACAGTAAAAAGAAATAAAGATACAAACGGTGCATCAGCAGTGTTTGAAGACACCCCATAACAAATTCACAAAAAGACACTACATGAGAATTATATCCAGGAGTGGGTCATGGCATTGTTCTGTTCACTGGAGATCTACACAAAACATCCTCAACACCTCCCGGTCTTCTAGTTCAAAGGGAAAAATATGACATCACAACACCCACATTCCATTCACTGTGTCACATGCTTTTTTTGTTTTCAACAATGATCACTGCCGTGAAACATCTCACAGAGGTTTTTTTTCTCTCTCACGAATATCCTACCAGACTTGTTTCACAGGTCTGAGTAGCTAAACACTGGTGCTTTGTGGTGCTACCAGAAGAAGACACAGTGGTTTTTCTCTCCTCTTGTTACTTTCTCAACAGACTGAGTTAACATTTCGCCTGTCTGGTCACAAGGCAATGTCTGTGATGAAACGATTGCCCTCTGAGTTGCGCCCACGATACTGGGATCGGCTTTTGCCCCATTTCCCTGAAAGGTATAACCAAATGAAGGAATGAATGAATATGTGATTAATAGACTGCATAAAAATGTCCACATCCGTAAGTGTTACCGCAGTGCTCTGCTAGATTGTCTGTATTTTGGATCTCTCATTGTAGGTAAGCAGAAAAATAAACATGAAATGTTAAAATGAACACAGAGCACCATTAATGAAGAAAACAAAGTTTTCATAAAACAACAGGATTTCCACTAGTTAGGATAGATTAAAACCTGAACTGACAAACATTTTTTTATATGTTCTGATAACCCCACCCCCACCCCGAAACACACGCACACTTACACAGAGTTATGATATTTTCTTTTCAAGCTTCATTTGCAGCTTTACTTGGTTTAAAACACTCAATGATGAAGTTGAAAGCAGATGAGAACTGCTACAAAACTAGGAAAATACTTTTCTGATACACACATTGTATTAGTGGGTCAAAATCAAGTTTTTGATATGTCTCAACAGCAAAAGAAATCTGAAAAATTTTAACAAAGCATTTAATCAGCCATCAATTTTTTTATAAAAAAGATGTTAATGTTATATGATTATCAAACTCTGATTTCAGAAGCAAGAATCATACACTAAAAACCAAACGGATAAAATATATGATAACTGCACACGCCATATAGTTACTACAGAATAATTATCTACATTCCATCAGTACATAAAATCCCAGTTAACTAAACGAACACATGGTTTAGGATTACATTTAAATGGCACACATACACCACTCTCATAGATCTAAAATAAAAACTGTACAGGAAGACATTGATACACTTGCCAATGTGATTCTGTGAAACAGGAGAAGTAGTGATGCATTTATAGAAAACAAAGCAGTATGAGGGGGGTGAAGGAGGGGGGTGGGTGGCTGGAAGGAGCTTGAAGGGGCAGAAAAAAAAGGGATGGGAGATGGTGTGGGGGTGTTGGTGTTTTGGGGGCATGATGGATCAGTGAAAAAAAAAGAAGACTTGTACAAAAAAAAACAAAAAAAAGCAAGATTGTATTCAACAAATTTGCACAACTTTGCACCTTCGTTTCAAAAAAGAAAAAAGAAAAAAAAAAGGTTACATCCACACACAACTCAAGGATGAAAGCAAAAAAGCCTAAGCTGTCTGAACAAAAATCAACATGTGAAACTCAGAGACTCAAATTCCGCAGCTGTATCAAATTCATGTGTTTCACTTTACTGAAAATACTTGGTCAGATTTTCACTCTTCTATAACTCTCGGGGGGGAAAAATAAAGATGAAAAGAATACCCCTATTAGCCACAACAGGAGATAATATGACAACCCTCTGTTGCTAGCACTAAATCACATACTCATTGTGTGCTCTTTTCTGGCTCAGACTGAAGCAAATTAAGTACCAAAGTAATGTTATTCTACATTATCAATAAGGGTATAGGGCCGCGCACACAACACACACACACACAACACACACACACACACACACACACACACACACACACACACACACACACACACAACACAACACACAACACACACACAATACATACAGTAGATGCTCATGGACTACACATATCTGAAGACTAGGATGTGTGGTATCTTACCCAACTATTTAAAGGAGAAGACAATTGTTCAGTTCAGATGAAATCTAACCTGTCTGTTTCTTGACTATGTAGGTACAGCCTTGCCCACCCACTGACTTTTGGTTTGCCCACTGAACCGTCACAGCGAAGAGGAACAAGCCATCCATGCTAACTCACACCTGTCATTTTCATTTTCACTTTTACAGCCGAGTCTCTTCTTGCACCTGTATATATATATTCTTCTAGACAGTGTCAAAGCAAAATCCCAAATCAACTGTGTTGAAGCAAAATCCAGCACATAAAAAATTTCTACATTTCAGCATGATACTTGATAAATATCACAATGACTTAGCATTGGAGTATACCTGAAAATGTTCAGAACAGCACCTGTAGAGAAGATAGACGGGGATTAAATGCAAGGCACGAATACTGTAGAAGATGGATTTATATATCATAACTCTGCCAAGGCACAGAGGGACTGTAGGATACGAAAGGCTATGCCTGGACTGGAATCACCGTGTCTGTCTTCCATATTATAACCACTCAGAACAGACATGTGGGCCTGAGAATGTCAATACTCTGTTGCACTAGCACATAATGAAATGCAAAGTATCTGTGTATAGGGGCATATAAAATATGTGCACAGTCTTATATATGTGTACACAATATGTTGTACTTAAAAAAAAGAAGCTTCGATAGAAATACTGTTAAACAGGACATCTGAATAAACAAGGCAGAAGCTCTCTCTCTCTCACACACACACACACACACACACACACACACACACACACACACACACACACACCACACACACACACACACACACACACACACACACACACCACCACATCACACAACACACACACACACACACACACCACACACACTCTCTCCTCTCTCTCTATCCCAAAACTGATGACGTAAAAGTTCCTATTCACTCCTCACCTAAACACCACAATACACAGCAAACCCCCCACCCCCCACCCCACCTCCTCACACACACTGAAATTGACTACATCTTCAAATACATTCTAAAACAAACCAAAAACATTTAAAAAAAAGAAAGGAAAACGAAAAGTTTTAAACTACAAGCACACACAACCATCCTAATCTTCCTCTGTGGAGGAGGGCAGCTAAGCGCTTCACACTACAGTCTCATGACAAACACAGTTTCAGCAGCACAACGGAGTCAAAAGACCTAGCAGCAGTGTGGTGGTTGGCCAGGGCTATAAATCCTTATTGCGTATGAAGCGGTTGCCTTCTGAATGCCGTCCGTGGTATTTGTAGCGGTTCTTGCTATAGAAGCCTGCAAAGGAAGGGAAGGGTGGGTGAGGGAACTTGGGAATAACACACGGAATATTTTGTGAAATACAAATAATATGAAGAAAGTGGGTGAATTGGTAAAATCAAAGACAAGACAAGGATGTGAATGAGGATTGGGAGGTTGAAAAGGTGAAAAAGTAGGGAAAAGATACAAATATGAATGGCACAGTTGTTGTTGTTGTTGTTGTTACATCATCTTGTTTTGAAGAAGAAGAAGTGTGTGTGTGTGTGTGTGTGTGTGTGTGTGTGTGTGTGTGTGTGTGTGTGTGTGTGTGTGTGTGTGTGTGTGTGTGTGTGTGTGTGTGTGTGTGTGTGTGTGTGTGTGTGTTGTGTGTGTGTATGTGTGTTGTATGTGTGTGTGTATGTGTGTGTGTTGTGTTTTATTTATTATTTTTTTTTTTATATCGTGGATAACAGAATAAGCACTCATGTGCTTTTTTTCATCCAGTCCCCGTGTGTATGCAGTTGTGTAAATATTGTCATCTGTTCCCACCGGCAGCAATGGCCTACTCTTACAAAAAGTGGAACAGGATTTAACATGTGCGCAAGATGTTCTGAATGTGTGGTGTGTGTGTTTGCATGCATGTGGATAAAATATTCATTCGGAAGATGGGAGGGTGGGTATGCATTTTATCTTTGTACAACACACACAAAACCAGTGAAAGGGAAACGTTTCAAATTTCAGTGCTGGGAAAAAATTCAAACATACAAAACACATTCAGCAAGAAAACAAATCATCAATCCTTACTTCAATCAACATGTGTATGCCTTAAAACAAACTAGTAGCTTAAGAGCTTTTACGCTAACCTTTTTCCTTTCCCTTTAATGTTTGCACACTGTGTTCATTGCAGCTCGTTTTGATTTCTTTAATGAAGTAATAGATTTATTTACTTGCTTAATCAAAATATCTTTTTTCCCTTAAATGATATTTTTGCTGCAAAAAATTATTTTTATTTCTGTACCTAGTTACACTGATAAAAGCTCTCTCAAAATATTACTAATTCATTATGGATTTCTTAACCGGTTGGTTACAATCATACTTTACAATAATTTTATTTCTTTGCTGAACCATAAGACTAGTCAAGCACTGTTTTTTTTCTCTAAAGATGATATGCACATATTTACTTTCTTCTTATATCTTATTGTGGTAGTAGATCTACTTCTTCATCTTTTTTCTCCTGCTGAAGCACCACCTATTTGATGCAAATCTTTCTAGTGATATACTGAATCATGAATCTTGCTCCTTTTCATCTAAATTCTCTGTTGATTTATCTTTTTGCAGCATAGTAATATCTATTATCTTTCTATTAATAATCTATTATATTATCTATCTATCTATCAATATCTATTCATATTTTCCAAATGACAAGACAAATACACAAGTCAGAACAAAAAATGAAAACAAAAAATCCAAGCCTGACCTATGTGCTTTAGAATCCTCAAAACGCTGACTTTCCTGGGTAGTGGAGTAAACTGAGGGGTCATTGCCCCGCCCTCATCCTGCAACAACAACAACAACAACAACATCATAAACATCATCAATAACAATCATCTTGAAATATGCCACCCACTTTACTATCTGTATTACTTTGATAACTTTCCTTTTCTCTGAATTTTTGTAATCTTGAAGCGTATCATATTTTCAATTTCATTTGTTGGGTGTAAGATCAACTGTCAAGCTGCTACGAGTTATAATAAATTCATTTTTCTCAAATTGGTAATGTAATGTGAGCTAATTGTGTTCGCATTTTTTGTTGTTTTACTGTACGGAACATAAATAAATGAATTCTACTTCAGCCAGCCAGAGGGGTGAAAGAGCTGAGCTGCTATGAGCAGTTCTGCTGGTGACTTTCTCTCCTACAAAGATCACCTGCATTTTTTTTTAACAAAGAGGTATCAAGTCAAGTCAAATTTTTATTTCCAGATGGCACACTGAATAAGCATTGATTGCTTTGTTTCATCAAACCATCTAAGGAAAAAACCCAAATGAAAACCAAAAACAAAAACCCCAAACAAACAAACAAAAAACCCCATTTCACCAACATTAATTAACTAACATGATTTCAACAGCCTTAAAAATAAAATATTGCTATAGATAATACAAGCAGCAACAACAACAACAAACACAAACAAAAAACCACTCGAAAGCCTTGACTATGAATGCTACACAACACAGGGCTTTTGCCACAGATTATACAGGTAATTCATGCTTTCTTGGCTTTCCTGTATCATTTTCACATTTCATGCTTTTAAACATTGACATTTTTGTGAAGGTGGATGAGGAGGGGTGGGGAAAGGGTAGGGGGTAGGGGCACTGCTGCTTTTTTGCAACACCTTACAGTGAAACAAACCGAAAACGCTCTCTTACTGGGGACGGGATAGCCTAACGGTCAGAACATTGCGCAGGCAATTTGATGACCCGAGTTCGATTCCAAGTCCAGGGGGATTTTTCTCCTGGAGTTAACATCAGTGCTGACTCCATTCTCCCCAAAAGTCTTTCGGATGAGACTGTAAACCAAGACCCCGTGTGCGAACGCACGCAGAACATCTTGCGCACACGTTAAATCCTGTTCCGCTTTTGGTAAGAGTAGACCATCGCGTGCCGGTGGGAACAGATGACAATATTTACACAACTGCATACACACGAGGACTGGATGAAAAAAAAAAGCATATGAATGCTTATTCCATTATCCTCGATATAAAAGAAAAAAAAACAAAAAAACTACCTCTTCCCTGTCCTGCAGGGGTCTGACCACCTGCATGAACTGCCCTCTCCTCTTGGCTTCGTTCCGCTCTGCCTGCTGCACCCCACTGGAGTCCAGGAACTTCAGCTTGGGCAGGTGGAATAACACAAAGTACCTGGAATCACAGCAGACCCTTCAGCACCTTGCTTTAGGGGGCAGGGTGTGTGTGCATGTGTGGTGGTGTGTGTGTGTGTGTGTGTGTGTGTGTGTGTGTGTGCGTGCGTGCGTGCGTGCGTGCGTGCGTGCATGCGTGCATGTGTGTGTATGAGTATAGTGGATATGCAGAGAATCTTAACCTGGTGAACTTCAGAGCTCTAATCCAAGGAACAAAAAACAAAAAAATTCCTCTTGCTCTAAAAAAAAAAAATCTTGGACATATACAGGTATCAATACACAGCTAGGGCAGATCAAACAACATAAAATACCTGATACCAGATCATACAACTCATCTTGTTGATATTCAAGTGAACTTGAGGACGTACATATACAAAGGACATACATATAATATATACAAATACTACTGAACAGCAGGGCAGGAAGAACAGCACAAAATACCTGAAACTGCAGGATACCATTGATACTGTTAAGGACCCAGAGAATTCTTGGGCATTTTACTGAAACAGCTGGGCAGGTGAAGCTAAAAATACAAAATACCTGAAATCACTGAATACTATGTAATTGTACTACTGAACAGCTTGGACATATGACGCCATACAAACTACCAAGGGGCAGACCTAAAACAACACATAATTTATATGTCTTTTCTCATCAATCATGTGTGTGTAAGTGTTGTGATATTTTTTATTTGAAGTTATCTCAGAATTTTATTTATTTATTTAATTTTATTTATTTATTTATTTATTTATTTATCTTTTATATGGAGGATAGCAGAATAAGCAATCATGTGCTTTTTTCATCCGGTCCCCGTGTGTATGCAGTTTTGTAAATATTGTCATCTGTTCCCACCGGCACACGAGGGCCTACTCTTACGAAAAGCGGAACAGGATTTAACGTGTGCGCAAGATGTTTCTGCGTGCGTTCGCACACGGGGCCTCGGTTTAAAGTCTCATCCGAAGGACTTTTGGGGAGAGTGGAGTCAGCACTGATGTTAACTCCAGGAAGAAAATTTTCCTCGACCGGACTCGAACCCGGGTCTTCAAATTGCCAGCGCAATGTTCTGACCACTAGGCTATCCGCCCCCCCCCTGTTCCCACCGGCACGCGATGATCTACTCTTACCAAAATGTTGAACAAATATGACATGTAGTTATCTTGTTGTCTTTTGATGATGATTCGTATCAATGTGCCAGTCAGTACTGAAATCTGCCCTTCATGGGGATTAAAGTGGTTTTGACCTGACTTGACAAATTGTGGCATGATGAGTGTGTGTGTGTGTGTGTGTGTGTGTGTGTGTGTGTGTGTGTGTGTGTGAGTGTGTGTGTGTGTGTGATGTGTGTGTGTGTGTGTGTGTGTGAGTGTGCGTGCGTGCGTGCGTGCGTGCGTGCGTGCGTGCGTGCGTGCGTTGTGTGTGTGACCTGTATCTCTGGTAGTCCCCTCATCCTTCTCTGTGGAGGACAGCTGGTTGGGGCAGGCCGCGTTGCCCAGCAGACTGAGGTACAGCAGTTCTGGGAAGCAGGTCTTCAGCTGCACCAGCAACGGCTCCAGCTCCACAAACTGCCATGATTACAGCGATAATGATGCTTATTATGATAAATAATGATACTTCTACTACTGCTTAATGATGATGATGATGATAACAATGTCAACGATGACAACATCATCAATAATAGCAACAGTAGCAGTAGAAGAAGTTGCAGTAGTGGTAGTGGTAGTGGTAGTAGTTGTAGTAGTTGTAGTAGTAGTAGTAGTAGATAGTAGTAGTAGTAGTAGTAGTAGTAAGTAGTAGTAGTGTAGTAAGTAGTAGTATAAGTAGTAGTAGTAGTAGTAGTAGTAGTATAGTAGTAGTAGTAGTAGTAGTAGCAGCAGCAGCAGTAGTAAATAACAACAATATGTTCAAACCAAATAAAATATACAGACTACCCCATCCCCTCCATACATCCTTTTTTGTTTTGAAAATATATCAAGCACATGCTAAATGTTAACCAAGTTAAATCCCTTGGTTTGATGGCCTAAGCCTCCTCAAATCTTTGGAATGATTTCAGACATGATTCTGTTTTCTTGTAAATCAAACATGGAGTTATCCCTTTTTTCTTTAGCATCAAATTACAAAATGGACAGCTGTCAATATACTGTGTATGGAAAATCCTGGCTGTCAAATTTGGCTGCTTCTCTAACTATTCTCCATTATTCAATTGTACATGTCTCCATCAGATCTACCTACTAGAAGATCTGACTGAGGTAAAAACCAAGATTTTTTTGTTTGTTTAGTTTTTTAACTTGTTTTTTTTCCACCCTCATTTTTGAGGTAAAAAAAAGTGTAACACTGGTGCCTTTTTTCTCCCAAGAAATGGAGGAAATAACCAAATTTGTTGGAGTCAGTCTGACAGATTACAATGATATCACTTGAGTGTTGTTGCTACAGCATCAACGTACACCAACATACCAACAGGAAAAATACATTCATGGGACTGGAATGTTCTTTGTTCTTTGCCAAGAATATTGACGCAAACTGACCAGATTCTTGTTGAGGTAGAGAGTGGTGAGGGAGGGCAGACGCGGGAAGACGGAGCTGTCGTCCAGTTCATTGTTGTCCAGAATCAGCTCCCTCAGAGACCGGAACTGCTCCAGGCCCCCCAACCTCCTGCACACAGGCAGCCATATGCTGGGTCAGAGAGAAAATGGCAAAAGGAAACATCCATCCATAGGACGGGCATGTTCTTTGTTCTTTGCCAAGAATACAGAAGGAACATATATATGTGCTAAGAAAGGAAACATACAGCCATGGGACTGGAATGTTCTTTGTTCTTTGCCAAGAATACAGAAGGAACATATGTGCGAACAGGAAGAATCTTTTGTTGAGAAAATACTGGTAGTTATGGTATGGCCAATGGGTTTGAACAGTGTTTTAATACACACTAAAAGTTTCAAATTCTATCATGATATGACAGAAAATGGCCCAAATCACTGACTGGTTGTAACCTTAGAATCAAACCTATTCAGAATCTGACAGACTAGGGCCTATATTATTACTAATGTGACTTCCTTTTTCTTCTTTTTTTTTAACATTTGAAATAGGAGTACACTGCAAGCAGTTCTTCAATACAAAACACAGGAATGTTGATGGAAAAAGAGACCTTTTTGAATTTAATAACAAAAGAATACATTTTATTTCTTCTGAAAATGACACTTGAACTTCACAAGCTGCAGGAACATAAACACTGTAAAATGTGATGTAACTTCCAGTCAACAATGTCAAAAGTGTCACCTGCACAAACTTAGTTTACAAGTTAGCAACATATTGGTATGCCACATATGCTGTTAAAATGGTCACACAACATTGTACTTTCCTTACAAGTCAAGTTATTTTCTTCTTAAAAATTTTTTTTTTTTTTTACTTAAACAACAAAACAAACCCTAATTGGGTACATGACAAGCTCTGCCCATCAACATCAGATTCTTTAGCAGCTGTTGCACTGATCCAGA
>CM060316.1:97383458-97388458 GCA_030674155.1 Stramonita haemastoma | reverse complement strand
AATTTGTTGTGGCTGACAGAAACTTGATCGCGCGCGCAGGTGTGTAATAATTATGTGGACGTGACCAGAGCTCGTATGATATCAGTTTTATTTCTGTGCCTTTCAAATCTTTTTTCGCAGTATATCCGATAATTGGTGTGTCGTTTGACGTCACAGCCACGTGCACCCATGGTGCAAGCGTACAGGTGCATAGTACATGTGTACTTTCCTGCGTGTAACACGAAATCTTCTATCTGGTTATGTATTGGGTATTGATGTGTTTGCAATAGGTGTGTGTGTGTGTGTGTTGTGTGTGTGTGTGTGTGTGTGGTGTGTTGTGTTGTGTGTGTGTGTGTGAGCTAAGTGTTGTTTATTATGATGCAGGTAAGTGTGTTTATTGTGATGCAGGTAAGTGTTGTTTATTGTGATGCAGGTAAGTGTTGTTTATTATGATGCAGGTTAAGTGTTGTTTATTGTGATGCAGGTAAGTGTTGTTTATTGTGATGCAGGTAAGTCATGTTTATATATTCTGAAGCAGTTAATTAATATTTATCGTTATGCAGGTAATAACTGTTGTTTACGCTGCTACGTACCTGGTAGTGATGGTTGTTCGTGTGTGTGTGTGTGTGTGTGTGTGTGTGTGTGTGTGTGTGTGTGTGTTTTGCGCGCGCGCGCGCTGTGTGTGTGTTTGTGTGTGTATGTGTGGTGTGTATGCACACGTGCGCACGCGCACGTGTGCATATGTATGTGTAAGCACGCATGCATACGTGCGTGGTTGTGTACACGTGTATGTTTTCTGTCCCTTGCTACTCCTCTCAACCAGCTGTTCTTCTGCTTACAAAATAGTAGGCCTACAAGTCTTTAGATGACGTCAGTTCATGAATATAGAATATGTTGCTACTCTTATTTCTTGAGAATAATTATGTTTGCAATATGACCCCCCCCCCCTTCCCCCCCCTTTTTTTTTTCTAATGTCATGAGCATTTTGGGACAAAAAATATGCTGTTTTCGATTTATGCTTATCATAATTATGTGTCAGTTATGAAAGACATGCCGTGACCTTTTCACAGCCGAATTCACGCCGCGCCTGACAGATTTATCAGTTGTTATTCCCAAATGATGAAAACCTTAAGCAATGTCCAAAGAATAATGAATTACACAAGATTGATAACTTTTTTTAACACTTCGAATAAATCGATCTGAAGACGACATTCAGGAATAGCAGTATGTTTTCTATATAAAAATGGTATATCTTTAACGAACGATTATACAATGTTCAACAAAGGCAATAAATCAGTCTTAGTAACTGGGAAAAAAAGAAATGACCCCCCCCCCCAAAAAAAAAAAAAAAAAAAAATCCTAAAAAAGAGAAAAAGGGCAAACAAACGACAAAGAAGAAATAATGATTAAAAAAAAAATCAGCTGATTAAAGACGTCATCTAGGAATATGAAATTTACTTTCATCAATCGGTTTTCACCAAAAGAATAAACTGAACCAAAAGCATTCGCAAAAAAGGTAATCAAAATTAATTATCATAATTATAGTCCCTACAAATGGAATGAACTTAGGCTTAACCCAATACTTTGGAATTATGTAAGACTGTAAAAAGTAGGCTTCAGAATTACGACAAATGAATTGTATTACATAATTATCATAATCATGTTGATACTTTTTTTCTTTCACGAAAACGGAGGGGGGGGGGGGGGGGGGGGTGTTTGTGCTTTTTGTTTTGTTTTGAGAATGTGAAGAAATAGAAATGCAACATAGGTTAGGTAAAAACCCCGTTGATAACGCACTATTTATTTAAAAGCTAAGATTTTTCCTTCCTGTTTCAACTGATAATTGCCCCTACTCTCAACAGCCGAAATACCCACCACCCTGCCATGTATATAACGTGGTGTGTGTGTGTTGTGTGTGTTGTGTGTGTGTGTGTGTGTGTGTGTGTGTGTGTGTTGTGTGTGTGTGTGTTTGGTGTGTGTGTGTGTGATGTGTGTTTTGTGTGTGTGTGTTTTGTGTGTGTGTGTGTGTGTGTGTGTGTTGTGTGTGTGTGTGTGTGTGTGTGTGTGTGTGTGTGTTGTGTGTGTGTGTAGTTGTGTGTGTGATGTGTGTGTGTGTGTGTGTGTGTGTTGTGTGTGTGTGTGTATGTGTTGTGTGTGTGTGTTGTGTGTGTGTGTGTGTGTGTGTGTGTGTGTGTGTGTCATTTGACTTTGTTAAAATAAATTGTCATTGGTTGCATGCGTAAGAATTGGTTGAATGCAAGCGCTTTGATTTGTTTTTGCAAGATATAGCGCTGTATAAATTCCATTATTATTATTATTATTATTATTATTATTATTATTATTATATTATTCATATATATTATTATTATATCATTATTATATTATTCATCTATTTATCATTATTATTATTATTATTATTATTATTATAACAGAAAATACACAACGCGAAATCAATATTGCGGAAATGATATTGTAGGCGCAGGCTGATTTAAAAATAAAACGACAGCATTATATGAGTCATTTTTTCCTTTATCAGTCATACACGTAATCCGAATGAAGTAGTCTGAACAAAGTATTAATTCATTATGTCCTTGTCTATCTTCAGACCAATACACAAACTCCGTATCACTCTTTGTATAATTTTGTAAACGTTGTTGTTTGTTTATGCAAGTTTTTGTCTGGTTCCACGAAAACTGTCCAAGATGCAGTAGTACATTAAAAAGTTCTTTGCTTCAGATGTAAGCAGTTTTATAATGATGAGTTAGTGTAAGGAGAAATTAGGAGAAAGAAACTTGACAAGGAAAATAAAAGTACCCTGACGAATATGTAAACCTGGAAATGAAAATGTCAAACAATCTTGGTTCTATACAGTGTGCCTTTATTACTTTGTTTACTCGCTTCTTTTTGTGAGGGGAGTGTGTTTCAGTTTAGTTCTGTTTAGGAAGGGAGGGGGGGGGGGGGGGGGGATTCGTGCTTGTGAAACAAAACGTTGACAAAAAAGTCTTCAGTTTGATGCCTCTCTCTTATAGCGGTGCTGGCATTTTCTGCTTTGTTAGGGCCACCACCACCAGACCTGGCTTAGTTCTCAGTCATGACATTTTTATCACCACTTCCATGTCGGAATCTAGGTTTATTGCTGTGTATCGCTTTGTCTTTCACTGTCTTCCCTGTCTCTCTGTTTTTGTCTCTCAAGTCTACCTAATCTCAATTACTTTGCCTCTCTGTCTCTTCTTTGAAGGAAAGTTCTTTGCCTCTTTGAGAGCGGTGTGTAATTCTGAACGTACCGCCGTATATTTGCTAAAAGTGTACATTTACAGTGACATTTGATGAAAAAAAAGTACTTGGATCATATTCATTAGTAAAAAAAAAAAATATTCACCAACCAGTGATCAAACAATATTGGGAGACGCATAAAATTTAACATCGTGTCAACATATTATTACCAGACAGTGTAAATTGACTGTTCCTTCTTTTGTAGATAAATGGACATTATCAGGAATACAAATCATGTTGCCAAAAAATTAAGTTGTTAACTAAAAACGTAATTATTTAGGAAGGAAGAGTTCAAGGCCAAAGACTGCGAAACTAAAAGATCACTATTAGGTTCTAGTGTTACCGTCATGATTGCCATTAAAAAGAGCATTGATTCCTTATCAACTAAGAAGAAGACCGCATACAATAAAGGAGAGAGGATTTGGCACAGAGATTTTTTCTTTTAAGCTCTTAATGTAAATTCAGCCAGCGTATTTACATATGTCGAGGCTAAGGTAGTTCACACACCACACACACACACACACACACCACACACACACAACACACACACACACACACACACACACACACACACCACACACCACGAACACCAGGGGCACCACGACACCACACACCACACACACACGCACAAACACACACACACACAGACACACACACAACGCACGCCGCGACGCACCACACACAGCGCACGCGCACGCACCACGCACACACAGGAGGAAAAGTACAGTTAGCTCAAGGTCTTACAACAACGTATTATTGATTTTTTTCACTGAGAACTGACGCAAAGAAATAAGATCAGGGCTTCAGGAATACGTTCACTGTCAATTCTTTTGTTATTTGCTGACCATGGTGCTGAAAGTATCACAAATGAATATCAACAGGTAGTTAGTTGCCCTAGAGTACAAAATAAAAGTTCACTGTTTGTGACAACAAACAACAACAACAACAACAACAACAACAACAAACAACTCCCAACAACAAGAAATAAAAGGGCAGGAAAAAAAATTCTATGCAAAGGTACTTTAAACTTTACTTCGGCTATGACGATAAGCTTACAATTTTGATTAAAAATATTGTTGACGATATCTGAACGTTAAAATCCTTTGGGAAAAAAATAATGAAGGACTAGTAGAGAAAAGTGCAAAATTAAAGGATTTTATTAAGCCTATTTTTCTAACCCCCCCCCCCCCCCCCGCCAAAAAAAAAAGGGGGGGGGGGGGATTTGTAAAGACTGTCGAACATTGGGAAGTACAGGATAGGTTACTTTGTTTCTGTGTTTCAGTCTGCTGGCAGGCGTGTTTTCTTGGTCCAAGTGTGTTTGGATGACGAAATGTTGAAGCAATAAACAAAAAAAGCTAGCACTGTGTGTCGCTACCAATGAAAAGGGGTGACATTTTCTTTATTGCTAAAAATCACAGGGTCTTCGCCCCCTTTTTCTGTTTTCTGTCCCTGTCCGGTTCCCCCCCCCCCTTTTTTCTGGGCTTTTGTCTCTCTCTTTTTCTCTCTTCTCTCCGTTCTTTTCCTTTTTCTCCCCCTCTTTTTTCTCCTCTCTCTCTCCTCTCCCCTTTTCTCTTTTCTCTCTCTCTCTCTCTTCTCCCCTCTCTCCCCTCTCTCCTCTTTTTTTGCGAAGTCTGTTGTTCCCCGAAGGGGGAGGTTGGGTTTTAAAAAAAACTTGACAAATCTGAGGGACCAACCCCCTCAAACCCTTAAAAAAAAAAGAACAGGACCCGGAATGTAGAGTGACTTTT
>CM060316.1:97357967-97383358 GCA_030674155.1 Stramonita haemastoma | reverse complement strand
ATCTGATATCTGGGAAGTCTTATTATTTTGTTGTGTGTATGGTTAGGATGTTTGAGATGCCTGCTGGCATCTTTCTAATGGATGTACTTTTTCGGCAATGGTTTGAAGTGTTATCTTTTTTTTTTTTTTAGTTTTTATTTAAACGGGAGTTCCCCCTCCTCACCTAGCAGTAAGATTTAAAGCAGTGATACACCATGCCAGGTATATGTGCAAATTTTTGTGGTTAAAATTACTACTACTATCTTGCATTAAAATGTTGCTTGGACAAGTTTTCTGTCCCTTTTTTTTTTTAGAGGTGGGGAGAGGAGGGGGGAGGTGTCATGCTACAGCCATGAGTAGGGTTTTAAACCAAACATCACTGTATGGGTATTGTGTTCAGTTCACTCCATTTTTTTTTTATATTTTTTTTTTTATTGTAGTTCTGAATGTAAGATTGAAAGAAATTCCTACTGAGTGGTAGAACAAACTATTTTTTTCCCCATTAGAGTCTATTTCTGCTGTGATAGGCAAAATGTTTCTAATATTTCTTCATATCCTCTTGTTAGATCTGTGTATGATTTTTCAGGTTATCGAGTCAAATCCTTATGCAGAACTAGAGTTTCTGGTTATTCTTGTCCATTTTTTGGGTTACAGCTTTCAAAAATCAGGCTGTTTTGGGATTCTAGTCTATGATTATGGAATACATTCCCCAAGTGGAATCTATTTTAAAAAATTATTTCAGTGTGTTTATATGTCATATGTGCAAAATTTTTCACATAATGTTGATAAACAAATTCATGAAAATGACTGTATGAGGGGTATTGTTTGTGTAGTATAATTTTGTTTAGAGACTTTTTAAGTCATTAAAAAAAAAATAGTCGTCAACTCTACAGATTTTGGTTTTTCAAACCATGGTTAGTTCAGAAGTTATTCTGTATCCTTTGCAAGGGACTAATGCATATTGTGAAGAGGTTTGTGTCTGCTTTGTAACAGTTAAAAAACTTATTGCCTGACAGTGAATAAAACTGTGCATGAACAAAAACAGTTTTGTAGCATTTCCTCATTTTTATCTAATTTGTATCACTGTAGATGTTTACCAGTACAATATCCATAAAGTTTTAGCAAGTTGTACATATTTCAGATGTAATATCAGCATGTTCATAATAACAGAATTTTATTTCAGTACCTCAGTATTTTGTGCATGTTGAACAACATTGATATTTACTGAATGAATAAACTGGGAAAATCTCAGAACTGTAAACTGTATCTTTTTTTTTTACAAAGATTGAGAGTACTTGATTCTGTGAAATTGTCTCTCTTTGTCTGTCTTCTGTGTGTCTGAATGTCTGTCTGTCTGTCTGTCTCTCCAACAAATAATTCTTTTCTATTGCCTTTTTTTTTTTGAGATAACATGTACCCAATTTTTGTTCTCATCAAAATACTGCGATTTTTTGTATATGACAATCCAATGCTTCCTCCACCTCCACTCATTCTAAACTTGACACATTTTTAATTGGTTACAGTTGAAAATTCATCAATCTGACCGGTTACCTGAACACATTTCTTGCCACGGCAAAAGTCCCTTGTGACTTACTCGTTTCTCAGAGCCCACAGAATGGGAGACTCGTGTTCTGCCACACTATGTCTCAACTTGAGGGAGGGGGGGTGGGAGTCCGCACTATGTCACAAAATTGAGACATACTGCGTTACCTCCCCCATGACAAAAAATTGTAAGTTTTGTTCTTTTTTGTTAAGAGGTCTAGATTGCGACAAAAGCACATTAACACACTTTGTCATAACACCTCAGCACTTCACACATTATTATGATAAAACTACTTACTATCAAAAACTGTGTGGGTTGCAATGGCAGTAGATAAGTTCCACCATGGAATGCCCTCTACAACTACTACAAGTTCTGCGGGTTATGCCCCTTCAAACATTTTATCGAGTTTGTTCCTCGCAAGCTGGGACAGGGCTATCAGGAGCTGTAGAATGTGTGTGTATGTGTTTTTTTATATTTTATTTTTATATCTTATTCTTTTATATCGAGGAAAATGGGATAAGCACTCATGTGCTTTTTTTCCATTCAGTCCCCGTGTGTATGCAGTTGTGTAAATATTATCTGCTCCCACTGGCACACAATGGCCTACTCTTACGAAAAGCGGAACAGGATTTAACATGTGTGCAAGATGTTCTGCATGCGTTCGCTTCGGTTTACAGTCTCATCCGAAAGACTTTTGGGGAGAGTGGAGTCAGCACTGATGTTAACTCCAGGGGGAAAATCCCTCCAACGGGAATCAAACTCGGGTCGTCAAATTGCAAGTGCAATGTTCTGACCACTAGGCTATCCCGTGTGTGTTTGTGTATACAATTTTGTCATTCGTTCACACTGACACACTATGGCCTACACTTCTGAAAAAAGGAACAAGTTTTAACGTGTGCGCAAAATGTTCTGCGTGCGTTCGCACACAGGACCTCAGTTTACAGTCTCATCCAAGGACTGTTGAGGGGGGGGGGGGGGGGGGGCAGTGGTGTTAATTCCAGAGGGAAATATCCCTTTGAGTGGCATTCAATCTTGGGTGTGAACCCCACATGAATAGTTTGCAACCCTCTAACCAACCAGCCTAAATCCCATATAAGTGTGCGTGGAGGTGGTTTTGGTTTGGTTTAGTATTTTCATCTGTTTAGCTACATGTACACAACAACTGTCCTACTTTTCCAAAAGGTGGAATGGGTTTCAACGCGTGTCCAAGACTTTTTTTGAGCATTGGCTTTATAGTCTCATCCTTGTTTTAAATGTTTTTGTCTTACGTGCAATGCAATACTATGCAACAAAATACACCACCACCACTCTTATTTTATTTTTTAAAATTTTATACGACTTTACACTTTACGTCACAGCAGATTTCTCTGCATGAAATTCGGGCTGCTCTCCCCGGGGAGAGTGCGTCGCCACATGTGCAGCGCCTATCCATTTTTTTTCTTTCTCAGGGATGGTGTCTAAACACGACACCTGTGTGCATGCTGGGTATTTTTGTTTTTTGTTGGGTTTTTTTACACCACAATGCAGTACTAGACAAAAGAATGTAAAACAGTACTCCCATGTGGGGATGCCAGAAGCCTGTTGGTATAAATACCCATCCCAACTTTATGGAAATTTTGTGCGATTTTTCTATCCCTCTGTTTCTGCCTCATTCCTTTTCTTTCTGTCACCTCCTTCTTGTCTGTTTTCTGCCTTCTTGGTTCATTCTCCTGCCTTTTTATTCAGAAAGACTTAAAAAATAACAATTCTCTCCCACGCCAGAGTCGGATAGGCTGGGCCCGACTTGTCAGGTGCTTAGCAGTAGTGCTGCGCATTTTTGCTCATATGACAGACATCATTTGTATTTTGTACCACTTTATGTCACAGCAGATTTCTCTGTGTGAAATTCGGGCTGCTCTACCCAGGGAGAGCGCGTCGCCACAAGTGCAGCGCCGACCCATTTTTTTTCTTTTTCGTACATGCAACTGTACTTGTTTCCCTATCAGAGTGGCTTTTTTCTACAAAATTTTGCCAGGGTCAACCCCCTTGTTGCTGTGGGTTCTTTTACGTGTGCTAAATAGTGATGTGTAACACACAGGACCTTGGTTTATCGTCTCATCCGAAAGACTAGCGCCCAGACCACCACTCAGGGTCTAACGGATGGGGAAAAAGTTTGGGCCCAAAGGGGGTACTAACCACCGCACACTCCGACCCAGACTTTTTGCTTTCTAGGCAAGGCGCGTTACCACCTAGACCACCGATGCACAAGCTGCTGTCTGACTATTTGACAAAAAAGTAGACAAAGAAAGAAGAAAAAGAAAGAAGCCTAAAACAATGAAATACTTAATGCACGACTGTTGCGCCTGTCAGCTTTGATACACATGAATTGCAGAGGCAGGAAGACAACTATGCATACTCTCATGTGCACTCACACGCTCGCCAAACACACAAGACACTCTCTTTTGTGTGCATAAATGCATGTTTGCATTAATTTATTGACTCACTCATAAGAAGAAGAAAAACAAAAGCAACAACAACAACAAGAGACTAAGTCCCCATGTGCGAACGCACACAGAATATCTTCCTCACTTGTTAAAGCCTGTTCCTCTTTTCGGAAGAGTAGGTCTTTGTGAGCAGGTGGGAATGGATTACAAAATTTACACACCAGCATATACACGGGGGCTAGATTTTTTAAAAAATGCACATAAAGTGTTTATTCCATTATCTCCGAAATAAAAGCATAAATTAATTATCAAATAGACAACACTGACACAGACAGAACACTAATAGATCATATCTATACTACGACAAAAAAAACCGTAACTTAAGTATATGCTCCCCAATGTGGATGCAGTGATCATAATCCTGTGTGTTTTACTTGGTTTAAAAAATTGTACAAAAATTCCTGAAGTAGGGCATAAAACTATCTTTTACAGAAAATTTAATAACTTCAATGAACAAGACTTTCTTTCAGACTTAATAAAAACACTATTACAAAACATATATCGAATCAGAGACCCCAACCAAGCTGCACAATTCTGGATTACCACATTTATTTCAGTGTATGATAAGCATGCCCCCTTCATAAAAAAAGAGTTAAAAAATTAAACCTCCTTGGATAACAAAAGACATAAGAGTCTGAAATACACTTAAGAGACTATTTGAAAAACCATGGTTCAAAAGAGGAATTCAAAATGCAAAGAAACAAAGTAAATTCACTAAAACGCAGATCAAAGCATGATTACCTTCAAAAACTTAATCACAACTACCGACTCTCGCCAGGTATGGAAAGCCATCAATATTTTATATAATAATATTTTATATGATAAACCTATATCAAAAAGTCTAAAGACAGTTAAAGACATAAAAGCTGATGAATTGAACACCCACTTCTCAAACATCGCTACAAGTCAAATCATGTCAAATCAAGTCAAATGAAAATAATCTGCATTACTTAGAACAATACATCAAATCAAAAGAAATTTTCTCATTTAAATTACTGCCAATGACAATTATAGATGTGCTAGAAAGCCTATCTCTCCCAAAACAAAATTCCAGAACATGTGATCTTGACAATCTGGATGGAAAAATATGGAAACTTTCTGGTCCAATTCTAGTCCAAACACTGACTTATTTATATAACTTGTGCATAAAGAAAAACAACTTTCCTCTCATGTATAAAAGGGTCAAAGTCATACCAGTCCAGATTCTTGTCCTTCAAATTACAGACCCATTTCAATCTTATCCGTCTTATCTAAACCCACTGAAAAAATATCCAAAAATCTTTATATCTCTACTTTGTAAACAGCAATCTAATAAATGAAGATCAGTCAGGTTTTCATAAAAAAAAACTATTCCTGTCACACAGCTCTAACTCAACTTACTGGCAGTCTCTTACACAACATAAATGAAAATAGTATACAGGTCTAATTTTTGCTGACTTTGAAAAAGGATTTGATGTAATTAATCACTCCTTGCTATTGCATATAAACTCCTTGCTATTGCATATTGTGTATAAACACCAGAAATAATCTTTTAAAAAGTTTTTTTGTCAGACAGGCAGCTGTTGGTAACTGCAAATGATCAAACATCAGAACTAGTATCTATGGAATATAAAATAATTATACAAGAGATAGGCTATCCAGTACATCTATAATTGTCATTGGCAGTAAAATACATAGAATACCACAAGGATCAATATTGGGTCCCTTTTTGTGTCTCAATATATGTAAATGACTCACCCTCATTTCTAAAATGTAACAAATATTTGCTGATGACACATCCCTCTATTGTAGTGATACTGACCCCCACAGACTGACACTCAAATTTCAAAACAATAACAAATTGATTAATTGGACTCAGTTAAATCTTATGTCCTTAAATGCACAAAAAAACTAAGTGTATGTACATACTAGCAGACAAAAGAGACAAAAAATAAAATTCCAACCTCTGTTGATAGATCAAAAAGTTATTGAAGAAGATGACTCACACAAAATTTTGGGAGTAATTATTGACAAAAATCTTACTTGGCGTTGGACTGACCATGTGATGGCACTAGGAAAATGTCTAGGAAAATGTCTTGCTAACAAGGTACTTCAGTTATCAAAAATTAAACACTTTCTAGACAATCATTCACGCAAACCTTTAATTAAATATTCTGATAACTCTGCTCTGGAAGTCCTCTCTAACTCCCATGCAATGGTTTGCCTCCTGATGCAAACAAAAATTGTCCAGATTTAAACGTTAAAAAGACAAAAGAAATGCTAATTGATTTTTGTAAAAACCCTAAGCCTATACCAAATCTTTTCATTGATGGTGTAATGGTTGAGCGTGTGCACGAATATAAATATCTCTATACCATCATTGATGATAAAATTTAATTTTAAAGCTAATACAGATCTTGTGAATAGAAAATGCCATTCTCACATCTTTTTCCTTCAAAAGCTCCATAGTCTTCAGGTATACATGAAAGTTTTACAGAATTTTTATCAATGTTTTATCAAGTCTGTTCTTTCCTTCTCCTTGATATGTTGGCACAGAAGCCTCACTGTCAAAAACAGAAACGTATTGAACAGGATTGTAACCAGCTGTGGCAAAATTGTGGGCTGTGAGCAAATGAAACTGAATGATTTTTATTAATGTCATGTGAGAGACAGAGCCAGACAGATTGTAATTGATGGTACTCATGTGCTTGCAAAATACTTCAAACTTCTCCCATCTCAAAAGCACTGCAGAGTACCCAAGTCTAAAACTGCAATATAAAAATAGTTTTATTCCCACCTATATTATGCTGCTTAATAAGTGCATGACAAAAAATCTAAACGGACCCAAAGTAAGACAGCGAGCCAGACAGAGACAGCGAGCCAGAGAGAGAGAGAGAGAGAGAGAGAGAGAGAGAGAGAGAGAGGGGGGGGGGGGGGGGGGGGGGGGGGGGGGGGATTCAGTGCTCAGGCAAAAAAGGGATGGGAAATTTTGAAGCATATGAAAAGCTACCTTTTATCATTCTAAACTGTGTTCAATATTTTGTTGGACAAAGTATTTCTCTTTTAAAAAAATTTCTTTGATATTTGTTTAATTATACATTTTTTAACAGTTTGGTTTCTGTGTGTGTGTGTGTGTGTGTGTGTGTGTGTGTGTGTGTGTGTGTGGTGTGTGTGTGTGTGTGTGTGTGTGTGTGGTGGGTGTGTGTGCATGCGCACTTTTTTTTGTCTTTTGACTGCGTTCAATATCTTAATAGAATAGTGTACAAATTTAATTGGTATTTGTCTTATCATATAATATGTTATAACAATTTGACATGTCTTAAAACGTGTGCGCATTTGTGCGAAAGTTTTAAATATTTTGTGTTTGTGTGTGTGTATGTGTGAGTGAGCCATGTGTGAGTGTGTATGTGTGGATACGTGGGCATACTGGTGCCCACACGAATGTTTGTGATTTTACTTGGGTGAGTTTGCGGCTGGCTGAGGTGTTACTGACTTGTGGGTGCTCTTTGTGCTGTGATGGGTGCGTGCTGATGTTTAGAACCTGTGTTGAGCTATATTGATGTTATTTTTGTGTGGTTATTTTTTTTATATATGGCTGGTAACCCACTGGACTTTCTCTGTTTTAAAGATAGTAAAGTATTTTGAATTTGAATTGAATTGAATTTGAAAACTTTTTTTGAAGCCATATCTTGCCAATAGTTGACTATGCTTCGTCTCTTTGGGACGGCTGCAGTGAAACTAATTTAAAATTCATTCATTGATTATATAAAAGAGCACTAAAACTTGTCCTATTAAAATCAAGCCCCCTAACCATCAATGATTATAAGCAAACAAATATTCTTATATTACAAAACACTTTATTTCAATAAAGCTCTATTTGTACAAAAAGTTGTCGGTGGAAATGCCCCTCCCAGATAACCAATAGATTCAAAATTAATGAGCACAGGCATAACCATCTACTAACATTTCCCAGACCCAGAAGTAATCTTTACAAAACAAGCTTCTTATATTCAGGTAGTGATTTATGGAACAAGCTCCCCAAATGTTTAAAATATGTCAAAAGCAAAAATCAGTTCAAGATTCAGTTGAAAAACCACTTAATGCGCTTACGCAAAAATATATATGAACTAACAATGAATCCAATCAGCCATGTCCAGATTAAAAGTATTGGTACTTTCTGCTCCCCCTAAAAATCTTTCAGGTATGATTTATGGTGACTGGAAATAATACACTTTGCATGCTATATATGTATGTGGAAGAAGGGAGAGGAGAAATTTTTTGGTTGGTGGTTTAGGGGGGGGTATTTTTTGGGGGGAGGGGGGGATGTTGTCAATGAAAGGGTATATAGCAATGTATGTAAACATGTGGACAATTTGCAAACTTAAATACAATGGAAAAGGAGAAAACCAAATGACTGACCTCATGGCTAGATTGGTGACTTTTTTAAATGCAATTTTTCTTACCCAGTTCAATAGGTTTCAACAAGAATGGTATCTTATTTTATTTTACTGTTATTATTGATGGGATTAATAGCACTATTAAATTTATATTGTTTTGGTTAGTGGTTAAGGCCTTTTTGTTTCTGTTTTATTGGGTTTTGTTTTGTTTTTTCAATCCAATCCAATGATGTTGCTTAGAGCCCTGCCGACCGCACAGGCCATATCAGGGCTATCACCTCATCACATCTTAAAACTCGTATTAAAAGTGTGCGACTATTTACAGTTAAAACGGGGTATAAAACCAACTCGACTGTCCTTGCTTGTATCGACGCCCCGGCCAACCATAAGGGTCAGCCCAGGACGGCCACCGCGTCGTGGGAAGACCCACATCGATCACACATAAAATGAGATAAAACCAAAACCAGATTCCTTAAAACAACCTTGTCCTTAAAGAGCAACTATACCACTTTCACTCATATCAGACGGAAAAAGCCCGATTCTCTTGGGAAGTTAAAAATGGTGTCCGGTGGAACATCTCAAAAGAGGATCTATAGGGAGTCTGCAGTAAAATGCTTGTGCCTAATATCCTGAACATCCCAACACTCCTGGAGCAGATACCTGATGGTTACCCGCGCATCAAGTCATGCACCATGGGGTTCCCTCGCCTTTCAGCAAGTGAATGGGAGTGATATGAGAATGACCCGTGTATCCTGGTGAGCACTGTTGTCTCCCTTCGGTTTTTGACACACAGCTCTAGGGAAAACCTCTTTCAGGTTGGGACCGATCTGGAAAAGTTTGTTGTCTGAGCGTTCCATTTCTCCTGCCAGAGGGAATGCACGTATTGCTCGCTCCTAGGTTTCAGATCCGTGAACGGCACCGTGGACCTGGAAACCACCTGCTCCGTGGCACGCCTGGCGAGTCAGTCAACCGTTTTGTTGCCCCGAATGCCTGCGTGCCCGGGATCCACACCAAAACCACGTCACATCTGTCCCGTCTCAAGGAAGTATACAGTTTTGTTTTTTGGTTGCAATGTGTAAGGGTGTTTATTAATTAGTATAATCATTCTTCATTATCATAAGTGTGTCTGCTGTCTATGTTTTTACCCCTTTCCATCCGTTTCAACCTTCTTTCTTGGTGTCAGTGTTGTGTTTTGCTTCAGTTTTTTTCAGTGGTTATGGGTATTATCTATTGTATTGTTACTGTGGGTTTTTTTTTTTCCTTTTTTGGTTTTTAGATGTTTTTTTCTTTTGATATTTCCCTCCTTTTATATATAAAGTATGAATTGAAAGTATGGAGATATGTAACCCGATATAAATTGTTTGATTGACATTTTTTCTCAACTTTAGATAATCATATTAGTGATATTGTAACTGATACAATTTGTTTAAATGCTTTGTTTTTTAAATTCTAAATGTGTGCATGCGCGTATGTGCATATGTACTCTTGTGGCGAGCACGCCCATGCGCACGTTTGTGTGTATACGACTTGAGTGGTTTTTTTGCTTTTTGTTTTAATTTTCTTCTCTTTTTGTTATTTCCCTCTTTTTTGTTTTGTTTTTATCTATAGATATCTTAACTTTGAGTGCTGAATCATGTTAGTTAAACAATATTGGTGAAATGTTTATTTTTTCTCTTTTGTTCCGAGATAGATGGGGCTTGATGAAAAAAAGCAAGTCAATACTTATTCAATGAATCATCTGGAAATAAAAATTTAACTTGACAGTTACACACACACAACTTCAGCCTAAAGTTCAATAAGATCCATCAGTCTGACCCTCTGAAGTCTTTAGCAATTGGCTGTTATTAATTTTAATCAAGGGAAGTGGGACACACTTGCAATGATGGTGATAAGCGTTGTTGCATCAATGATGATGATGATGACAGGGATGTGTGGCCAAGTGAAGTGAGCCATAACTGTATTGATGATGATTTTCATATTATTACAGGGGGCGTGGGGGGGGGGGGGGTGGAGACCGAGGGAAGTAGGCCATGCATTGATGATGTATGGTGATGATGATGTGGATGTTTGCCATGATGATGATGACAGGGGTGGCTGACCGAAGGAAGTGGGCCACACTTGCAATGATGATGATGATATTATGGGGCGGGTGCGGGGGGCAGTGACCAAGGATTGATGGATTATGGTGATGGGTGATAGTGGTGACAAAGGTAAATGAGCCATACATGGATTGATGAGGTGGAGGGGATGTTTGCATTGATGAGGGTGATGATGATGATGATGATGGGTGTTTGAATTGATGATGGTGACAAAGGGAAATGTGCCATACATGGAGTAATGATGATGATGGGAATGTTTGCATTGATGATGATGATGATGATGATGATGATGATGATGATGATAGGGATGTTTGCAGTGATGATGATGATGATGATGACAGGAATGTGTGACTAAGTGAAATGGGTCAAACATCCAGTGTTGATGATGATATTATTGGGGGGTGGGCGGGGGGGAAGATAGGCAACAAAGGGAAATTGGCCTACATGGATTCATGATGACAATGATGACGATGGGAATATTTGCATTGATGGCGATGATGATGAAATTGGTGACATTTGCATTGATGATGATGATGATGATGATGATGATGATGATTGATGATGATAGGGGTGTGTGACCAATAGCAGTGGGCCACATTTGCATTAATAGTGATGTTATATCACTGGGGAGGGGGGAGGAAGGAAGTGGTGACAAAGGGAAATGAGCCATACATGGATTGATGATGATGAAGGGATGTTTGCAATGATGAGGGTAATGATGATGATGATGATAATGATAGGGGTGTCTGACCAATAGAAGTGGGCTACACATCATTGATATGGGAGCAGGTTGGGGGTGGGGTAGGGGGGGGGGACGGTGGTGAGCAAGGCAAGTGGTACACACTTGCATTGATAATGATGATGATGAAGATGATAGGCATGATTACATTGATGATGCTGATGATGATAATGTTGATGATAGTTATGTGACCCAGGGAAGTTGGCCACATTAGCATTAATGATGATGATGATGACAGGGGTGTGTGACCAAGTGAAGTGAGCCACACTTGCAGTAATGATGGTATTACTAAAGGGGGGGGGGGGGGGGGGGGGGGGGGGGGTTGACAAAGTGAAATGTGTTATACATGGATTGATGGTGATGATGATGACGGGGATGTCTGCATTGATGATGATGATGATGATGATGATGGGGATGATTGCATTGATGATTGCATTGATGATGGTGATGATGATGATGATGATGATGATGATAGGGGTGTGTGACCAATAGAAGCGGGCCACACTCGCATTGATAGTGATGATGATGATGACAGGAATGTGTGACCAAGTGAAGCGGGCTACACTCCTTTGATGATATAATTGGGGGGGGGGGGGGGGGGGGGACGCCACACTTGCATTGATGATGATAATAATGATGGTGGGAGTGTTTGCATTAATGATGATGATGATGATGATGAGAGTTATGTGACCAAGAGAAGTTGGCCACATTAGCATTGATGATGATGATGACAGGGGTGTGTGACCAAGTGAAGTGAGCCACACTTGTATTGATGATGATATTACTAAAGGGGTGGGGGGGGGGGGGGGGGGTTGACAAAAGGAAAATATGCCATACATGGATTGATGACGATGATGATGGTGATGACGATGATGGGGATGTTTGCATTGATGATAATGACGACAAGGGTGTGTGACCAAATGAGGTGAGCCACACTTGCATTAATGATGATGATATTTAGGGGGGGGGGGGGACAAAGGGCAATGTGCCCTTCATGGATTGATGATGATGATGATGATGATGGGGATGTTTGCATTGATGATGAGGATATCATGGGGGAAGGGGTGTGGGGTGGAAGTGGCAACAAAGGGGAAATTGGTCATACATGGATTGATGATGATGATGATGATGATGGGGATGTTTGCATTGATGATGAGGATATCATGGGGGAAGGGGTGTGGGGTGGAAGTGGCAACAAAGGGGAAATTGGTCATACATGGATTGATGATGATGATGACGATGGGGGCGTTTGTATTGATGGATGATGATGATGATGATGATGATGATGATAGGGGTGTGCGACCAATAGAAGTATGTCACACTTGCATTGATAGTGATGATGATGATGATGACAGGAATGTGTGACAAAGTGAAGTGGGCCACACGTTATTGATGGTGATGATATTATGGGGGTGGGGGTTGGGGGTGGGGGATTGGCATACATGGATTGATGATGACGATGATGGGGATGTTTGCATTGATGATAATAATGATGATGATGATGATGATTGGGGTTTGTGACCAATAGAAGTGGGCCACATTTGCACTGATAGTGATGTTATATCTCGGGGGGGGGGGATAGAGAAATGAGCAATACATGAATTGATGATGATGATGATGATAGGTGTGTGTGGACCAACAGAAGTGGGCCACACTTGCATTGATATTGGTGATATTGATGATGATGATGATGATGAACATAGGAATGTGTGACCAAGTGAAGTGGGCTACACATCCATTGATGATATTATGGGAGCAGGGGAGTCGGTGGGTGGGTGGGGGGTGGGCGGCGGCGGTGAGCGATCGCAGTGGGCCACACATAATGAGGATGAGGATGATGATGATGATAATGATAGGGGGGGGGGGGGGGGGGACCAATAGAAGTGGGCCACAGTTGTATTGATAGTGATGATGATGATGATGATGAACATAGGAATGTGTGACCAAGTGAAGTGGGCTACACACCCATTGATGATATTATGGGAGAAGGTTGGGGGGGGGGGGTGAGCAAGGGAAGTGGGTCACACTTACACTGATGATGATGATGATGGGAATGTTTACATTGATGACGACGATGATGACGATGATGGGAATGTTTGCGTAGATGATGACGACGACAACGATGGTGATGATGATGATGATGATGATGATGATGATGATAGGGGTGTGTGACCAATAGAAGTGGGCCACACTTGCATTGATAGTGATGATATTACTGGGGGGGGGGGGGGGGGGGGGAGGAGTGGGGACAAAGGGAAATGAACCATACATGGATTGATGATGATGAGGGGATGTTTTCATTGATGATGATGATGATGATGATGATGATGATGATGATGACAGGGGTGCGTGACCAATAGAAGTGAGCCACACATGCAGTGATAGTGATGATGATGATGATGATGATGATGATGATGATGATTAACAAAGAAATGTGTGACCAAGTGAAGTGGGCTACACATCCATTGTTATTATAGGGGCAGGGGGGGTGGCGGTGGTGAGTAATGGAAGTGAGCTGCATGATGATGATGATAATGATGATGATAATGATAGAGGTATGTGACCAAGTGAAGTGGGCCACACATGCATTCATGATGATGACCTAGACATTACTGGGTGGGCGAAAGGAAGGGGGATGAGTTTGGTGATCAAGGGAAGTGGGCCATAAATGCATTGAAGATAATGATGGGGGTGGCTCAAATGATGATGATGATGATGATGATGATGATGATGATAGGGGTGTGTGACCAAGTGAAGTGAGCCACACTTGCATTGATGATGATATTACTGTGGGGGGGTTGGAGGGGGGTTGACAAAGGGAAGTGTGCCATAAATGGATTGATGATGATGATGATGATGATGATGATAGGGTATGTGACCAAGTGAAGTGAGCCATATTTGCATCGATGATGAAATTACTGGGGGGTGGAGGGAGATTGACAAAGGTAAGTGTGCCATAAATGGATTGATGATGATGATGATGATGATGATGATGATGATGATGATGATGGGCGTGTTTGCATTGATGTTGATGAAGATGATGATGATGATGATAGGAGTGTGCGACCAATTGAAGTGGGCCACACTTGCATTGATAGTGATGTTATATCACTTGGGGGCAGGGGCAGCGGCAACAAAGGGAAATGGGCCATACATGGATTGATGATGATGATGATGATGATGATGATGATGATAGGGATGTTTTCATGGATGATTATGAAGATGATTGGGTTTTGTGACCAATAGAAGTGGGCCATGCTTGTATTGATGATGATGATGATGATGATGATGATAATGGTGGGAGTGACTGCACTGATGACAACGACGATGATAATGATGTTGATGATAGGGGTATATGTGACCAATAGAAGTGGGCCACATTAGCATTGATGAGGATGATGACAGGAATGGGTGACCAAGTGAAGTGGGCCACACTTGTATTGATGAGGATATTACTAAGGGGGGGGGGGGGGGGGGGGGTGACAAAGGGAAATGAGCCATACATGGATTGATGATGAGGGGATGTTAGCATCGATGAGGATGAGGATGATAATGATGATGATGATGATAGGAATGTGTGACCAATAGAAGT
Organism: Stramonita haemastoma; assembly: GCA_030674155.1. Classification (NCBI taxonomy): domain Eukaryota; kingdom Metazoa; phylum Mollusca; class Gastropoda; order Neogastropoda; family Muricidae; genus Stramonita; species Stramonita haemastoma. The sequence continues at coordinate 97,368,547 of CM060316.1, read as the reverse complement.
GGGCCACACTTGCATCGATAGTGATGATGATGATGATGATGATGATGATGATGATAGGTATGTGTGACCAATAGAAGTGGGCCACACTTGCATCGATAGTTATGATGAGGATGAGAGGAATGTGTGACCAAGTGAAGTGGGCTACACATCCACTGATGATATTACGGGAGCAGGGGGGTGGGGGTGGGGGTGAGCTAGGAAAGTGGTGGGCCACACTTGCATTGATGAGAACGATGATGATGGTGGGAGTGGTTGCATTGATGAGGACGATGAGGATGATAATAATGTTGATGATGAGTTATGTGACCAAGGGAAGTGGGCCACACATGTATTGATGATGATATTACTAAGGGGGGGGGGGGGGGGGGAGGTTGAAGAAGAGAAATGATATACATGAATTGATGATGACAATGAGGACGTTTGCATTGATGATGATGATGATGATGATGATGATGATGATGATGATGATGATGATGATGCTGGGGGTGTTTGCATTGATGATGATAATGATGATGATGATGATGATGATAGGGGTATGTGACCAATTGAAGAGGGCCACACTTGCATTGATAGTGATGATGATGATGATGATGATGATGATGATGATGATGACAGGAATGTGTGACCAAGTGAAGTGGGTCACACATCCAGCGTTGATGATGACATCATGAGGGGTGGGGTAAGGGGGATTGGCGACAAAGGGAAATGGGCATACATGGATTAATGATGACGATGATGACTATGGGAATGATGCAACAAAGGGAAGTGGGCTATACATTGATTGATGATGATGATGATGATGATGATGATTATAGGGATGCTTTCGTTGATGATGATGATTATAGGGATGCTTTCATTGATGATGACGATGATGATGATAACTGGGATTTGTGACCAACAGAAGTGGGCCACATTTGCATTAATAGTAATGTTATATCACTTGGGGGGGGGGGGGGGGGTGACATTAAGGTCAGTTTTATTTTGCTGAACTTCGTTTTTGGTTTAACTGTCTTTTTAAGCCAATTTCAGCTTAATTCAGAATAGTTTTGGGAAGTTCAGGAAACCCATATATTTAATTCTATTTAAGAGGCATTTGCCCTGTGAATTAACAGTGAGCCCTAAGTGATTGTTTTGAACAAAGAAAGCATGTCACGGCAGTTTACCCTTCCCCAAATCTGACCCTTTAGTTAGCGCAACGCTGGCTCTGTTATTCTGTGACTGACCCTATCCACTCGGCTACACTGTAAGCGAAATTCCATAGCACAGCAGGCAGGCTGGCTCAGGCTCCCTACTATTTCTCTGTATTTGAAAAACCCATGCTTTCCGATTAATGCGACAAAAGTTTTCGTAAAATCTAAAGTTGTGTTTCTATGTGAATGTGAATAAGTGCCCAGAGTTGCTCGATATACATGGATTACTCTGTGAAAGAATGGTGCTGTAAAACGATCTGTAAGTAGTAAATGTAACAGCTTGAAGTTCCTCATTTGTGTTATTCAGTGTTCGTTGTCTGTGTCTGCTTCATGTGTAGAGCATCTCTGTTAGTGTGTGTTGTGTTAGCAGTGTAAGAGAGTGTGTGTGTGGTGTGTGGTGTGTGTGTGTGTGTGTGTGTGTGTGTGTGTGTGTGTGTGTGGTGTGCGTGCGTGCGTGCGTGCGTGCGTGTGCGTGTGTGCATGTGTGTGTGCATACCACGTTCAGTGTAAGAGTGGTTTAGGGATTTTTTGTGATTGTCTTCCATCTTCTGGTCACTTTTCTATTCATATAGATCTAGTGAAGAACAAATTAACAAACAAACAAAACGAAAGAAAGAAAAGAAAGAAAAAAAAAACTTAGGAAAAGCACATTGTGTCTAAAATTAAATTTCAATGACAGCATTCATTTTCTCTCTCTCTCTCTCTCTCTCTCTCTCTCTCTCTCTCTCTCTCTCTCTCTCTCTCTCTGTGGTGTGTGTGTGTGTGTGTGTGTGTGTGTGTGTGTGTGTGTGTGTGTTGTGGCGCGCGTGTGTGCGAGCATGCGTGCGTGTAGTGTGTGTGTGTGTGCGCTCACGCGTGCACACACCTACCTTAAAGTAAAATGTCGGGCGTGCTTTTTGGTTTTATGGAATAATTACTGCCTTAAATCTTTGCGTTGAAAAGTAATGTTAGTTATATCTTTAAAAGGGAAGTACATAAAGAGATTTGTACTTTGTGCACTGACCATCGGTATCATAACAGCAACAAAATAATTAGAACGCATAGACCTTTAGACCTACAGATAGGCTATTTTGTGGACCACCACATATGGTAGACATCTGTGTTATATCACATCTCCCGGAAATCTGGCCGTTCCACAGGGGGAGGGGGTGGGGGTGGGGGGGGCGGGCTATGTGCCTTTAGGCCTGTTAGTCTGGTAGGCTACTGTGTAAGGAGCTACTTAACCTCGGTGCAAAAATAGCGCTGTTTGACTGGGACTAAGAGAGACTTTTAGCTATTCTCGCATTGCAAATGTGCAACGTGGCTTTTGACTCTGGCATTGGGGGATGAGAGGAGGTGAGAAGTGATGCTGGTTTGTTAAGTTTTTCGGCCTCTGCCTTCTTTTCTCTCCCACTGCGGAACTAAAAGTGTTAGAAGGAGTTGGTGTGATGTGGCAAATTTGAGCGCAGTCATGGTCTGTGTTGTAAGTTTAACTTTTGGCAGAATAATGTTCAGCTAGTAAAATGCTGGAAATATTCTAGTGTGGCTTTACGCTACAGATATATGGGTTGTAACGGTCTGCTTGTTTTTATAATGATTTTTATCACTAAGAATTGTGATTTATTTGTGATCAATCATGTAAAAATTCAAAACCGGTACAATGGCATTGGAATGTCGTTGGAGACTTTGATCTAAAATAAGTTGAAGTTTTTTAAAAATTATTATTATTATTGTTTGCACAGTTTCCTAGGATATTCTAAAGTAAATGAAACATGTGAAACATGTGTGAGACTATCTACTAAAATTATGTGGTAATTTTTGTGGTTATGCTAGATTGTTTTCAGAATGTTTTGTGCTCATAAAATTAGGAACTGTATAATGTGGGAGTGCATTTTGGTAAGTGAGCTAAGTGTTATAAACTCTAGCTCAGTGTCCGATGGGTGATCAGTCAGAATTTATAATAGAGTAAAATGTTTTGATTGAGAATGCTTTGTTCTCATGAGAATTGGGAACTGTATAATGTGGGAGTGCATTTTGGTAAGTGAGCTAAGTGTTATAAACTCTAGCTCAATGTTTGATGGTTCATCAGTGAGAATTTATGATAAGAGTAAAATGTAATTGAGAACGCTTTGTTCTCATGAGAATTGGAAAACTGTATAATGTGGGAGTGCATTTTGGTAAGTGAGCTAAGTGTTATAAACTCTAGCTCAGTGTTAAATGCTTGATCAGTGAGAATTTATAATAGAGTAAAATGTTGTAATTGAGAATGCTTTGTTCTCATGAGAATTGTCAACTGTATAATGTGGGAGTGCATTTTGGTAAGTGAGCTTAGTGTTAAAATGGTTGATAAGTGAGAATCAATCTATAATAGCCGATTTGAGAATGTTAGTTTTGTGGTGATTTACACCCCTGACCTGTATTTGAATTCAGAAGAGTTCAAATAGTTTTTTCATTGTGTGTTCCTATTTATTTCAGGAACATCGTTTTTTTTCCCATCGTTTTTTGGCTCATCTTTCCCCATCGTTCCATCTCCACCCCTATCATTGTTGTTTTATTAGTCTTTATGTCTCTGATCTGAGATTGATTCTTGGTTGATTTTGTGTTTTGAGAACTGGACAGAAGGACAAAATTATCTTGCATTTTTTCAGTAGTACTTGCAGTACAATTGTTGATTTGTAATGTTTATGTTGTAGTGTAGTAGGTTGTGTTAGTGAAATATATATGAAAACCCAACTTGCTCGGTCTGGAGAGTTGCATTGAATGAATGTTGTTATTCGTCACATTCATGGTGTATTCAGTGTGGCTGCTGAGTGAGTTAAGGTAATTAATCTAATTTCACTTACCTACTTTCTCTCTTTTATATTTCTTTTCCCTATTTTTCTTCTATCCTCTTACTATCCTTTATCACTCCCGGCCCATAAGCAGTCGAGCCCTACTCCTCTTTAGGGTTACTAAAGAAAATAGGAATAAGTCTAGGACTCGAAATTTCCGGTATGGAATTAGGCGGAATGGGAATTAGAGGCGACCTAGAGAGTTCCCGTGTAGGACTCTCTGCATTAACATGTCCTTTTTTTTTAATCCAAGTTAACAGGTTTCATGATGAATGTTTTTTGATGTTATTAATGATGGATTATTAATATTATTATAATTGCTACTGTCTTGATTTGACAGTCTAGCTGACTGAATTTTTTTTTAATGTATTATTAAGTAGGGGTTCTTGATTGTTGTAAAACCTGCATTATTATCATTGTTTGGCTGACTGTTCATGTTTCTCTCTTCCTCCTTGATACCCCCCTTTCCCAGGTCCTTTTCAATCTTTTTTTTTTATAGTTATTGTTGTGTTATTGCTTAGTGGTGATGGGTGATTATCATATTAATGTAAATTTTATCATTATCACTATGAATGATTTACTAGTTTGAAATCTTGGTTGGTTTGAGTGCTATGGATTGTATATCAATTTTTAGGATGCTTTGTTCCTGTTTTTTCTGTTTTATTTTGTTTGTTTTTATTTCTTTTTTTATATACAGTATGAATGTAAAAGAATGGATGATATTGTAACCTGATATTATTGACTTTTATGATTTTTTTTCTACGAAGTGTGTGTGTGTGTCTGTGTTTTTTTCTTTAGGGGGGGACATGTATGTGTGTGTGTGTGTGTGTGCGTGTGTGATTTGAGTTTGCGTGCGTGCGTGCGTGCGTGCGTGTGTGTGTGTGTGTGTGTGTGTGTGTGTGTGTGTGTGTGTGTGTGTGTGTGTGTGTGTGTGTGTGTGGTGTGTGTGTGTGTGTGTGTGTGTGTGTGTGTGTGTGTGTGTGTGTGTGTGTGTGTGTGTGTGTGTGTGTGTGTGTGGGTGTGTGTGTGTGCGTGTGTAGCGTATGTGAAAGAGTGAGTCTTACAGTGCATTATCATTGTTACTATTGTTATTGTTATTATTATCATTATATTTCCTTGAGTTACTTTTCAGTTTATTTTGTTATTAGGAGTTGCAACAATGTTGTAGCTAAATATTTTTTGGGTGGGGTTTTCTTGGTTGTACTCTGCTTGTTTGCTTGCTGCTTCATTTTTGTTAGTTTGGGGTTTTTCCCATAAGAAGTGGTTTTTGGGGGGGATTTTTTTTTTTTTTTTGCGAGATAGATAGCAATGAAAAAAAGCAAATTATTGCTTAATGTAACATCTGGAAATAAAATTTTGACTTGACTTTACTTGACAGAGGCATACCAGCAAAGCTGAAGGTAAGAATTTTACTCTGCTTTATTAAAGGGACATTAGTGGATAAGGCCTTTATTTTTGTTTTGTTTTGTTTTGTTTTTGTTTTTTTATGTAGGTTTTTAAAAATCTATTAATATAATCATAAATCATTACTATAATTCTTCCTTTTGCTGTTTGTGTTTTCCCCCTTCCTCCTTGATACCCCCTCCTCATCCGATCCCAACCCCCTCCCTTTACTGTTTTTGTTTATTTTGTCTGTTGGGTTTTTTGTTGTTTTTGTTTGTTTTGTTTATTTGTTCGTATATTTGTTGTTTTTGTTTGCTTATTTTTTGTTTATTTGTTTGTATATTTGTTAGTGTTTATGTTTCCTCTCAGTGGTGATGGGTATTATCATATGGTACTGTTGCGTTTTTTTTTTTTTTTTTCTTCTTCTTCCTTCTAATATATAAAGTATGAACTGAAGTATGGAGATATTGTTACCCGACATAAATTGCTTATTGACATTTCATGGATTCTTTTCTTTAAGTCTTAAATAATAGTATTAGTGACCTCGTAACTGATAACAGCTGTTTGTGTGACAACATGATTTTTTATAAACTTTAAAGGCGTACATGCGCATACGTGCATACATACTGTGTGGACAAGCGCGCGAATTGTGTGTGTGTATATATGTATGTACATGTATGTGTGTGTGTGAGTGGTGATTTTTGAGTGTTTTTTCTGCTTTTGTTGTTACTATGTTAGTGTTGTTGCTTTTATTTTCTATAGGCATATTTTATTTCTAAGCTAAGACTGTTGAAATCATGTTAATTAATGTTGGAGAAATGTTTTTTTCTGCTTTTGGTTATTTTTGTTGGATTTTTTGTTGTTGTTTTTAGTTTTTTTCTTTAGATGGATGGCTTGATGAAAAAAAGCAAATCAATGCTTATTCAATGTACCATCTGGAAATAAAAATTTGATTTGATTTGATTTGCTTCGAGATGTAAAGCCTGGACTATGAAGAAAGATGGTGAAAATATGATAAATGCAGCAGAAATGGGGTTCTACAAGTGAAACTGACAGACAAAAAGAAGCATGTGATAATGTGGGGTTTTTAAATTTTTTTTAAAAATTCTTTTTATGTCGAGGATAACAGAATAAGCAATCATATGCTTTTTTTCATCCGGTCCCCGTGTGTATGCAGTTTTGTAAATATTGTCATCTGTTCCCACCGGCACACGATGGCCTACTCATATGAAAAGTGGAACAGGATTTAACGTGTGCACAAGATGTTCTGCGTGCATTCGCACACGGGGCCTCGGTTTAAAGTCTCATCCGAAGGACTTTTGGGGAGAGTGGAGTCAGCACTGCTGTTAACTCCAGGAGAAAAATCTCCTCGACCGGACTCGAACCGGGTCGTCAAATTGCCAGCGCAATGATCTGACCACTAGGCTATCCGCCCGTTCAAGTAACCAGCTGTCCATAAGCCATCACCCCCCCCCCCCCCCCCCCCCCCCCCCCCCCCCCCAATCCTCCCTTTCCCTGTTCTGCTTCTTGAAAGAGTAGGCCTTTGTGTGCCGGTGGGAACAGATGACAAAACTTCATATACAAGGGGACAGGATATAAAAAGCACAGCCTTGCTCATTCCATTATTTTTGATTCAAAAGAATAAACAAACAAATAAATATTCTGGCAGACTAAAATGTGCAGCCTCTCATTCCTAGCATCCTTATCTGACAACGCTGCCCCCTCCTCCTCAAACCCCAGGAAATAATATCTGACCACTGTTGTCAGCTTGTACCAAGGTATCTAACTGTCTTTGTGTCCACATGAGGGGCAAGGATTAAGAAACAAGGTTAGTGTTAGATTAGGGTTGGTGTTAGCAATAACAGCATGCATTGGGGTAGGGGCTGTTGGTCGGTCAGTCTGTCTGAATGCATGTGGACACCAGAGCAGGTAAACACGATGGTACATAGCTGTAGACACAGTGGTATGGAGCATTATTTAAATCATAATTTACCAATCCTACCAGCTTAGGCTGCTATTTGGATTTTTTAAAGACAAATTTCAGCTCTGCTATCATTTAAGAGGTTTTTAGCCTGTGAATTTATAGTGAGCCCCGTGATTGCTCTTAACAGACAGCATGTGGCAAATTTTAACACAGTCATGGTCTTTGGAATAAATTTTACTTTTGGTAGAATATTGTTCAGTAGTATGATAAAATGCTGGAAATATTCTAGTGTGGCTTTACACTACAGATATATGGGTGTGAAGGCCTGCTTGGTTTTTGTAATGATTTTATCACTAAGAATTGTAACTTATTTGTGATATATCATTTAGCACTTCTAAAACAGGTGCAATGACATTGGAATGTTATTGAGGACGTTTATTTAAAATAAGTTAGGGTCCTTTTTATCAATGTTTGCACAGTCAAGTTTCATAGGATAGACCATCATCTGTCCTAAAGTAAATGAAACATGTGTAAGACTAACTACTAAAATTATGTGGTAATTTTAGAGGTCATGTTAGATTGTTTTGAGAAGGTTTTGTTCTCATGAGGATTGGGAATTGGATAGAGTGAGAGTGCATTTTGGTAACTGAGCTTAGAGTTGTACACTAGCTCAGTGATTGAGGGTTGATGTGTGAGAATTTGAAATATGCTGTAGGATTTGTTTTGTGGTGATTTACACCCTTGACCTGTATTTGAATTAGAGAAGAGTTGAAATAGTTTTTACATTGTATGTTCCTTTTTATTCCAGGAACATTGCGGCATGCTTTCATGTTTAAGCCATCATGATTTCTTCCATGTTTTGGTTTTATGTCTATTGTTATGATTAGAGTGTATTAGTCTGTGACTGATCTGAGATTGATTCTTGATTCTATTGTGTTTTGAGAACTGGACAATTGGACAAAATATTTAGTGCTTGTAATTGTACTTTGAGTACAATTAGTGACATGTCATGTTTATGTTGTAGTGTAGTAGGTTGTGTTGCGAAATATATGTGTAAACCCAACTTGCTTGGTCTGGAGTCGCATTGAATGAATAATGTTATTCATTGCATTCATAGTGTATTTAGTGTGGCTGCTGAGTGAGTTGAGGTAATTAATCTATTCCACTTACCTACATCCTCCTCTTTTATATTTCTTTTCCCTATTTTTCTTCTATCCTTTTTCTATCCCCCCTTTTATCACTCCTGGCCCACAAGTAGTCCAGCCCTACTCCTCTTTAGGGTTACTAAAGAAATAGGAATTAGTCTAGGACTCTAAATTTCCAGTACTGAATTAGGCGAACAGGAATTAAAGTGGTGACCTAGATAATTCCCGTTTAGGACTCTCTACATTAAAAAAAAAAAAAAAAAGCACACAAATGCTTACTCCATTATCTTTGAAATAAAAGAATAAAAAATACAAATTACTTAAAACTATAAATAACCGTCTTTAAACTCCCAAAACTAAATTAAAAACCTTGATCAAATTCTGCAAATTATATACCATCTACAGTTTGGGTTAAAATACATTTTCATCTTTAAAAAAATTACTGAGTGTCTTGCAAGCATTCAGAACCTTCTCAGGTTGAAGTGATTCCATTATTCTTTTTTTTTTTTTTAAATAGTAAAAGCTTGATAAAGAAAAATCATCACTAGCATAATCAGCTCCACAAGACAAAAACATTTTCTTAAATCATCTTTGACCTGTTCATCAAATAAAACATTGATCCTTGACCTAAAATGAAGGGAGAGAACTGACAGAATTGAGTTAAGGTGAACAAAAGCAGGCTGAAATGGGTAATACTCCCCATTCTGTTTAGTTATATAACTTGAGTTATAATGACCTCAAGCTTTTAAAAAAAAAAAAAAAAGAAGACTGCATTCCTCTGTCAGCTCTCTTTAGCCCTGTTCCATTCCATTACAAGACATTTTTCTTGTTTCTCTCTCTTTAAGCGCCATCTGTAGGTGGGTTATGAGGACCCACCTTTCCTTTCCTTGCTTTACACACCTCTCTTCACAGGTAAAAAGTCCCAGCAACAACGTCAGCAGAACCTCTTTCCCCTCCACTTCCTCTCTCTTTTATCAAGTTCTTTCAGTCACTTGAGCCTAACTAACATTCAGACCAAAAACTGCCCTTGTGCGAAGTAAACTGTGCATTCTAAGGTGGTTTGCCAGCCATTCTCCTTAATTTATCATCCCCAGATTTTTTTTAAATGTAAAAAAAATATTTAAACGTGTTAAAAGTACCAAAAATACATTAAAAAAGTGCCAAATGCAGAATGGACATCCTGTGTCTATCCAGTGTCTAAGTATCACTACATGGTCACCAGAACAAAAAATAGCAGGCAAAATGTCATATAATGAAAACAGAATATTGTTTGAAAGATTTGCATGAAAAAAAGGCAGAAAGTGGACTGGGAAGACAGAAAATAAGCAAAGTATTGTAAGTTTTGCACAAGCACACACCACTCATCTTTCATGTCGCTCGTCTTCCACAGGTTCTGCACGATTCATTTTGCAAGTCGTGGAATGTTCCACAAAGTATTGGAGGTTTTGCACCTAGATGTGTTGGGGGTAGTCTTGGTGACTGCAGACGTCCACATGAATGAAATGTCCTTGGTGATGACGAAGCGTCCTCCTGATGCACTGTGGTGTCCTTGAAGCCTGGTGATGTCCTCCTCCTTCTGGAGATAAAAAGAAGCATTCTAAGGGCTCTGGTATGCTTACATAAGAGTTTTAAGCAATTTCATTAGTTAAACTTTGTCAATAATTCATCCTAGCAAGTAGCAGACAACAAAGATGAGTGAGGTGAGAGAGAGAGAGAGAGAGAGAGAGAGAGAGGAGAGAGGGAAGAGGAGAGAGAGAGAGGGGAGAGAGAGAGAGAGAGAGAGAGGGAGGGAGGGAGGGAGGGAGAGAGATTTGATTTATTCTTTTATATCGAGGATAATGGAATAAGCACTCTTGTGCTTTTTTTCATCCAGTTCCTGTGTGTATGCATTTTTGTAAATGTCAACTGTTCCCACCGGCACACGATGGCCTACTCTTACGAAAGCGGAACAGGATTTAACGTGTGCGTAAGGTGTTCTGCATGCATTCGCACACAGGGCCTCGGTTTAAAGTCTCATCCAAAGGATTAGAGAGAGAGAGAGAGAGAGAGAGAGGAGAGAGAGAGAGAGGAGAGAGAGGAGAGGGAGAGGAGAGAGAGAGAAGGAGAGAGAGAGAGAGAGAGAGAGGTG
>CM060316.1:97355016-97357867 GCA_030674155.1 Stramonita haemastoma | reverse complement strand
TCCTTTCCCCCCCCTTTCCCCCTCCTCCCCCCTCTCCCTCTTTTCCCCCCACCCCCCCCCCCCTCCTCTCCCTTCCCCCTCTCCCCCCTTCCCCCCCCCCCTTTTTACCCCCCCTTTTCCCCCCCTTTCCCTCCCCCCCTTTTTTCCCCCCCAAATTTCCCCCCCAATAAGGTAGAAAGGTAGGAAGTTAAAAGCCCTGGGTTTGGGAAAGGGGCTACAAACCCCTTACCCCTTTCTGCGGTGTCGAGGGAGGTTGGGCGGGGGATGTTTCCGGCTTTTGGGGGCTTGAGGCCCTTTTCCTTTCCGAAAATTTTTGCCCCGCATTGGAAAAGGGTTTGGGTTCTTTTGAAAGCCGGTGGGTTCCTGGCTTTTTTTTTGCTGCGTTGGGGGGCGGGCCGCGGTCTGTCATGTGTCGTAGGGGAAATTTTTCGGGGGGGGCGGTTTGGGGGGGCCCGGGTGGGGGGGGGGTAGGGGTTGGGGTTTTTGGGGGGGGTTTTTGGGCTTTTTTTTTGGGGGGGTCCCCACCACCCGCCCCCCCTCCCCCCACCCTCCCTTTTTTTCCCCAGCCCCCCCTTTTCAATAAAAAAATAAAAAAAAAAAAAAACAAAAACCAAAAAAAACATTTTTGTTTTAAAAAAAAAATTTTGAAAAATAAAAAACCCCAACCCACCCAAACACAAAACCACCCCCACACACAAAAACACACCCAAAAACACCAACCCACACACACACCCCCAACCCCCACACACCCCACAACACCCCACACACACACACATTGGTTTTGGGCAGACGGAGAGGGGGAAGTAAGTTTTTTTCAAGACTTTACAAGTCACTAAATTTCCTTTTAAAAGTATTTTACAAATGAAAACATCGCCATTGAGCATTTGGGTTTTTAAAATTTTTTATGCTTTGAAACCCGGGGTAACTTTATAGGTATCACTAGGTACAGAAAAACAGAGGGGGTTTTTTTTTGTTTTGTGAAAATTTTTTTTTTTCTCCCAGTTTTTTTCTTACCTGCTGATTTTTTGTTTGAAGTTTTTTGGTAAAAATCAAATAACCCCTTGAATACAGGTCGGTGGCCCTTGTTTTTAAATTGTGTTCTTGGTCCTGAGCTCTCTCCCCTTCTATTTTTTGTCTTTCTTTGTTCCCCCATCATGTTGTCGGAAATGGACCACAGTCATTTTTGGGTTTTGGTATTTTTTTTATGTTACCTTTTTTTACTTAAATGCAAATACAAATTTCAGCTATTCGTCAAAGTTATTTGGGGGTTTGTCCTCTGGGGTCCCCCATCTGGGGTTTTGAGTTTCGGAAGACGTCCGATTGAAATGAGAAAGAAAAGGGAAGATACAGATTTGAGCGAAAGGTAGAAAAGAAAGGAATTTTTTAAAGTAAAATGCCCCTTTTTAAGTACTTTTACACTTTTTTTTGTAAGTAAAAACTTTAAAACTAAAAATTTGTCAAATGGATATTTTTTTTCTTGGAGGTCGTGTCAAAACATCGGGCATTTTTTAATTTTTTCTTAAATCAAATAGCATCTTTTTACAAAAAGCATGTTTTTTGATATGGGCTTTTATTTTTTAATTTTCGGCAGAAAAACCCAAAATTTTCCCAAGGTTCAAAACCTATAGGCTTTCGTCCCTAATTTTCCAGGCACTTTTGGTTCAAGTGTCAAAGATTTTTTTGGAAAAAATTGGGTTTGATTTTTGTGTGCATAATTCAATGGGATGGGGTTTTGTGTGGAATATGGATAAAAAGTCAAGGGAATGAAGGATGTATGAGCACTGACAATGCACAGCAGCCTGCAAAGGACTGGCTGTCATTGACTGGGTCATGGCTCCATTCTTCACATTTTGTCAAAAAAAAGTGAAACTCTTTTTTAAAAACCTAAGATAAAAAATATTTAACTCTTTTTATTTTTTTTTCCTGTCTTTCTTTCTTTTGTTTTTGTTCTTGTCTTCTTCTTTTCTTCCTTAAGTCTTTTTTTTTTTTTTTTGTGGTCTGTATGTATGTTGTTTTTCTTTTCTTTCTCTCTTTGAAATGCCTCCTACATTGGTTTACATTACTGTGATATCGGTTCACAGAGTTCTGTCACAGGATAAATATTGTTTCTAAATACCTGGGAAACGGAGAAATGACGAGGAAATCAATACATTGAAAAAAGAAAGAATAGCAAGAAAAGAACAGGGCACAAAGAAAAAAAACGAAACAATGGGGAATGAACAAATGAATACACCACCCACCACCCAACCATCCCAGAAACCCCCCCCAAAGAGAATTAACACATAAAGTTATCCTCTCGCCTACACAATATATATACACAGTTTCACTAATCAATGGCCAGTTTTGAATCCAAAAAGTCGCTCTCAACAAAATCTGATGGTTCTGATTGGCAAGATTCTTTTGTCAGGGAAACCAGGAAACCTTCCAAGCTGATTGGCTAAAATCTGATAGCTCTCCTATGGAGGAGGCGTTACTAAGCAACTGCTGACAATGGCCGAAGGCTAAACAAACGGCTTGATTACAGCGGCTCAAGTTGACTGCATTCAGTAGGAAACAGATACTTTGTTAGTAGACTTTTTTTTAGTCAGGGAGCTTGTCGCCCACGAGACGAGGGATACAAAAAAGTGTTTTTCGAAAAGCAAAATAAGGATCTATATACAAAGTGCTAAAAAATGAAAACCACAAAAAACCCAAAAAGGACACAGGAAGTGTTAAATAAGACACACACACACGCACGCACGCACGCACGCACGCACGCACGCACGCACGCACACACACATACACACACACACACACACACACACACACACACACACACACACACACACACACACACACACAACCAAAGACA
>CM060316.1:97337516-97342516 GCA_030674155.1 Stramonita haemastoma | reverse complement strand
GTGCACACATACAAACACACACGCGCGCACGTATATATGTATATAATATATAAATATATATAAACATACATGTGTATATATTTATATATAATAATGAATGTAAATATATACACAGCATACATATATAAACGCTTCTGCCAAATACAATTCACACACACACAGCACACACACACACACACACACAAACCACACACACACACACACACACACACACACACACACACACACACTCGCGCGCGCACACATACAATCACGCGCGCGCGCGCGCACCACACACACACACACACAAATACACACACAACAACACTAACACATATATATATATAATAATATATATATATACATGGCATTTATATATATATGTGTGTCTGTCTGTGTGTCTGTGTGTGTCTGTGTGTCTGCTGTGTGTGTGTGCGCGCGCTCTCGCAATTGCGCATGTGCATATCAGGTATTATGTATCAGTGCGTGTGTACTAACATGATTGTTGATGATATCAGCGTGGCTATCTGCCAAGAGGCTATCACGAAACCTGTACTTAAGTGCAAGAGCAAAAAGGCCACGAAAGAAGAAAGAAAGAAAACCTGGCTTGTACAAGATACGGAGCAAAGCCTGGATCGTGGACATGCGTCCAGTTGGGTGCATTGATGTCTTGATTATCGACAGTGGTTACACCCAATATATCAGTCCACCTGATAACTGATAACACACTTGCTTTGGAAGACAGCTCATTTGCTGTGGCGCTGTAGAGACTCTTTCTTTCCCCCTACATCTTGTAGTTATTGTAGTGTTGAAGTAGAAATTAAAAAGACAATAACAGCACCCATACTAGTTCTCTGTAATCACACACGCACGCACACACCAACACACACATACACACACACGCTCACACTAACACACACACACTAACACACTAAACACACTAACACACACATATATAATCATATATTAATATATATAATATAATACATACATTACATACATACATACATACATACATACATACATACATACATACATACATACATACATACATACATACATACATACATACATATACATACATACATAATACATACATACATAATGTCAGTCATGGGGTGATGCTGGGCATAATGTTGCAGTCATGGGTAGATAGACAGAGGTAGGAGGGAAGGAAGGCAGTGCATGCACAGAAGGGTTTTTGTTTTTCGGGTTTAACACATTGAGGTTATTGTAGACATTTTCTCTGTTATTTTGTCTTGTACATTTGTGAGTATATATTCTTTAGGTTTATTGAATTCCTACTTCTTGATAAACTTCATGTGTGAAAACAAAATTCAGGGCTGATTGAATTTCTCTGCTTGTTAGATGATAAAATATTGGTACTGTATTGGTATTGTATTGATGTCAAAGAGTTACGTGTATTCATAATCATGTTCATTTTTTTTGTTGGTTCCGAATTTGCTGTGTAGACAAAGCAACTGTTTTCCTGTCATCGATAATAAAAACAACAATGCTTAAGATGATTGCAAATGGGAGTGTTCTTCAAATACTGCATACAAAATATACGAGGAGAGTCATTCATTTTTTAAAATGTTTTTTTCTTATTTTCTTTTTAACGCTTGTTTTGTTTGTTCTTTTTAAAGCAGAAGATATCTTTAAAACCTGGAACTGTTTGTTTGTTAAAACAGCACAAAAGACGATGATAGCGTTGGTTTTCAAACACACACACACACACACACACACACACACACACACACACACACACACACACACACACACCACACACACACACACACACACGCGCGCGCGCCACACGCACAAACACACACATATATAAAAGAATAAAAAACAAACAAACACATAAATACTCACACGTGCACACCACACACACACACAAACACACACACACACACACACACACACACACACACACACACACACACACACACACACACACACACACACACACACACACACAACAACAAACACACACACACATTACAAAAAAAAAAAATAATTAAAAAAAAACAAAAAACGACACAAATTAAACCTGATCCGTGCTTGTAGATCATGACCACAGTACCCAACCCTGACAGCTGGGGAGGTCAGTTTCTCCACCACGGCTGGTCAGTCATCTGAGCCAGTCTGAGCCAGCCCTGCCTTCATGAAGCCTCCTATCCTCCTACCAGTCCCTGGGAAGATGAGAGAGAAGCAGTTCTTCATGAAGGCTGATCAGCGGATCAATACACAGCTAGCTGATTGGACAGGGCAGGCAGACAGGCAGTCGTGTGTGGTCCCTACCAGCTCCAGGGGGTGTCATCTCACTCCATTAAAATTCGATCCCAGCATAAGCGTAGTAGTGTCTCCTTGGAATCAGTCTCTCTGGCAGTGTCAGACAACGCCAGAGCTTTTAATTTTTTCTACCCGTATTTTGTTAAGTTTTTTTTTTTTAACCTGTATTTTGTTCAATATTGTTTTAATCTCGTAGAGTATCTCTGCTACCCGTTTCTTGGTTCTTCTTTTCGGTGTTTTTTTTCCTTCTTTTCTTCATTTCAGTATTCTATATACTGACCTCGTCCATTATTAGTGGCAGTTTTGTTGATTTGTCTGTCAGACCTCTTGCTTTTCCCAAAGCTCTAAGGTTTAGGTAGAGCAGCATTGAGCGTGGTTACCAAGTGAATGGGTGGGTTGACCTTTTGCGTGCCTTGGCTTCAGCACAGTCCCCGAGTTCATCGAGCTGTGAATAGGTACCTGCCGTATTTAGGGTCAGGGAAGGTAAATCAGTGAGGGAGAGGAGATGGGCGCCGCCCTCAATATGCTGGCTCCAAGAGAAGCTGAGGTCTCTAACCCAACGACCGCATGGGTCATGGGAACACCTTTGCCTACTTATTCCCTTGGGTTGTGTAGATGACCCTTTTGCTCTTCAAGCATTTTCTTGTTATTTTTGACGTACAACAGATTTCTTCATGGTATGCATGCTGGATGTCTTGGACACACACACACACACATAACACACACACACATACACCACACACATACACATACACACACACATCCAAACACACACACACATGCACACACATGCACACACACACACACAACACACACACAACACACACACACACACACACACAAACACAAACACAAACACACTCATCCACACTGACAGCACTAAAGAGAGGAGAGAGAGAGGAGAGAGAGAGAGGAGAGAGAGAGAGAGAGAGAGAGAGAGAGAGAGAGAGAGAGAGAGAGAGAGAGAGAGAGGAGAGAGAGAGAGAGAGAGAGGGCTTCTAACTTTGTGGGCTACGAAAATATTTAAAATCAACAATTTGTAATGAAACAAAATGTACAAATAACTGATCAGATTTAATCTTCTGCTGGGTGAACACCCTTACCCCCCCTCACCTCTCTCTCTCTCTCTCTCTCTCTCTCTCTCTCTCTCTCTCTCTCTCTCTCTCTCTCTCTCTCTCTCTCTCTCTCTCTCTCTCTCTCTCTCTCTCTCTCTCTCTCTCTCTCAATGTATTTCTATCCTTTTTTGAACCGTAAGTCGAATTTTATTATTATTGGTGGTGGTGGTTTTGATTTTCTTTTGCTTTATTTTGCTGTTAGTTTGGATTTTTTTTTTTGGGGGGGGACAGGAGGTCTTGGATGGGGGGGGGGGGGGGGGAGGGGAGGTTGCTATTCCCTAACCAGGGCAAGGGCCGGATGAAAAAAGTATGTGAATGCTTACTCTGTCACCCTTGGAAAATAGAGATCATTCATTCATTCATTCATTCATTCATTCATTCATTCATTCATTCATTCATTCATTCATTCATCCTCTCTCTCTCTCTCTCTCTCTCTCTCTCTCTCTCTCTCTCTCTCTCTCTCTCTCTCTCTCTCTCTCTCTCTCTCTCTCTCTCTCTCTCTCTCTCTCTCTCTCTCTAGTCCTTCGGATGAGACTTTAAACCGAGGCCCCGTGTGCGAACGCACGCAGAACATCTTGCGCACACGTTAAATCCTGTTCCGCTTTTCGCAGAGTAGGCCATCGTGTGCCGGCGGGAACAGATGACAATATTTACAAAACTGCATGCACACGGGGACCGGATGAAAAAAAGCACATGATTGCTTATTCTGTTATCCTCGATATAGATAAATAAATAAATAAATTCTCTCTCTCTCTCTCAACAATTTGATGCAGAGCAAAATTTTCCTTGACTGTATCCAAGGGAGATCACCATCCGAGCACCTCTCTGTCTCTCTGTGTCCCCCTAGCTGTTTCTCTGACTGTCTCTAGTCTCCAAGTTCTCTTCCAACAAGTTGACTTCAAACACAGGTGTAATCCCAGAAAATGCCACGGCCATTAATCAGCTCAGATTAGTTCAAAGCAGACCGTTAATCACCAGCCTAGAATAATTATCAGTCTTGTCTGCAGTTAGAGCCTGCAAAACAAAACCTTCTCCGGATCTCTCTCTGTCTCTGTCTTCTCTGTCTCTCTCTGTCTCTCTGTCTTTGTCTGTCTGTCTGTCTGTCTGTCTGTCTGTCTGTCTGTCTGTCTGTCTGTCTGTCTGTCTCTCTCTCTCTCTCTCTTCTCTCTCTCTCTCTCTCTCTCTCTCTCTCTCTCTCTCTCTCTCTCTTCTCTCTCTCTCTCTCTCTCTCTTCTGCTGGGTGAACACCCTTAACCCCCTCCTCTCTCCCTGTCTCTGTCTCTGTCTCTCTCTCTGTGTTGTGTGTGTGTGTGTGTGTGTGTGTGTGCGCGTGCGTGCGTGCGTGTGTGTGTGTGTGTGTGTGCGTGCGTGCGTGCGTGCGTGTGTGTGTGTGTGTGTGTGTGTGTGTGTGTGTGGTGTGTGTGTGTGTGTAAGAAAACTTGAGTGTTCATCAGTTTCAGAATTTACTACGTTTGTATTCTTTATGCTTTTTACTTCTCTCGCGTTACCCTCCCCCACCCCCCCACCCCTCAGTTATTTATTTCTTTTCTGTCTGTCTGTCATTCTGTCTCTGTATCACTCTTTCTCTGTATCACTCTTTCGTTTCTTTGT
>CM060316.1:97320016-97330016 GCA_030674155.1 Stramonita haemastoma | reverse complement strand
CATTTACATTGCATGTCGCTTTTCGTCACGGCAGATTTCTCTGAATGAAAGTCGCCCTGCTCTCTTCGGGAAAAAAAAAAAAAACTTGTCGCCTCAAGAGTGCGCAACCCATTAAAGATTATTGTTCCTATCTGCACATATAGTTCTTTCATTAAAAGAGAGTTTTTTCCCCCACATAATTTGCTCAGGAACAACTCTTTTGTTGCCGTGGGCTCTATGACGTGCTCTAAATGTGTTATTCACACGGCACCTAGGTTTATCGTCTCGTCCTTTAAGAAAGAACCAACAACAAAAAAACAACAACTCCAGACGTTTCATATGACACACATGGATTTCCTTTTCTATCTATACAAGTCGATGGGTTTATGTCAAGGGTTCAGATATAACATTGGTGGGTCGGTGGTCTGGAGATAACGCGCTAGCTGCCTAGAAATGAAAAGTCCGGGTCGAAAGCGTGCGGTGGTTTGATCCCGTTTGGGCCCAAAACTTTTCCGCCCCATCCATTAGACCATGGGTGGTGGTCTGGGTGCTAGAATTTCAGATGAGATGATAAACTGAGGTCCCGTGTGTTACACATAATTATTTAGCGCACGTAAAAGAACCCACAGAAACAAGAGAGTTGTTCCTGGCAAAAATTATGTAGAACAAAGCCACTCTGAGAGGGAGACAAATACAGTTTCAGGCAAGCAAAGTAAAAAAAGAAAATGGGTGGCGCTGCTCTTGTGGCGACGCGCTCTCCTCGGGAAGACCAGCCCAAATTTCATGGAGAGAAATCTCCCGTGTCTTAAAGTGGTATGAAAATGAATACCGTCTGATCCCTTTGAAAATATAACACTCATTGTGAAAAAAACCCACCACAGCAAAATTTCGAAGTACCGGAGGTATCTTATTCCTGAAGGCCAATGAAACCAGAACGTACTGAGGACGCCAGCCTTTCCATTTGATTTCTCATCCTCACGTTACAAAAAAGAGCGTAAAATAGGGCCCATGAACACTTTCATGTACAAAAGAAATGTTAAGGAAAAATGCGACATGGGCAAATAACACTACAAATGAACATTCTGTGCCCACCCCTGTTGTTTACAATGTCACTACCTGGTTGCAAAATGTCATCATGTTTAAAAAAAAAGAAGTAAGATTTGCTTCTACAAGGCACGAGAACGGACTGCAGAGGCAAAATATGAGCAAGGAGATGATAGAAAGTAAGTGAAAAAAAACAGAAGCAAAAAGAATGATACAAAAGGGGATGCTGTTTACATAATACTGAAAAAGTCCCTAGCATCCCAACGGGTTCATTGCTGCTAACGAGAATGTCCATGAACAGAGAGAATGTTCAACACAGGCAGTAAAAACAAAAATTCCAGACGGAAACCTGGATAGAAGGACATTAACTTTCTCATAAAACGTTGAGAAGAAAGAATTTCTGCGCAGGTCACTCGACATTGCTCCTGTATGAAGTTGAGATAATATATAGAGCCTAGCAGAAAAATGTAAGCAGACGTCTAGGTTATAAATGTAGGCTACGTGTAAAATTTTTCAAATGCATAATTTGTGTTTATGATAGCAGCAATTGTACGAAACTGTAAGATTCTAAATGAGGCGCAAAAACAAATATCAACACAGCAGCAGCAGCAGCAGCAGCAGCAGCAGCAGCAGCAGCAGCAGCAGCAGCAGCAGCAGCAGCAGCAGCAGCAGCAGCAGCAGCAGCAGCACAACAACAACAACAACAACAATAACAAACAAAACACAACACACGTTAAAGAGAACAGATCGGATGAAAAGTCTGTAAAAAAAAATTCTGCATGACCACCATCAGTTCTCATCAAGACATCACGCAACTGCAACATGTTGTCCTCTCACCTTGACCGAGTTTTCCTCACGATTCCCCCCCCGTGCCGAGGCACCAAGTGACATTTATCATTGTCTGCAATAGTTTCGATTCTACTTTCCACCCAAATGTCAAGACAAGAGTGAGTCGAGGGTGCAAAAAGTTAGGAAGAAGTAAGGAAGGAAGGAAGGAAGGAAGGAAGACGAGGGAAGAAGAAGACCTTTTCGTGAGAACTAGGGTTTGGCCACGACATAGAAAAAGGGCCACCTTTTGGCAGTTTCGGTGTCGCGAAGGTCATTTCTTCTTGATCCAGCTAAAAAGAGAGAGAGAGAGAGAGAGAGAGAGAGAGAGAGAGAGAGAGAGAGAGAGAGAGAGAGAGAGAGAGAGAGAGAGACAGAGAGACAGAGAGACAGAGAGACAGAGAGAGACAGACAGAGACAGACAGAGAGACAGAAGACAGAGAGACAGAGAGAAGAGAAGAGAGAAGAATAGAGACGAGAGAGAGACAGAGAGAGAGAAGAGAGAGAAGAGAGAGAAGAGAGAGAGAGAGAGAGATACACACACACAACACACAACCAGAGACAGAGACAGAGACGAGAGACAGCAAGAGAGAGAGAGAGAAGAGAGGAGAGAGAAGAGAAGAGAGAGAAGAGAGACAGAAGATGAGAGACGAAGAAGAAAAGAGAGACAGAGAGAGAGACAGAGAGAGAGAGAAGAGACAGAGAGAGAGGGGGTAGGGGGGCGAAGAGAATAAGAACAAAAGGGGTAAATCTTTGCGTTTGTGATGCTGTTTAATGTGATACTTTTTGGTTTTGTAGTTGGGGTATTGTTTTGTGATTTCTAATATGATTGCTGCCTTGAGGTGATGCTTTGTTGCTTTGTTGTTTCTGTTCAGGTTTTATAACTCTTCTTTAATACATGTTTTATGGCTATATTATGGACTATTTTTGAAGTAGGTTTTTGTTGTTGATTTGTTGTGTCTGTAAAGTTTTCTTTTCTTCTTTTTATCTATTAAAAAACATTAATTAACCTGTTTTCAATAGCTATTGTTGATGTTATTTCTTATACCTGTTCTGCATTTTGTTATGCGATACCATTTAAAAAATATTTTTGAATATAGACTTTGTCCTTTATTACTGTTCTTGAATGTGGTGCTGTTAGTTTTCTTCTTTCAATTGCTTGTCACAAGTGTTTTGTATTGTCTATATTTTTGTTCGTATCTACTGGAAGCTGTTGTTTATGTGCTGTTTGTAATTGTTATCGGTTGATCGGGGATCTAGAGGTAGCGCAGAGCGTGTGGTGGTTCGAATCCCGTTTGGGCCCAAAACTTTTCCCCCATCCATAAGACCATGAGTGGTGGTCTAGGTGCCAGTCCTTCGGATGAGACGATAAACCGAGGTCCTGTGTGCTACTCATCATTATTTGGCACACGTAAAAGAACCCACGGCAACAAGAGGGTTGTCCCTGGCAAAGTTTTGTAGATAAAAAGCCTCTATGATAGAAACAAACACAGTTGCAGACAGGAAAAAGAAAAAAAAATAATGGGTGGCGCTGCTCTTGTGGTGACGCGCTCTTCCCGGTGAGAGCAGCCCGAAATTTCACGCAGAGAAATCTGCTGTGACGTAAAGTGGTATAAAATAAATTAAAAATCTGCATTGATGTCTGTACTTCTTGTTTATTTTGACCTTTGCTGACTGTTGTTCATTCTGATGAAAAAAATTGTTCCACGACTTTCTGAAACAACGATTTTTATTTAATCTGGTATAGTTATGTAGCTATCACTTCTTTTGAACTTTGTGGCTGTCATCGTTTATTTTGCACCTTGTCCCTGCTGCCTGTTCTGAATTGTGACGCTCCACCACATAAGGAGTCGTATTGCACCAGAGGTCGATTTTTAGTTATTGACATATTATCAAACTGCAATAAAATGGCTATACAACACAAAAAACAGATTGAAAATCGGACAATTCTATGAAAAGTTATTACAAGTTGAAATGCTAGACTGCAGGAAATGACAAAATGAGAAATGGACAAGTTTAGCATCGTAATAGGTGGTAAGAATGAGGACTTGGGTATTTTAAAAACACGTTTTAAGGCAAAGGAACAAAATTATGAGTTGATATTTCATTATGAGGTAGCATAATAGCTATACTTTAATAATCAATCAAAATCTCAAAATTGCTAACTTGACCCCACCTGCCTTTACTTTAATGGCTCCTAGCGGAAAAGTGGATTGTGTGTAAGCGACTTATTTCGTGGTGGAGCGTCACAATTATATATCTTTGTTGTTAATTTCATGTTTTGCATATATGTTGTTGTGCTGATGTCTTGAAGTGTTCTTTATTCTGTTACCAACATGTATTATGGGGACGGGATAGCTCAAATAGTCAGAGCACTCGCTTTCCTCCAGCTAAGGTTACGCAGCACCGCGCGTGGTTACCAAGTAGATGGGTGACCGTTTGCGCACCTTGGCTTCAATACAGTCCCCCAGTTCACTTAGCTGTAAATGAGTACCTTCCCTCTTTAGTGTCAGAGAAGGTAAAGCAGCGAGGAAGAGGAGATGGGGCGCCACCCTCAACATGCTGGCCCCTTAGAGAAGCTGAGGTCTCTGATGCGTCACTCCCCTACGACCACATAGGTTATATAGGACACCTTTACCATTACCTTTTAACATGTATTGCACGTATATTCTGTAACATGTAAGATTGTATACACAGTGTATTGTAAAATCCGACATGTATATCGTATATTCTGTTACAGCATATGCTCTGATGGTGTGAGATGACTGTAATCCAGACCGTTGATTTTCTCAGACCTCAAATTTCGCCCCCATAATGGGAACCTCAAAGAGACATTGTACACAACAACTGACTCACGTCACTGCAGGGGAAAGAAATATAAAAGATCAAAAGTGACGGCAAGGGCAAACAGCAAAGAGCACCCGAAAAAGGAATAAAGAGACATCTCATGTCTTGGAACTGTTGTTTATTCGACGGGGAGCAGAGCCAAGGAAGCAAAGCAGAAGCAGAGGGCAGGGAGGAGGAAAGAGGAAGGTTGGAGGATGCTGCTGCTCCTAAAAATGTTCACAAAATGGGTCTGAGCACGCGAGGCTTTTAGTTTTAGTAGAGAGAGAGAGAGAGAGAGAGAGAGAGAGAGAGAGAGAGAGAGAGAGGAGAGAGAGAGAGAGAGAGAGAGACTATATAATATGTATATGTATGTATGTTGTCTGCGTGTGTGTGTGTGTGTGTGTGTGTGTGTGTGTGTGTGTGTGTGTGTGTGTGTTGGCGCGGTCGTGTGTATGTGCGGCGTACGTGTGTGGTGTGGTGGTGTGTGTGTGTGTGTGGTGTGTGTGCGCGCGTACGTGTATGTGTGTGTGTTTGTTGTGTACGCAGGGAGAAATGTCTCAACAGATTCTCGGTTAAAAGTGTTAAGATGTGCGATGAATTCATAAAACCTTTATTATACAAATTAAAAAATAAAGACCCGCCTCCCCCCCCCCGCCCCCTTTTCCAAAAAAAAAGAAAATCCCAAACAATTAACCCCCAAAACAAACAAGCAAACCCAAACTCCCCAAGAAAAGTGCAAATTAATTAAAACACGAGAAAGCAACAACAATGATTGTTAACCCCCCTAAATGAAAACAACAAAGTGAGAGGTCTCAAAAAATGCGATAGTTCCATCAATCTTTCACAAGCCCATGTCACGCAATGTTAATGCATCTTTCATTATCTTATCACCCTCACGCAGACATTTCGGTCACGATTCTTCGCGATCAGGAACCGACCAACATTTATTGGAATATTTTCAACTCTTAATTTTTCACACAATAATTATTATCAGAGACAGCGTGAGGTACAAAGAGTCATGGATAAGGAAACAAGAGAGAGAGAGAGAGAGAGAGAGAGAGAGAGAGAGAGAGAGAGAGAGAGAGAGAGAGAGAGAGAGAGAGAGAGAGAGAGAGAGAGAGAGAGAGAGAGAGAGATTTTTGTGAGAACTGGGTTTGGCAACAACATTGAAGGTAGCTAGCTTCTTTAGCAGCAAGATTCTGAAGTTATTCTGAGGACAGGTCACATTTTTCTTTTTTTTATTTTTATTTGTTTTTTTTATTCTTTTTTCTTTTTTCAGGATAAGGAATAAGCACTCATTTTTTTTCCACCGTGTGATGCAGTTGTGTATGTCAACTATCCCCACCGCCACTCCTCCTTACAAGCGACAGAATTAGTTAGCAAATTCTGCCCCACGGGGTTGTCATCTTCGCACTGAGAACCAGGTTCGAGAATTCATAGGGATGTTTACTGTATCGTCCCAACATGTATGATTTGAGACATTACGTTTCATAGGAAAGGAATAAGCACTTGATTTTTAATGTTCGTGTGCAGCTAGTTTTGTTCAGGTTATAAATCCCCCCACCCCATCAATACAAATTAATGGTTGCTCTTCTGACAAGGTTGAAGTGTTTTAACTGTTTGCGTGCAAAATGTATGAAACTTTAAAATCAGAAAATTTTGTTTGGAACTGTTTTTTTAAGGTATTTTGTTTTCTTGAATAACGTTTGTCACTGTTTCTGCTTGTTGTTCGTAACTGTTTTCTGTTGTTGTTCAATGTTTCTTGTTGTTCAACTTTTCTGATTGTTTTCATGTTTTCTAATTGTTTTTAAATGTTTCTTATTGTTTTAAATGCTTTCTATTGTTTGTATGTTTCTTACTGTTAATTTTCGGTTGTTTAATGTTTCTTATTGTTTTAAATGTTTTCTTATTGCTTTTAAATGTTTTCTTTTGTTTCAAATGTTTTCTTATTTTTTTAAATGTTTTCTTGTTGTTTGTAACTGGTTTTGTTAAAGCGCATTCCGTACTCTTTTCTTGTTGGCTGTTACCGTTGCACTTTCCGCTTTTCACTCTGGGATGATGACATTAAGCAGAATAGCTGGAGCATTCAGGACAGCCTTGTTTTACTGGCCCTGAGCACTGACATAGTTGAGGTACTTTGTCATTTAGTGGGTTCGTTGTTGTTGTTTTGGTTGTTGTTTTAGATCGACGTATGTAAGATATTTTAAATCCCCCGTGGAGATTGCCAGGGAGCCTGTCAGTATAAATAGCATCCTATATAAATAAGTCCTTCGGATGAGACTTTAAACTGAGGCCCCGTGTGCGAACGCACGCAGAACATTTTGCGCACACGTTAAATCCTCTTCCGCTTTTCGCAAGAGTAGGCCATCGTGTGCCGGTGGGAACAGATGACATTTACAAAACTGCATACACATGGGGACTGGATGTAAAAAAAGCACAAGAGTGCTTATTCCATTATCCTCGATATAAAAGAATAAATCAAATCAAATAAATCAAATCCCCAATTCTTCGAATTTCTGTGCTTTCAAATACCTCTGTTCTATCCCTCTCTATGTTTTTGCCTTGTTCCTTTTCTCCCTGTCAGTTCCTTCTTGTCTATTTTCTGCTTCTTGGTCCCTTCTCATGCCTTTTTTTCAGAAAGAAAAAAAATCATTTCAATGTTTAAGTTGGTTGCACTGGGTCTGACTTGTCAGATGCTTATCGGTAGCTTAACGCGTTTTTTGCTCATAATTAGACAGATAACAATAGTTGCTGTCTGAGCGTTTGATGACGAAGAAGTAGGAGAATTTGGAAGGATTAGATTGTGGGATTTGTGACGCTCCACCACAAAATGAGTCGCTTGGCACATTACCCAATTTTGAGCTAGGAGACATTAAAGGCAGTTGAGGGTCAAGTTGTCAATTTTGAGATTTTGACTGAATATTAAACTACATACGTTATTCTACCTTGTAATGAAGTATCAAGGTTTTTTTTTTAAGTCCTTTTGCTTATAAATGTGTTTTGAAAATACCCAAGCCTTCATTCTGACCACTTAATAGAATGCTAACTTGTCAATTTCCCATTTTTTCATTTGCTGCAGTTTATCATTTAAAGTTGTAGTAACTTTTGACAGAAATGTCCGATTTTCAATCTGTTTTTTGTATTGTATAGCAATTTTATTACAGATTAAATAACATGTCAATAACTAAAAATTAACCTCTGGTGTACTGCGACTCATTATGTGGTGGAACGTCACAATTTTTTAAACTTGATCGGAGTTGCTGAAATGAGAAAGCTGACAGCCCCGATGTGGCCTCTTTGATTGATGGGCTATAAACACATGAAATGAAAGAAAAGTTTAAAAGGCTTTTAACTTGAATCACTTTTGTTTGTCTAACCCCATAGATGTTGTTGATTCGTAATGTTCAGACTACCATTGTTGGTAGGAGTTTGGAGTTGCGAAACGTTATGATGAATGGAGTGTGCAGTTTGGATCTAATTATTGTTGTTTTTAAAAGTAACGGTGTCCAACAACCTATGTGGTTATAGGAGAGCGAGGTGTCAGAGACCTCAGCTTCTTCAGAAGCCAGCATATTGAGGTGGCGCCCATCTCCTCTCCCTCGCTGCTTTACCTTCCCCGACCCTCTACAGAAAGCAAGTACCCATTTACAGCTGGGTGAATTCGGGGACTGTACTGCAGCTAAGCCTTGCAAACGGTCATCACTTGGTAACCACGCTCGATGCAACTTAATACTGGCTTGAGGAAAGCGAATGCTCTGACCACTGATTTTTAAATTAAAAAAAAACAACTTTTATATTTAAGATAATGGGATAAGCACTCTTGTGCTTTTTTTTTTACATCCAGTCCCGTGTGTATGCAGTTTTGTAAATGTCATCTATTAATTATTTTTTAATTAATATCCTGGTTGTTGTTTTTAGCTCTACTTTAAAGAATGTGAAGGTTTGAAAGTTTGTGGAGGCAGGGGGGGGGGGGGGGGGGGGAGGAGAAAGTTAGGTACAGAGCAAGACAGAGGGTCAGGGTGGAAAAACTTGATTAGAAAATAATAACATTATGGGCATCAGGTGGAAACAGAACAAAGAAAGAAAAGAGCGAAAGAAAGAAGGAAAGGAAAAAAAAGAAAAGAAAGAAAACAACAATAATTTTTAAAAAAAAAAGAAAGAAAGAAAACACGTAGACAAAAATAAATGAAAGGAAGAAAGATGAAAAGAAAGTAGAAAAAACAGAATAAAAGCGAATTTAAGTGTGTGTGTGTGTGTGTGTGTGTGTGTGTGTGTGTGTGTGTGTGTGTGTGTGTGTGTGTGTGTGTGTGTGTGTGTGTGTGTGTGTGTGTGTGTGTATGTATGTATGTATGTGTGTGTGTGTGTGTGTGTGTGTGTGCGTGTGTGTGTATGTGTGCGTGTGTGCGCGCGTGTGTGTGGTTTATTCTATTTATTTTATTCTTTTATATCGAGGATAATGGGATAGGCAATCTTGTTCTTTTTTTTACATCCAGTCCCCGTGTGTATGCAGTTTTGTAAATGTCATATGTTCCCACCGGCACACGATGGCCTACTCTTACGAAAAGCGGAACAGGATTCAACGTGTGCGCAAGATGCTGTGTGTGAGAGAGAGAGAGAGAGAGAGAGAGAGAGAGAGAAGAGAGAGAGAGAGAGAGAGAGAGAGAGAGAGAGAGAGAGAGAGAGAGAGAGAGAGAGAGAGAGAGAGAGTGGGGCGGGGAACACATCTTATTTGACAAAAACTACAAACCCATCAGTAAAAAGGTCAAACAAACTATAAACGTCAGCTTGATGTATTAGTGTTTCTAAACAAAAACATGAATAATAATACAAAATCATGGCTACATATCAGTAAACAGAAGAGAGAGAGAGAGGAGAGAGAGAGAGAGAGAGAGAGAGAGAGAGAGAGAGAGAGAGAGAGAGAGAGAGAAGAGAGAGAGAGAGAGACAAGACAGACAGACGAGACAGACAGAAGAGACAGAGAGAGACAGAGAGAAGAAGAGAGAGACAGAGAGAGACAGAGAGAGAGAAGAGACGAGAAGAGAGAGACAGACAGAGAAGAGAGAGAGAGAGAGAGAAGAGAGAGAAGAGGCAGAGCAGAGACAGAAGACAGAAGAGAGACAGACGAGAGAGACAGAGAGAAGAGAGACAGACAGAGAAGACAGAGACAGAGAGACAGAGAGACAGAGAGACAGAGACAGAAGAGACAGAGAGAGACAGAGAGACAGAGAAGAGAGAGAGAGAGAGAGAGACAAGAGACAAAAGAGACAGAGAAGAAGAGAGAGAGAGAGAGAGAGAGAGAGAGAGAGACAGAGAGACAGAGAGACAG
>CM060316.1:97318395-97319916 GCA_030674155.1 Stramonita haemastoma | reverse complement strand
GCGCGTTTCCTCTAGATCATGTTTTTTTTTAATATCTTATTTTATTTAATTCTTTTATATCGAGGATAATGGGACAAGCACTCTTGTGCTTTTTTTTTTTACATCCAGTACCCGTTGTGTATGCAGTTTTGTAAATGTCATCTGTTCCCACCGGCACACGATGGCCTACTCTTACGAAAAGCGGTACAGGATTTAACGTGTGCGCAAGATGTTCCGCGTACGTTAATACACGGGGCCTCGATTTATTGTCTCATCCGAAGGACTTTTGGGGGAGAGTGGAGTCAGCACTGATGTTAACTCCAGGAGAAAAATCTCCTCGACCGGGAATCGAACCCGGGTCATCAAATTGCCAGCGCAATGTTGGATGTAAGTGAGGGGGGGGGGGGGGGGGGGGGGGCGGAGTCGGGGCGGAGGAATTCGAGGTCAAAGTGGGATCGAACCCTGAACTTCTCGCTTTCGAGACAAGCGCGTTTTCTCTTGACCACTACCGACCCAGATGTCCAGTGGTTAGTTCCGAGAGTCTCTTCTTTGCCTTGTGGAAAGGTCAGTCCTTTCCTGGGGTCTGGCAGACAGACGGTGTGTGTATCAGATAGCCAGAGTAATGAGGGCACAGCACGTGGTCACTTGCTACAGGTCACTCACCGCGCACACCACTGAAGGGCAGAAGAAAGTTGCAGATCATTTGCAATACAGAAAGAAATAGGAACGATGCGGTGGTGTGGTGGTAGAGAAGGG
This sequence comes from Stramonita haemastoma, assembly GCA_030674155.1. Classification (NCBI taxonomy): domain Eukaryota; kingdom Metazoa; phylum Mollusca; class Gastropoda; order Neogastropoda; family Muricidae; genus Stramonita; species Stramonita haemastoma. Next base: position 97,319,181 of record CM060316.1, on the reverse strand, counting down.
GGCAGGAGAGAGAGAGAGAGAGAGAGAGAGAGAGAGAGAGAGGAGGGAGATGAGAGAGAGAGAGAGAGGAGAGAGAGAGAGAGAGGTACGTGTGTGTATTGTGTGTGTGTACATAAGTAATCACATAGTAAACATAACAACAGTCGGAAAGACATCAAAAACAAACTCACACACACACATATATATATTGTGTGTGTTTGCGGGCGCGCGCACGCGTGTGCGTACATGCGTGTGTGCGTGTGCGTACGTGCGTGCGCACGCATGTGTGTGTAATGTCAAAACTTCTGCCTTTTTTGTCCTTTCTTTTTTTTCTGTCTTTCTTTTGCCTTCCTTGTTGATAGGCACACCATTTAAACATGGTCACCAATGCAAATTGGACTGGAGACTTGTTTTATACGACACGATTAAAAATCAATACAAAAGAAGGAGAGAGAGAGAGAGAGAGAGAGAGAGAGGAGAGAGAGAGAGAGAGATGAGAGAGAGAGGAGAGAGAGAGATGAGAGAGAGAGAGAGAGAGGAGAGAGAGAGAGAGAGAGAGAAGCTTGACCATAGTATCTAGGTATCAGTTTACACTACTCACAAAAGAACCTATATAGTAGAGCGTGGCAGATAATGTACCAAGCACAGGTACATAAACTTTTGTTTTTTTTTCTTTCTGTATCTATTGCATTTTTAAAGTCTTTGAAAAAAAAAGGTAAAAAAATGTATAGTACACGACCTTGGCCTTTCAGAAAAAAAGTTTTGACCGTATTTAATTTTTTTTTTTTTTATTGAATGTATTATTTT
>CM060316.1:97288395-97300895 GCA_030674155.1 Stramonita haemastoma | reverse complement strand
GGATTTAACGTGTGCGCAAGATGTTTTGCGTGCGTTCGCACACGGGGCCTCGGTTTACAGTCTCATCCGAAAGACTTTTGGGGAGAGTGGAGTCAGCACTGATGCTAACTCCAGGGGAAAAATCCCCTCCAACGGGAATCGAACTCGGGTCGTCAAATTGCCAGCGCAATGTTCTGACCACATGGCTATCCCGTCCCCCATCTAACCAACCAACCAACCAAGCAGCCAACCAACCAACCAACCAAGCAGCCAACTAACCAACCAACCAACTAACCAACCAACCAACCAACCAACCAACCAACCAACCAACCAACCAACCAACCAACCCACTTACCCACCCACCAATCCACAGCACACGAAGCAAAAAAACACAGGCCCAACACAAAAGCAAACCCACAGTGAAACAAAACAAAACGAAACAAAAAGAAAGAAAGAAAGACAGAGAGGAAGCTCTAAACACCAATAGAACAGAACATCAGGCTGAAGAAGTTGACAGATGCGATTCAGAGACAGCCAATAGAGGTCAAGGACACAGCCAGCCTCAAGAGGATAACCATCCCACTACCCCTCCACCCCTTTCCTCCTCATCTCTCCTCTCTTCCCTCTCTCTCTCTCTCTGTCAGCGCTCCCCCGTATCTCCCCCTTTCCTTCCCTCTCCCCCCCCAACATTTCTTATATTACACACCTTCCCCCTCCCCACTGAAGTCCAGCCTGTCTTGTCTTGTTTGCGCTACATCTATGTCTGTTTCTTTGGTCAGACTTGTGGTTCATCACCATCTCCTCCTCCTCCTCCAAACACACACACACACACACACACACACACACACACACACACACACACACACACACACACACACACATACACACACACACACACACACACACACACACACACACACACACACACACACAGAGATAGATAGAGAGAGACAGACACAGAGATAGAGAGAGGCAGACACAGACAGACATAAATACATATATATATATATACACATACATATTAGATAGATAGATAGATAGATAGATAGATAGATAGATAGATAGATAGATAGATAGATAGATAGATAGATAGATAGATAGATAGATAGATAGATAGATAGATTAGACATAAGATAAGAGAGAGAGAGAGAGAGAGAGAGAGAGAGAGAGAGAGAGAGAGAGAGAGAGAGAGAGAGAGAGAGAGAGAGAGAGAGAGAGAGAGAGAGAGAGAGAGAGAGAGAGAGAGAGAGAGAGAGAGAGAGAGAGAGAGAGAACTCGAACTCGAACTCGAACTCGAAAAGTTTATTCACAAAGAGGCCATTGGCCCATACATGAAGGGGGTTGCCAAACTGCTTAGTGTTTTGGTGGAATAAAAGACAACAGCAATGACAACAGCAGAATTGTATAGCAACAAAAACAGTAACAAAAATATGACTTACGATAATAAAGTATCTCTTATTCTAAAGGCTTTACACAAATATAGAGTGAGGCTGCGCACAACCTCAGGCTGACTTGATGCCATGAGTAAACAGAGTCTAAATGAATTAGGCTGCTTTCTGTATTTCACAGGGATGTAACTCTGCCTAACATCCTCTAACACTGGACAGCACAACACAAAATGCACCTCATTTTCAGGTGCTTGCTTACATAACGGGCATAGTAACCTGAGGTCATCAACATCATATCCTCTGTATCTGAATTTATGAACATTTATATCTGATACACCAAGTCTAAACTTTGACATAATTCTTTTCAAATGTATGTCCATATCAAGCTTTAAATAAGGTTTGATATCATGTGTACTTATAAATTGTCTATACATTTGATACCTTTCACTGGTTTGTATATGATCATTCCATTGCTGCCAACGGCAGTCAATCAGTCTTTGTCTGAAAGTGTTTATAAATTCTCTACAATTTCCAACACCTTGACTGAGCCAAACAAATCCAAAACCGAGTTCACATAAACAGGTGCGTATTTGTGTAGCCCAGTTGTTTTTCCCTTTCACATCTAGATCATAAAGCATCTTGTAAGATTTAAAAGGTAGCCTGTTCTCATCCATATGTAGAATCTTAATCCAGTATCTAATACATCTTACAGCAGCATTAACAGAGAGAGGATATCTATTAGTTTCACTATATACAAGATCATTGGGCGTTCGTCTATCTAAGCCTAAGAACTGCTTTAAAGCAAAGAGGTGCACTGATTCACAATGCGTTACAGCTGCATCCAAACCCCAAATTTCTGCACCATATAGCACAGTGGGTTGTATTTGGGCATCAAATATTTTAATGAACAAGTCAAAGGAGTTATTATTCAATATTCGCAATTTTCTCAAAACCAATAACAAGCTTCGTTTACCTCGACTTGCCAGATCTTTACATGCAGTTGTGAAACTAAGTTTTGTAGAAAAACAGATTCCTAAGTATTTTATATACATTAATCACAGGCAAGACTTTTCCATTGTACAACCATTTTTCACGAGCAGCTAAATGACCACCTTTTCTGAATACAACGATATTGCTCTTATTCAGATTAACCTTAAGATCAAGAGCTGATGCAGCACTGCTCAAGCTATTTAACTGCTTTTGTAAGCCAACAACTGTTTCAGATAGCAGGATAACATCATCAGCAAGAAGAAGAATAAACAATTCTGTGAAATCTTGGGAGAAAGTGGCACCATGCTTACCATTATTGATGACTTCTCTGGCTAACTCATTAATGAAAAGAGAGAGAGAGAGAGAGAGAGAGAGAGAGAGAGAGAGAGAGACAGACAGACAGACAGACAGACAGACAGACAGACAGACAGACAGACAGAGTGGACACCGATAAATCTGCAGCTGCGAATAAGACTTGAAGTCAAACTAATGGGACACTCTGCATGATGAACATCTGACTCTTCTGCATCCTTTCACATCCTCACATCCTCCTCCTCCTCTTCCTCCTCCTCCTCACCACCACCACCACCACCACCACCACCACCACCACCACCACCACCAACACCACCAACACCACCACCATTGCTTACATTGTCCTTTATCTGTCGTCATCATCATCATCATCATCATCATCATCATCATCATCATCATCATCATCATCATCATCATCATCATCATCATCATCATCATCATCATCATCATCGTCATCATCATCACCACCACCACCACCACCACCACCACCACCACCACCACCACCACCACCACCACCACCACCACCATCATCACCAGCGGCATGACATCATCATCCCTCCCTCCTACAATCATAGTCTAACACCCCCCCCTCCCTTCCTTCCCCTTTTTACTCTCTCTAAGTAAAACGTTAGGGACTAAATCATGCCTTCAAGCCATTTCCATAATTGCCATGAATTCTTTGAGACACATTATGTTTTGACCGAATTAATTGTTTAATCTCAATCAGTCGGACCAAAACCAGCACTGCTGCTATACATCTTGAAAGAAAGTACGTGTTGATTTAAAAAAAAAAAAAAAGGACTGACCAAATTCCATCCAGTAAAAACCGAATTTTTTTCAAATAGAAACACGAGTCAAAAGTCATGCAGTGACTATAATGTCTATCCGCTGAAAGAAAACCTGCCAGAGATTTAAGTCCAGATTCCACACACAACACACACACACACACACACACACACACACACACACACACACACACACACACACACACACACACACACACACACACACACACATACACACACACACGCGCGCGCGCGCGCGCGCGCGCGCGCACCACACACACACACACACACACACACACACGCACGCACGCACGCACGCACATGTGTACACACACAACACAACACAACACACACACACACACACACAAAACACACACACGTACACACACACACACACACACACACACACACACACACACACACACACACAGAATCACCATACCTTCCCTGTCCCCACGACAGTATGTCGTTTCTGTAGAAATGTCGACAAGAAACGACATAAAAGCTATTACAAAACTGAAAAAAAAATTAAAAGAAAAAAACAAAAGAAAAGTGAGGTCAGGAAAAGGGTGAGGCGACAGGGAGAGGGGAGGAGGTGGACATGGGAGGGAGAGGGAGAGGGGTGGGGATGGCATTGGAAACCTGACTTAAGAGATGAATATTGGGGAGGGTCTTAAAGTGCATTTCGTCCAATTGTAGGCTTGAGCTGTCAAACCATCTGTCTCTGTCCTGTTGTCTGTCTGTGTGTCTGTGTGTCTGTCTATCTGTCAGTCTGTCAGACAGTTTGTCTGCTTTTCTCTGTCTGTCTCTCTGTTTCTCTGTCTCTTTCTCTCACTCTCTATGTGTTCTCACATTCTCTCTCTCTATCCCTGTCTCTTTCAGTGACAGAGACAGACAGACAGAGAGACAGACAGAGAGAAAGTGTCTCTTTCTGTGACTGTCACTTTCTCTCTGTCTGTCTCTCTGTCTGTCTGTCTCTGCCTCTCCCCGCTCTCTCTCTCTCTCTCTCTCTCTCCTCTCTCTCTCTCTCTCTCTCTCTCTCTCTCTCTCTCTCTCTCTCTCTCTCTCTCTCTCTCTCTCTCTCTCTCTCTCTTCTTCTTCTTCTTCTCCCCCCCCCCCCCTTGCTCTCTCTTTTCCTGATCACTATCCCCTTCCATTTTCTCTCTCTCTCCATCGCAGGCAATGTTTGTAGATTCTTTTGTTACTTATCAAACTTCATTGGAGGAACTTACGATGGTTTGGGTCGATATTGTGCCCAAATCAACATGGATATGCATATCGAATTTAGCTTTGCACTCCAAGATGTACCAAACGACTTATGCTTCGAAAATGCTTATATCAACTCAACAGGGGACAGGGTAGCCTAGTGGTCAGAACATTGCACCCGCAATCTGACGACCCGGGGTTCGATTCCTGTTCGAGGAGAGTTTTCTTACGGGTAAAACTATAAACCTAGGTCCCATGTCGAAATACACGCAGAATATCTTGTACACATGTTAGAACCCCTTCCGCCTTATGAAAGAGTAGGCTACTGAGTGCCAGTAGGAACGGATGACGAAATTTGAAAAAAACAACAAAACAGGCATGAACACTGGCGTCGTGATTAGAAGTCGGAATACAAGAATACAATACAAGAATACATAACACAACACAACTCAACACAACACAACACAACACAACACAAATACATAAATACAATACAAGAAGTCTGAAGTTGGATTGTGGCTACCTTGAAGGGGTGGGGGGAAGCGGTTGCACACGCAAAAATCTCACTACTGGTGATTCTCCGAGCTCTAGCCAAGGAGTTAGGAATTGGACCGGAAGGTTTTATAGCAACGCTATACTATACAACACAATCCAATCCGATTCAATCGAATCCAATACAGCACAACACAACACAATCACAAAACAGAAACAAGATCACTGCACTACGATAATTATAATACATATTATGCAGTGTACATACAACACCACCCCACCCAATACGACACGATACAATACAATACATCCCAATACAACACGATACAATACCCGAGGCCCCGTGTGCGAACGCACGCAGACCATCTTGCGCACACGTTAAATCCTGTTCCGCTTTTCGTAGGAGTAGGCCATTGTGTGCCGGTGGGAACAGATGACATTTACAAAACTGCATACATACGGGGACTGGATGTAAAAAAACACACGAATGCTTATTCCATTATCCTCGATATAAAAGAATAAATAAATAAATAAATAAATAAATAAATAAAACAATACACCCCAATACAACACGATACAAAACAAGACAAGACGAGACAAAACAACCCAGATGTACTAACACGGACACAGCGAGAGAGAGAGAGAGAGAGAGAGAGCAGAGGGAAACAGCTCAGTGGCCCTCTATCGCAGTAGCAGAGGCCTCCTACCATGCCGCCAGATGCCACATACGTTTTCTTACCATCATTTATTTACAGCCATCACCGAGACAGCCTTGAATCAGGGGATCGACCAAGGTCCTCTTTATGTCTCTCTGTCTCTTTATGTCTCTCTGTCTCTTTATGTCTCTCTGTCTTTTTATTGTCTCTGTCTCTTTATGTCTCTGTCTCTTTATGTCTCTCTGTCTCTTTATGTCTCTGTCTCTTTATGTCTCTCTGTCTTTTTATTGTCTCTCCAACCCCCCCCCCTCCTCACTCCGCTCCCCACTCCTCCCCTATCCTCCCTTTTTTGTTTTGTTCATCCGCCACAGCTCCAAAGTTTACCGATGATAAGATTTTTTTTGCGTATGTGATCGTTTGGCTATCATTAACATCTTTGGAGAAGAAACATACTTTTAATTGGATTTTTATGTCCCAGTGCCGAGAAAAGTGATACGTATTAAAATTTAGTGTCTCGCTTAGGTATAGTTCTGAATATCCAGACTATCGATATTTTAAAGAAGTCCTAACCAAACACTTCATCAGCTATGTAACGAAACTACACTGTCAAGGTCTACATTAGACTGCTGTTGAACTTTGAAATTCTATGTCAGGATTATGGTCATCATGTCAAACTCGTAGATAGCTCTCTATGTTCTCCATTAAAGCGGGGAAAATCTGTTCTGATCGTAGCAGCCTCAAATCATGGCGAGGTGTCCAAAACCCCTGTGTTTGTACACTGTACTGCCTGTGCATGTGCGTGCATCTATATTGCATATGCGCATGTTCACACATTGTCTGATATTAACTAAATCCCAGTTAAGGACCACAATTATCGGACCTGAAATTACATGTCAGGTGGGAAAAAACACACACACACCCTCGTGGATGGAAACTAATTGCATGATGAGTGATTATGCCTCAACTTTTATCAAATTTCTGCATGGCTGAACAGAGTTAGAATCCCTGGATTAAAATTTTAGCGCAAGTAGAAGGACGTTATGAGGCTCCAGATTCCATTAGAGACAATTGAAAAGACAGAAGAGGAAGGGTCATTTCGAACAAGCGCAAAAAACTCATGAGATGAGGTCCGGGTCGCATCATTATCTTGGAAACAACACAGCATCATTAAAAAAAGTAAAGTGACGGGGAAAGCGTTGGTTACTACGCAATACTGTACTTTACGTCTTGAGTTGATGGTTTATGCAACATTCAGAAAGAGATGTTGCAAGTTTAACTGTTTTTGCTGTTTTTTCCCCCAAACCTATCAGGGCGCTGGCTTTCCCCAAGTAAGCTAAGGTTAAGCAGCATCGAGCTTTAGTTACCAACTGGATGGGTGACCGTTGGCGCGCCTTGGTTTCAGTAAAGTCCCCCCAGCTCACCCAGCTACAAATGGGTACCTGCCCTCTTTAAGGTCAGGGAAGGTAAAGCAGCGAGGGAGAGGAGATGGACGCCGCCCTCAATATCTGGGCCCTAGAGAAGCTGATATCTCTGATGCCTCGCTCCCCTACGACGACATAGGTTATGGGACTCCTTTACCTTTTTACTATAGACCATATGTTATAATCTAGGTGCTAGGTAAACCAAGGTTCTGTGTAACAGCACGCATTTCCCACAAGCAAAAGAATCCTGCCCCTGTTAGACTAACTGTCGAATAGAGCACCCACAAAAGGGAAACACATGATACATAGCTTACACAGATACAGGAAACGAGTGTTTACAAAAAATGGATGCAGCTGCTCTCGTGACTACACGCTCTCCTTGAGGAGAGCGTCCGGAATTTAATGCATAAAAATCTACAGTGACGTTAAGCTGCACTGAACACAATACTAAACAATACAATGCAGCACAGTACAGCACAATACATAAATATGTCATTATATGACACGATGCAATGGGATGTGATACCATACACTACAATTTGCAGCACAAAACATTACTATACAAAGCAATACAACACAACACAATACATATTTCATTATATGACACGATGCAATGGGATGTGAAACCATACACGACAATTTGCAACACAATATGCAATACATTAGTATACAATGCAATACAACACAAACACATCATTATTCAATACAATATCATACAACCGTGCTGAAAAAACAACAACAAACACATCACACCGCCAAAACAGCCAACAGATTGGATGGACCCCGGCCAGGTAATGGTACACAAAGCCCTCTTATTTCCATACCACACCGGAACAACCCCCTAAAACACACACCCCAGACCTTAAGAATCCCCTGTTGTAACGTAACATTCCCGTGATGCAACCCTGCAATTTCCTGTTTGGTTCCTACCGGAAGACGTGGCTTTTTTAACAAGCAAAAGCCAGCCAGCATGCTTCGTTGGAGGATCCGACATGCTAACAATGGCAGATATGAACAAAGAAAAAAAATCTCCGGGAGGAGGCTGGCCTGTTTTGTAATCACGAGTTACGAGGTTTCCTATGCCTATGGAGATTGCCATTTTCTTCTCATTTCTAGCTCGTTTTTTTTCCCCCCCCATTCACGTTTCAGCGTGGACGGTGTCTGGTATAATTACTCCGGTTACAGACATTACGTATCTTACGAGGCATGGAGGACAATGGGGAAAAGGGTGTGGGGAGGAGGGGTGAGGGGTGGGGAGGGTGGGTGGGTGGTGAAATGTCTAACATGATATGAATAAATATGTATATTATAGTTTTATGCGTCTCTCTCTGTTTCTGTCTCTGTCTCTGTCTCTGTCTCTCTCTCTCTCTCTGTTTATTTATTTTTTATTTATTCATCTATTTATATCGAGGATAATGGAATAAGCACTCATGTGCTTTTTTTTTTACATCCAGTCCCCGTGCGCATGCAGTTTTTGTAAATGTCATTTGTTCCCACCGGCTCACGATGGCCTACTCTGACTCCTACTCTTGTGTGTGTGTGTGTTGTGTGTGTGTGTGTGTGTGTGTGTGTGTGTGTGTGTGTGTGTGTGTGTGTGTGTGTGTGTGTGTGTGTGTGTGTGTGTGTGTGTGTGTACTCTTCCAGAGCGACAAGGGGGGACGGAGTAGCCTGGTGGTTAAGGCGTTGTGCTTGCGATCTGACGGCCCAGGTTCGAGCCACCACCGAGAGAGAGACTCTTTCAAGTGGCTTCTTTCCCCTGGAGTTAAAATCAGTGCCGACACTAAAAACCCGGGGACGGGATAGCCTAGTGGTCAGAACATTGCGCTGGCAATTTGACGACCCGAGTTCGAGTCCCGGTCAAGGGGATTTTCCCCCTGGAGTTAACATCAGTGCTGACTCCACTCTCCCCAAAAGTCCTCCGGATGAGACTGTAAATCGAGGCCCCGTGTAGGAACGCTCGCAGAACATCTTGCAGACACGTTAAATCCTGTTCCGCTTTTCGTAAGAGTAGACCATTGTGTGCCAGTAGGAACAGATGACAATATTTACAAAACTGCATACACACGGGCACTAGATGATAAAAAACACATAAGTGCTTATCCCATTATTCTCGATATAAAATAATAAAAAAAACAACCCCAAAACACACCGAAGGCCCTTTTGGATGCGACTATAAATCGAGGTCCCGAGTACTGAACGTATTTTGTGCACAATTTGTTCTGATATTGGAATTTTGACTATTGGAGGATTGAAAAAGGGAAGATTCCTGACGGTTTTGGGGGTAGGGGAGGGGGGGGGTACTTTTCAAGGTGGAAAGTACTTAAATTTTTTTTGTTTCCTTGCCCCCTCTTTTTCGCTATACTCTTCTGTGGAGATGGGAAGAAATCGGGAAGGGGGGAGGGAGACGTTTTAGTATGGATTACCACTTTGATCCCATCTAAGTATTGTTCAATATGAAATACAATTTTCTCATCATTATCATTATTATCATCATCATTATCATATTCCCATCATTTTTCCACCATTATCATTATCATCATCATATCATATTCCCATCATTTTCCCATCATTATCATTATCATCATCATTATTATCATATTCCCATCATGTTCCCCATCATTATTATTATCATCATCATTATCATATTCCCATCATTCTCCCATCATTATCATCATCATTATCACATTCCCATCATTGTTATCATTGCCACAGTATGTCTTTTAAAGTCTTGTTTTCTTTATAATTCATTTTTTTGGGTCTAAGCCATCTACACTGGCTTAAAAATGTCAAAATTGCAGTTCTGATATTTGCTGTCTTGGATCCGATAATGGCAGATTGTTATCAGGGTAGTTTCGAGGCCTATGAATCGTCTGAGTTATTGCTTTTAAACCTTTCTTTTAGGCGACGCATGTTTTCTTCCGGGTTCATGATTCCATGTATGTCAGACAAGGTACAAAAGACATACATCTTGAAGTGTTTGTGGGTTTGATTTTTTTGTTTTTCCTTTCGTCTTTTTTTCTGCCGAGCGAATGGAGAGAGAGAGAGAGAGAGAGAGAGAGAGAGAGAGAGAGAGAGAGAGAGAGAGAGAGAGAGAGAGAGAGAGAGAGAGAGAGAGAGAGAGAGAGAGAGAGAGAGAGACAGACAGACAGACAGACAGACAGACAGACAGACAGACAGACAGACAGACAGACAGACAGACAGACAGACAGACAGACAGACAGAGGGACAGAGAGACATAGAGGTAAAGACAGGGAGAGAGAGAGAGAGAGAGAGAGAGAGAGAGAGAGAGACAGAGACAAGAGACAGAGAGACAGAGAGAGAGAGAGAGAGAGAGAGAGAGAGAGAGAGAGAGACAGAGAGAGAGAGACAGAGAGAGAGAGAGACAGAGAGAGACAGAGAGAGAGAGACAGAGAGAGACAGAGAGAGAGAGACAGAGAGAGAGAGACAGAGAGAGAGAGAGAGAGAGAGAGAGAGAGAGAGAGAGAGAGAGAGAGAGAGAGAGAGAGAAGACAGACAGACAGACAGACACAGACAGAGACAGAGAGAGGGACACAGAGACATAGAGGTAAAGACAGAGACAGAGACAGAGAGAGAGACACACACAGAGAGACAGAGAGAGAGAGAGACAGAGACAGAGAGACAGACAGACAGACACAGACAGACACAGACAGAGACATAGACAGAGACACAGAGAGACAGTGAGACAGAGAGAGACACAGAGAGACAGAGAGAAAAAGAACAGAGACAACATAGACAGAAACAGCAAAAAGAAAACAATCAGATGGAGAGAAACAAAGCAAGCTAGCACGCAAGGAAGCAGTTCACCAATTGTCTTGATTTAGACTTGAACACAGATAAAGACCAGTATCGTTCCAGATTATTTAGGGCTTACACAGCTTATGGGGGGCGGATAGCCTAGTGGTCAGAACATTGCGCTCGCAATTTGACGACCCGGGTTCGATTCCGGTCGAGGAGATTTTTTCTCCTAGAGTTAACATCAGTGCTGACTCCACTCTCCCCCAAAGTCTTTCAGATGAGACTATAAACCGTGGCTCCGTGTGCAAACGCACGCAGAACATCTTGCTCACACGTTAAATCCTGTTCCGCTTTTCGTAAGAGTAGGCCATCGTGTGCCGGTGGGAACAGATGACATTTACAAAACTGCAGACACTCAGGGACTGGATGTAAAAAAGCACAAGAGTGATTATCCCATTATCCTCGACATAAAAGAATAATAATAATATAAATTATCCCTAATGCAGACTGTATGCTTGGCCTAGGACAAACGCTTTGTCAGTTATGGATGTCACCTTATAGCCGAGATCTACACTAAAATGTTGTTATGTTGTCAAAATATTGTGTTCAGATTGCCTTCAGCCATGACAAGCTCTTAACAGAACAACTTGCACTCTCCTTTGATTAAAGGAGAAAATCCTCTGAAGTTAGAGTATGGATGCAGATATGGCGAGGTACCTAAAACAAACCATTCATACACGCAAACTTCTCATTCAGAGTAGCAATTTCAATCTCACAGTGATTCATTCCCAAGTGGGATGAGTAAGTCAGAGTGCATATTCTGGGTGATCCCCCAGAATGTTAAGCTGCACAAGAGGAAGAGAGAAGAAGAAGAAGAAGAAGAAGAAGAAGAAGAAGAAGAAGAAAGAAGAAGAAGAAGAAGAAGAAGAAGAAGAAGAACAACAACAACAACAACAACAACAACACTACTAACTACTACTACTACTACTACTACTACTACTACTACTACTACTACTACTACTACTACTACTACTACTACTACTACTACTACTACTACGAAGAAAAACAACAACAACAGCAACAACAACAACAACGAGAAGGCTGCTTGCTGCATGGCTTTGTTTCTGTCCTGCAGACTTTAATGAAAACAAAATTCCAATCCCCAGAGTTATTTGGTGTGGTGAACAATGCAAGACCCCCCAAGTTGTGGATGCCTGGGCATTAATTAAGAAGGAGCCATTGTTTATTCTGCCAGGGAAACGCTGCAACTGTAATCTGAGCAGAAGACATGGGGAAACGTGACCTCTTTGTGGACAGCGTTGTGTTGTCTTGTCTTGTCTTGTCTTGTCTTGTATAGTATTGTATTGTATTGTATTGTATTGTATTGTATTGTATTGTATTGTATTGTATTGTATTGTACTGTACTGTACTGTACTGAACTGGCGCTTTAATGTGTTGCATTGTATTTATATTGTGGTGTATTGTTTTGTATTGTATTGCATTGTACTGTACTGT
>CM060316.1:97283395-97285895 GCA_030674155.1 Stramonita haemastoma | reverse complement strand
TGTGTGTGTGTGTGTGTGTGTGTGTGTGTGTGTGTGTGTGTGTGTTTGCATGCATGGATACATGCACGTGTGTGTATGTGTATGTGCGTGTTTGTGTGTGTCTCTGGTGTGTGTGTGTGTTCATGCATGTGTGTGTACGTGTGTGTGCACGCGCATACGCACAAGTGTGTGTAAATGTGAACACGTACACGCGCACATAGCCATGTCTGTTTAGAAGAGGAGGGAGAGGGGAGGGGGAAAAGGGAGGGGGGTTAGGGAAGAGGTAACGCGACAGGCGGGCAAATTTCTTTCTGTCTCTTTCTGTCTGTCACTGCTTCTGTTCTGCGCTACACGTGGTAACCAGCCACAGCAGATGCCGGCATTAGGCCTAGAGCGGCAACGACAACAGTGCAAGGACAAGCTACCACACACGCTAGCCTAGCCCAGCTTGCAAGCAAACCTTGGTCGCCGAGAAGGCAGAAGAGCAGTTAACCTAGCCTTGCTATAGCGCCACAGAGAGAGAGAGATAGTATAGAGCCAGAGACACTTGTTGGCTAGGCTATACTATTGTTCCTGTAAGGTTTAGTCATAGGCGGTTTAGGATGACTAACAAAAATGATATTATTACTGGTATAGATGGAAAAAGAGTGGATGGTTCAGGGGAGAGAGAGAGAGAAATGAAATGAAATGAAAATGTTTTTATTGAACATCAGCCTTGGGCCACAATTCAAAACGAAGTGGGAGATGGGGGAGTGGATGTATGTGCATATAACGAATTTGTTCAAAGTCTCATCATAAAGCAACGGTACACACTTGATACAACGCATCTTTTTCACTATTAGATCTAGATCTATTTACTTTACATAAGTTCTGCCACTGTCTGTCTTCTTCGAATAGCACGGAATAAAAATGTTGCTAGCTGCACTGAACGACATCTACTACGTGCCTGAAGAAGAAAAGGCATAGGCACATGAAGAAGATCTTTTAGGTAACTGGTTCGTAAATCTGTATATAAGGGACAAATATATATTAGATGGTATTCATCTTCAATAACGTTTTTGCACAAAGAACAGTTTTTATCTTGATTGTTGTTGCTGTATCGGTTGAGATTATTATTTAAAGGAAGAACATTCATTCTGGCCTGTGACAGTGCAACTCTGAAACAATAAATATCAATACTATGAAGATACAATTCTTTTTCAAAAACAGTCTTAAAAGATCTATATGTTGCATACCTATTACTCTCTCTCATGACACCTGACCACTCCTGAATAAACATATCAATTAATCTTTGCTTGAATGCACTAAGGAATCCCTGAATATCACCAACACCCTGTTGTAGCCAAACAATATTAAACCCTGAATTGCACAACAATTCCCTTACACTTGCTACCCAACATTTTTTACCTTTCTGATCTAGAATTAATTGCATTTCGTAGGCCTGTCTTGGCAACCTCTGATTACTCATTTGTAGTAATTTTAACCAATATCTAACTGCACAAATATATGAGTTTATGAATAAAGGATATCTGGCAACTTCCCCATAAACCATTTTATTTGGTGTTTTAACAGGAACTCCCAGAAAACGTTTACAAGCCATCAAATGTATTTTTTCTACATGTTCTAAGCGATTTACTCCCCATACTTCAGATGCATATAGCAATATTGGCTTAATTTTTACATCAAAAACTTTAAAATAAACCTGGTAAGAAATATCTTTGTTTTTTTTAAATGCTCTAATTAAACTTATTAGTGCTTTTTTCCCTTTTACACACAAATGTTCTGTACCCAGCCTATGACAAAGTTTTGTCGTAAAAACATACCCCAAATAACAATATTTATTTACAACTTCTAACTTTTTATCTCCTAAAAACCATTTCTCATCCTTACCCAAAATCCCTCCTTTCCTAAAGACCATAACTTTGGTTTTATCTGTATTAATGTTTAATTTCATATCCAAACAACACTTATGGAGAATATTCAACTGATTTTGCAGGCCTACAGGAGTAGAAGACAACAAAACAACATCATCTGCAAAAAGCAAAATGAACAACTCTACAGCACCTGGTATCAGTTGTACACCATGTTTTCCCTTCTCAGAGAGAGAGAGAGAGAGAGAGAGAGAAGAGAGAGAGAGAGAGAGAGAGAGAGAGAGAGAGAGAGCGAGAGCGAGAGAGAGAGAGAGAGAGAGAGAGAGAGAGAGAGAGAGAGAAGACAGACAGACAGACAGACAGACAGACAGACAGACACGCACAGACACACAGACACAGACACACACACACTCAAACACACACACACACACACACGCGCGCGCACACACACACACACACACACACACACACACACACACACACACACACACACACACACACCACGCACGCAACACACACACACACACCACACACACACACACCACACGCACACACACACACACAACACACACACACACACACACACACACACACACACATACACACACACACGAGCGCGCCTGCGTGCGCATGTGCAGTAGGCTATCGTG
>CM060316.1:97260675-97263175 GCA_030674155.1 Stramonita haemastoma | reverse complement strand
TCTTTGCGCTAATCATAGATGTGAAATTAAATCCCAAATAGCAATAATTGTTAACTACATCTAATCTTTTATTTTCAAAAAACCATTTTTCATGCTTTGCTAAGAAACCCCCTTTCCTAAATACCATAATCTTAGTTTTGTCTACATTTACACTTAATTTCATATTAACACAACAAGTTTCTAAGACCTTTAATTGATTCTGTAAGCCAGTGGGTGTAGTTGACAATAATGCCACATCATCAGCAAATAACAAGATGAATAACTCAAAAATATCTGGATACATTTGAGCACCATGTTTACCCTTTTCATTCATAATGTTTGCCAACTGATTAATAAACATAGAGAACAACGTGGGACTCATAACACATCCCTGTCTTACTCCCATTGGGGTTTGAAACATATTAGTCAATTCAGAATTTGCTCGTATACATGATGATAACGATTTGTACATAGCTCTAAGTGATGCAAAAAACTTTCCTTTTACACCTTGGTCTTTGATGTATCGTAATAACTTGTCATGTTCCACTGTGTCAAAGGCCTTTTTGAAATCTACGAAGGCAACATACAGTTTTCTTCCTTTTTTAGTTAAATAGTTTTGAATAGTGGCATATAAAGTAAAAATTTGATCAATTGTAGAATACGTTTGTCGAAAACCTGCCTGACATTCTGAGATTAAGTTATTGCTTTCTAACCAATCATATAATCGAACATTCAGTATTGTAGTGTAACATTTAGATATTATACTTAAAAGAGACACTCCTCTATAGTTATCAACATCCTCAGGATCTCCTTTTTTATATAGAGGAACAATTATAGCTTTGGACCATTCTTGTGGGTATATACCTTGGTCAAAAATTACATTAAACAACTTTAGCAGAAATACATTTACTTTTGCACCACCGGTTTTTAGCATTTCTGCAGAAATTTCATCGATACCACATGCTTTATTGTTTTTCAGTCTCCCAATAGCATTTGTCACTTCTACTTCTGTTATCTTTTTATTTAACACATGGTCTGTATCCTCGGAAAGATCATTTACAATATCACATTCATTAAAACATTCATCATTATTGCCTTGGAAGACTTTTTTAAAGTGATTAAACCATTCATTTGTAGTAATGTTATTTGTAATTCTTTTCTTGTTTCCAAGACCCAATCTTCGTAATTCCTTCCAAAAAGTAGGACTGTTAACCTCATTTGCTAATCTTTCAGTTTGTTGCCTGTTGTATGAGAGTTTCTTAACTTTTAGTAACTGTTTATACCTTTTTCTAGCTTCAACGTATATGATTCTTTCTTCTTCCTTTCTGGTAACTCGAAAGTGATTAAGTTTTCTTCTAGTTTCTTTTTTCATGTTTTTACACTCATCATCAAACCATGCTGATCTTGTCTTTTTGTTAAAACCAGTTTTCTTAACCATACACCTACTAGCATCTTTAAGACAATGTACGAATATTTCAAGGGCATTATCTACATTTCTTTCTAAATCCATTGTGGCTATCATCATTCTATTTTGAATATCTTTGCTTTCCCATGATTTAACAAACTCATCTCTATATGTTTCATTCCATCTGAACTTTTCATAGACTTTATTTTCATTTTGTTTGTCTTTAATACAATCCCCTTCCTGTATGTCTCTTGATTCTACTTTCATACTTACTGGTAAATGGTCTGACTCTACAATGCTCTCTACTTCTAAAGCTGAAATATGAACAGATGAATAAAGTTCCACAGATACAACAAAGTAATCCACCACACTTTCACCAGAGAATCCAATAAATGTAGAATTATCATCAAAGCCTGGCTCACTAAGGCCATTTAATATTACACAGTCATGCATGTTGCACAGTTCAATTAGTTGTTCCCCAAAGTTATTAATAGTATCATCTTGAGATTTCCTTGGATAATGATTATAGTAGGAAGTCAACATTTGTTCAAAATCACTACCATCTCCATTAAAACTATAGTTTTCCGTTGCAGTTCTTGCATTAAAATCTCCACTTAACAGAATGAAAAAATCACCATGTTTTTCATATATATCTGCCAAACATTGATCAAGTAATTCAATTCCATATACGCCATGTTGTGACTTCCAGAATGCAGAGTCACAAGGTGGGATGTATGAACAAATCATCATTATGTTCTTATCTGTGGAAAAGAGGTGTTTATCTATCTGTAAAACTACTGTATTTTCTTGTTCTACCTGGATGCGTGTAATAAAATCAACAAAAGATTTTCTTATCATTACAATTACTCCACCAGAGTATCTTCCATGATGGGATAGCTTCTTAGCTTTAGAAGTAAATATTACAAAGTCATCAAATAAAGCTGACTCAAAATCAAAAGCAATAAAAGTTTCAGTTAAGCATAGGAAGTCATAAGACATCAAAAAATTAGTAAACTCAGAGTTTTCTAACTTTTGTAGAAGTCCATTAACATTATAATTAAGAAATTTAACACATTGCATATTTACACTATGTACATCAGGACTTGTTACTATCCT
>CM060316.1:97243175-97250675 GCA_030674155.1 Stramonita haemastoma | reverse complement strand
TTATGTGGTGGGGCGTCACATTTGTTATTGGTGTATTGATTTCTGGTGCTGTGATTTCCCTTTCTTTGTTGTGGAGTCTTTGTTCTTCATCTGCTTTGTTTTGTACTTATCTGCAGATTTCCTGCTATCTCTCTCCTTTTCTATCTACCTTTCCCTCTTTCTATCTCTTTTGCTGTCTGTGTGTCCTTTTGTCTCGGTGTAATTGTCTGTCTGGTTGGCTGGCTCTCCCTCTGTGTGTGTGTGTATGTGTGTGTGTGTGTGTGTGTGTGTGTGTGTGTGTGTGTGTGTGTGTGTGTGTGTGTGTGTGTGTGTGTGTGTGTGTGTGTTCGTGTGTGTGTGTACAGATATGTGTGTGTGCGTGCGTGCGTGTGTGTTTGTGTATGTACACACGTGTGTGTGTGTGTGTGTGTGTGTGTGTGTGTGTGTGTGTGTGTGTGTGTGTGTGTGTGTGTGTGTGTGTGTGTGTGTGGCTGGCTGGCTGGCTGGCTCTCTTCTTCTCTCTGTGTCTGTCTCTGTCTGTTCATGTATACCTCACTGTACATGGCTGTATATGCTTTGTGTGTTCATGTCTGTGTCTATCTCAGTGTTCCCTCACCCCCCTACCCCCATTTTGATTCTTTCACTGACTGTCTGTCTTGCTGTATTTACTTTCTATCTGTCTCATTCTCATTCTTGTTCTGTTTTTGTGTGTGTGTGTGTGTGTGTGTGTGTGTGTGTGTGTGTGTGTGTGTGTGTGTGTGTGTGTGTGTGTGTGAGCGTGCGCGTGCATGTGTGTGTGTATGACCCCCCCTCCCCATAAATGTGCATGAAACTGTGCACATAAGAAAACATATAAGAACATTCATATATACACGTATCGAAGGTTGCACATTATACATAACCATGCATACTTGATTTCCATACACTTACATCAGGACCCACACACAAACACTTTCATGTGATAATTAAACAAACATGCATTAACTCAATCATGTCCCAGTCTGTGTTTGCATACACACAAACGATATTGCTGCACACATAAGGACACCATCAATGGCAAACCAGCCTGTTCAGAGCACACCTGACCATGGCTAATGCCCCAGTGAGGCAGACAGGTAGACAGGCAGACAGGCAGGCAGGCAGACAGGCAGGCGGGCAGGCAGGCAGGCAGGCAGACAGGCAGGCAGGCAGGAAGGCAGGCAAGCAGGCAGGCAGGCAGGCAGGCAGGCAGGCAGGCAGGCAGGCAGGCAGGCAAGCAGGAGCAGTTAGGCAGGCAGGCAGGCAGACAGGCAGGCAGGCAAGCAGGAGCAGTTGTCTGTAAACCAGATGTCTGTCAGACCATGAATAGGAATAGCTAGAAGTTATGCGATATTGTTGTATTGATTTGGGGTTATTGTAATTTTTCCTGCCATTTCTGTTGTTTTGGTTCTGGATGTTTGAGCTTTTTTTCTCCTCCAGCTGTTTTGTTCTGTACTAGTGTCTGTGCTTCCTGCCCTTTTTTCTTCTTGGTATCTTATTTGTTTTATTCTCTGTTTGTTTTTCTTTTTGTCTTTGTTTCTATTTGTCTATGCTTGTCTGACTGTCTGTCTGCCTATTTATCACTGTATGTGTGTGTGTTTGTGTGTTTGTATGTTTGTATGTGTGTGTTGTGTGTGTGTGTGTTGTGTGTGTGTGTGTGTGTGTGTGTGTGTGTGTGTGTGTGTGTGTGTGAGTGTGTGTGTTATTGCATGTGTGTGTGTGTGTGAGTGTGTGTGTTAATGCATATGTGTGTGTGTGTGTGTGTGTGTGTTTGTTTTTGTGTGTGTATGTGCGTGGTTGCGTGGTGCACACACACAACAAACAAACATCACACAACACACACCACACACACCACACACACACACACAACACACACACACACACACCACACACCACACACACACACACACACACACACACACACACACACACACACACACACACACACACACACACACACACACACACACACACACACACACACACACACACACACACATCACAGCGGAGACAAGAAAAAGCAGCAAAGTCACAAAAACCGCCAAATCAATACAACTTAGGCGTACAACTTAGCTCTGTTCCGCCATAAAACAGACAAACATCTGAATCCACAACTGCTTGCTGCCACGGCGTGTGATTACTGAGACTAATGACGATGTAAAGAAGCTGTTTTTTTGAGAGGTGTTCATGTTAGTGGTGTGCAGTGGTGTGTGTTGTGGAGGTGTGGATGATGTGGAAGTGGTGTTGTGGTGGTGTGTGTGTGTTGTGTGTTGTGTGTGTGTGTGTGTGTGTGTGTGTGTGTGTGTTGTGTGGTGGATGGGTTTGTGTGTGTGTTGTGTGTGTGTGGTGTGTTGTTGTGTGTGTGTGTGTGTGTGTGTGTGTGTGTGTGGGGTGTTTGTGTGTGTGGTGTGTGTGTGTGTGTGTGTAGTGTGTGTGTGGGTGTGGGTGTGTAGTGGGTGTGTGTGTTATGTGGTGGTGTATTGGTGGGGGTTGGTGGGTGTGTAAGGTTGGTGGTAAAGAGAGAGAGAGAGAGAGAGAGAGAGAGAGAGAGAGAGAGAGAAGAGAGAGAGAGAGAGAGAGAGAGAGAGAGAGAGAGGAGAGAGAGAGAGAGAGAGAGAGAGAGAGAAGCATGCACGCACGCACGCACGCACGCACTCCCCACCCCACGCCACGCGTACACATCCCCCTTACCCCTCCCTCCTTGTACACACGTTTTATCCACAAAACTATTTAACCTTACGCTCTCTCTCTCATCTCCTCTCTTCTCTCTCTCTCTCTCTCTCTCTCTCTCTCTCTCTCTCTCTCTCTCTCTCTCTCTCTCCTCCTCTCTCTCTCTCTCATCTCCTCTCTCTCTCCTCTCTCTCTCTCTCACGCGCGTGCGTGCGTCGTGTATGTAAGAGCACAACACACCGCTTTAATAGCAGACCTAACCGGTATCTTCAATTCAGAAAGAAAGATCAGCTCGGAAGCTGCCATCACCAGAGGTAATCGTGTGCTTTAGCCTTGGCTAGCGCAGGCTGCAACAGTGTTGTCACCCATGGCGATGGTCTATCTGCCTTTTGTATTGATCGGAAGTAAAACTGCTACCTACCTACCTACCTACCTACCTACCTGTTCTTTTCTTCTCTTCTTGACTGTCGTGTTGGTTTCAAATAATTCTTTGTGTCCTGTATTTTTTGGGTTGCTTCTCTGTTTCTGTGCCTGTCTGTGTTTCTCTGTTTCTGTGTCTGTCTCTGTATGTCTTTGTCTCTTTATTTATTTATCATTTTTATTTAGTTCCTTCTTCGTAGAGATGCTGGCTAGGCACCTGTCAGAATAAATAGTATTCTCATCTTCTGGACACTCTGTACCATGAATTCCCTCTTTTCTATCCCTCTCTTTGTTTCCTACTTGTTCTTTTTTTCTGCCTGTCACCCCTTTCATGTTTCTTTGCTGCCTTTTGATCTACTCTCCTGCTCCCCCCCCCTCCCCCGAAAGACTTAAAAAGATAACGATTATCTCCCACTTCCCATGCTTAAAAAATGGCAGCGCAACGCATTTTCTGCTCATAGCAGTAGGCACCCATCAGTCTCGGAAGACTATGGAGTTGCGCTCTAGTCGCAAAGCCTGAGTAAGTACGTATGGAGGGCAAGCTGTTACCCATGCAGCAGACCCCCCCCCCCTCTCCACGCCACTGGAATGATCCATAGGAAAGGCAATGACCGAGACGAATGGTTCCAGTACCGTCGCAGGAGCCACCAGAACGTTGCCATAATACAGCCCCGAGCCGCCCTGGGACTCCACCTCCCCGATTTTTCCTCAGGGATGGTGTCTAGACACGACAACTGTGTGCATGCTGGTTTTTATTTTTATTATAATTTTGTCATGACAGATAACAGAATAGCTGATGTCTAAGCATTCGACGACAAAGATTCAGTTCCTAGGGTGTGAAGATGCAGAGAGTTAGGTAAGCAAGGGAAGCGGGAGGCGGTATCTTACACCACATTCAAGAACCGTCCAATATCACTAGAACTGAACAGACGTAAAATTGAAGGCAAGAAGAATAATACATTCAAGAATCCCACTGTCAAATAATGTTTCATGATATATATCCCACTGTCAAATTAATAATGTTTGATTATATATATATATTTTAAACCTACAATCGCAATGTCTTCTGGTGAATCATTTCGCTTCTAGCTGTTGTCATTGTTGATGGTGTTATTGCTGTTGATGATGCTAATAATGTTTTTGTTGTTGTTGTTGATGTCGTCACGTTTGTGTTTATCTGTTTTGACGATCACCAGACTGCAGTATTATGTCAACAAGGTCTGGAATCTGACGTCTTAATGCAGTTTTTGTGTTCTGTCATCGTTCTGGCAGCATCGTAAGAAGTGTTCAGAATAACGTTCTTTGAATTATAAAAGAATGAAGAAAACCAAGTTCACTGACCAGGCTGCAAACAGGCAAACAAACCCATCAATCAACGATATACAGAAACAAGTAGACAAACAAACAAACAAACTAACAACCAAACAAACAAACAAGCAAGGAAGGAAGCAAACTAACACAAACAAACAAACAAACATACATGCATACATACATATACACATACATACATACATACATACATACATACATACATACATACATACATACATACATACATACATACATACATACATACATACATACATACATACATACATACATACATACATACATAGAGACAGACAGACAGACAGACAGACAGACAATCAGACAAACAGACAAACAGACATACAAACAAACACAAACAAACAACGATGAAAACAACAAATGCAACTGACCGGACACACAATAAAAAAACAAATAAACAGCAACTCAAACACAGAAAAACACAGCTTCCCAAACAAGCCCACAAATCAACACATAAAAAACCCAAATAAAACCAACCAAAACAAGCACTAGCAAGCCGACACAAACCAAAAAAAGAAGAAAAAACAAACCCAAAAGAATTAAAAAACCCAACCAAAACAACCCCCAATAAAAACAATAATAACACAAACAAGCCCAACATACACACACACACACACACACGTATATACAGAAAATCATACATACAAATGATTTAGCAACCAGCCAGACTTACAGACAGACTGACGGACAGACAGTCTGAAACAAATAAATTTTATGCACACTCACATACACACACACACTCACACACACACACGCACGCACACACACACACACACGGACACCACACACACACACACACACACACACACACACACACACACACACACACACACACACACACACACACGGACCCCCCCACACGCACACACACACACATGCACACACACACACACACACACACACACACACACACACACACACACACACACACACACACACACACACACACCAACATCCCCCCCCCCCACACACACACACTGAAGAACCCCCCATCCAGATAATAATATACAGATCTACAGCCAGACTTACTAGCACACACACAAACTAACAAACAAGACAGACACTGGTGAAGAGGCAGAAGAGAAGGACAGCTATAGGAGGGGGGAAAAGGGGAGGTGGTGAGGGGTGAGGGGTGGGGGGGTTGGGGTTGGGGGTGGTGGTGGTGGAAAATCAGGGTGACAGAAAGAATCGATTTCTTACAACGTGTTCTGCAGGCGTGCTGGAAGAAATAATAATTTGTCCTCCTCAACCCTTAACAACCTCTGTGTTCACCTGATGCTCACTTGTACCCGCTCTCCCTCCATATCTTCCTTTGTCTGTGTGTGTGTGTGTGTGTGTGTGTGTGTGTGTGTGTGTGTGTGTGTGTGTGTGTGTGTAGTGTGTAGTGTGTGTGTGTGTGTGTGTGTGTGTGTGTGTGTGTGTAAAAGTCTTCTTCTGTCTTTTATTATTATTTTTTTAACCATTTCTCTGTCTCTCTTTTTCTTTCTGTCTTTCACTTTCTCCCTCTCTCTGTAGGGTGCGCACACAAGACACACAGACTCACAGACAGACACACACACATACGCAAACGCACATACACACACACACACTTAAACATACAAACTTACCCCCCCCACACACACACACACAGACACGCACGCACGCATGCACGCATGTACACACAACATATTCGAACGTGAACATTGCTATCTATCTATCTATCTATCTATCTATCTATCTATCTATCTATCTATCTATCTATCTATCTATCTATCTATCTATCTATCTATCTATCTATCTATCTATCTATCTATCTATCTATCTGTCTGTCTGTCTGTCTGTCTGTCTGTCTGTCTATCTATCTATCTATCTATCTATCTATCTATCTATCTATACGTCTGTCTGTCTGTCTGTCTGTCTGTCTGTCTGTCTGTCTGTCTGTCTGTCTGTCTGTCTATCTGTCTGTATGTATTTTATTTTTGCTGTTTATTTATTCTTTTTTATCGAGGATAACAGAATAAGCAATCATGTGCTTTTTTTCATCCGGTCCCCGTGTGTATGCAGTTTTTGTAAATATTGTCATCTGTTCCCACCGGCACACGATGGCCTACTCTTACGAAAAGCGGAACAGGATTTAACGTGTGCGCAAGATGTTCTGCGTGCGTTCGCACACGGGGCCTCGGTTTAAAGTCATCCGAAGGACTTTTGGGGAGAGTGGAGTCGGCACTGATGTTAACTCCAGGAGAAAAATTTCCTCGACCGGACTCGAACCCGGGTCGTCAAATTGCCAGCGCAATGTTCCGACCACTAGGCTATCCGTCCCCCTTTGTAAGTATGTCTGTGTGTCTATCTATCTTTCAATCTACATATTTACAAAAACCAAGTTTTCTATTTGAAATTCCTGCATTATTTTGATAATGTTTGTTAAAAGATTTATTGTTTAGAAACTATTATTTACCCCCCCCCCAACCCCCCCACCCCCCTTCCACCCTGAAACATCTTCATTTTACTTTATCTTATTTTATTACACATCTCACATGCTCATCGGGATAAAAATGACTACTGATTGATTGGTCTGACTGTTTTCAAATTTCGGTCTCTGGTTGTACAGTCCTAAAAAATCTCAGTATTTTTAAAATTGTATTTTATATTTTTTATTCTATACCACTTTATGTCACAGCAGATTTCTCTGCGTGAAATTCGGGTTGCTCTCCCCGGGGAGAGCGCGTCGCCACAAGTGCAGCGCCTACCCATTATATATATTTTTTCTCATGGATGGTGTCTAAACACGACACCTGTGTGCATGCTGGTTTGTTTGGGTTTTTTTTTAAATTTTGTCATCCGCTCCTACCAGCACACGATGGCCTGCTCTTCTGAAAGGCGGAACGGGGTTTTAACGTGTGTGCAAGATGTTCTGCGTGCGTTCGCAAACGGGGCCTCGGTTTCTAGTCTCATCCGAATGAGACAGTAGTAAATGATGCTGCATCCCCTCTGAGGCATTGGTACAAAACAGGGGGAAGGGGAAGGGGTGAAGTGGGGTGGGGCGTTGACCCTCGATATCTGACATTGTGAGTCCCAGCCACCACC
>CM060316.1:97213175-97225675 GCA_030674155.1 Stramonita haemastoma | reverse complement strand
AGAGAGAGACAGAGAGATAGAGAGACAGAGAGCAAGAACAACAAGAAATTAGGAGAGAAAGAAAACAACAGAAATCCATAAGTAAGTAAGTGAGTAAGTAAGTAAGTAAGTAAGTGAGTAAGTAAGTAAGTAAGTGAGTAAGTAAGTAAGTAAGTAAGTAAATAAGTAAGTAAGTAAGTAAGTAATTAAGTAAGTAAGTGAGTAAGTAAGTTACTAACTAACTGAATGAGTGACTGACTAACTGACTAATTGACAGACTGAATGAAGGACTAATCAACTAACTGAACGACTAACTGACTGACAGACTGATTGACTAGCTTACTAGCTAACCAACTAACGAAATAGCAAAATAGCTAACTGGCTAAATAACTGACCAACTGACAGGCTGACTATCTGACTTACGGACTACTTAACTAACCGATGGACAAAAATAGGTCAATAGCTAAGTAACTAGCTAACTGGCGGACTTTCTGACTAATTACACGGCTAACTTGCCTAGTAATCATCTAACTCTCTACCAGCAAAGAGATAATGTAATCACTATTGATAAAAAGGTATGAAGATATACAGAAAGAAAAGGGTACAGACAGGAAAATACGTATACATGCAGACAAATCAAGATAAATATAAACATACTTTTTCCTCCTTAAATCACCGTTTACTGCCTTCACAACTTAAATTTTTTTTATATACTTTTAAAAAATATTATTTTGTTTTTATTTGCTTTTGTTTGTCTGCTTCCTGTGATGTTTTTGTTTTATTTGTTTTGCCTACTTCTTTTAACTGCCACGAGCTTCCGATGCCTTGTGAAGACTGTCTTCAGACAAGAGTGATCTTTCTTTGTACCTGGACGCAAGACTTCCTTCCGGCTTCCGCCATACCATGTGACGCAAATGGGTTCCTAGCTGTTGGGGATGTCAGCTTTAATCTCTTTGTTTCATGTGGCAGTCCTTGGTGTGATAGCTCTTCTTTGATTTCCTTTCTGACAAAGGGGGGTGTCTAATGCCACAGTCTTGTATTTTTTCCAAAGGGATATCGTGATTTTCGGCTTGGTGTCTTTACCCAATTACTGTCAAAGAGGATTTTGTTGGGCGATCAGACATACTGGTGCACAGAGACCAATACTTTTGATGTTTGCTTTGCAATTTTCGATATAGACATTTGCATGATGGCTGAGTTTTGCTGTGTCCTTAGAGAATTTTTTTGAAGAGTAAATAAAGCCTTAAAGGTAAGACAAGATGCGTATAACTTGGTAATTTACTCAGACACTTAGAGTAAGAGTCTAGAACTAGGGTTTGTCATTATTGCTGTCTCATGGGAGAATACTTTTTTGGAAGAATAAAGCCTCGACGGTAGGACAAGATGTGTATAATTTGGTAGTTTACTCAAACACTTAAAGTAAGAGTCTAGAACCAGGGTTTGTTCACAAATAGGTGAATGTCGGATCAGTGCAGAGGGCTTAATATACTTAACATTAATCATGGATAATTGACTCATAAATCCAATGCTTCTCTTGTGATTGGGCATTCGCAATTGAAGTAAGATTAAAGAACATCTTAGGATTAAGATGATTTAGCATTAGCATGATCAGCCAGACTAAACTAGTAAAGGAAAGATCTAGTCGTGAGATAAATACCAATGAAATAAAAAGAACACTTATGAAAACAACCTATAAAATACAACCAGTACACTCTGGCATAAAAAAGAGATAGCAAAAGCAAACTTTAAACTACAGACAAAAACAATTTGCAAATGGAATTGAGCACAAAAGCACAGGCATAAAATCACAGAACGTTTTTCTTTTCTTTTTGACAAGAAAAACTACAAATCAAGGCGCAACAGAAGATAAATACAAATTAGACCTAAAAAATTGTATACGATCTGAACTAGAAGCAAAAGCATTACAATGGAATAATGAGCCCTTTAGGTGCCGCTTTTAGCAGCATCATAGACAATAAATATGGCTGTATTAATAACCTCTACAAAGTGAAAAAGGCAAATAAAACTTAAGCATATACACCCCTTTCAATAAAGAGCAAAATAACTGAGGTGTTAACTCTACACATACATGTAGTTTCAGTCATCATGAACAGTACAAGCGTTAAGTTGCTCAGCTCTTTAAAAGTAGGATACAGATACTACAGAGACAGAAACAAGACTTTTCCAGTAGAATGAACGCCATAGAAACACAAAGTATAAGAAGATAACAGATTCAAAACCTGACAACAGCACAACCACCGATTCAACGCAGCGTTCTACAGCAGCAAATACACAGAAAAGAATCCTGTCATAATATGCATCTTTAAACAAAACAGATAATACAGCTTTGTGTGCCAGTAGCTTTATCAATGACCCTCAATCCATCATCAGGATAATTAAAAAAAAGAATGGAAAAAAAATAAATGAAGCTGCATGTCCCAGGGCTTCAGCAAATGATGTATGTGATCATGTGGCCTGACGCCCCAGAGGATTGATGGAAGCATTGATTTCACAGGGCTGAAGGACACGGCCAGTAGGAAAAACCCATCTGTCAATGAACTGTAAAAAAAAGGATATAGATCTAAGTGATGGCCTTCCTGTTTGATGAGCAAAGCATTTGCCTTTCATTCCACTTCATCAACTGCAAAGCAGGGTGTTGGCTTGAAATTCACTGCAGTAATCCTGGCAAAGGGGATTTTGTCTGAAAATAGTGAATGCAGAGAATTCATTTCTCATTAAAACACTACTGCTTTGCTAAAAGTGAAATGAAAAAGAAGCATGGGATGTAGAGGTTTCTTTCAAGCATCTACAATAGTATAATGATTTGTTTTCAACTGAAACAAATTCTCAGATCGTTGTAAGCAATAATACATGAAAATATCGAGGGTTACCTGCCTGAAGCGGCTATCGCGGTTCGACATAGTTTCAAGAAAATGGCGTTTGAAAGTTTCACATCGCTGTGGGCTTTGTGCCTTTTATGCTGTATCCTTTAGCCTGTAAGAATTATTTTGTCACAGACATACGCTTTTCATATCTGAAGTTTCGATGGCGACAAGTATTGTTTTTATTGAATAACACCTTCTTGTTCAACCACAGTAGGAGCTAGCCAAGTTGGAAAGATGATAAGGGAAACGAAACTAGCCCGTCCTGATTGCCGAACCTGCTGAGGGGGGCACAGGCATTGCGCTGTGGCGGGGAAAGTAAAGTTAAAAAAGGATGCCTGAAAGGGCCGTCTACTTGAAGTGTGTTTGACAAGCCTCTAGCCTGCCAGCTGCTGTACCGCCGGAAGCGGCGACTTGGCGTCGGGCAATTACCGTAGGGAGGGCTGGACAGCTCTGGGACCATGAAATGTGGTTTAAATCTTTGTTACCATCGTTTTACATCACTGACTGTATAAACTAGGGACCGCCAGAAGCAGCTATTTCAGAAAATATTTAAACAAAATTTGCTCTTAGATAACACAGGAGATCAAGAAGTAGTATCTATGAACCCCAAAACGCATACATAAGTCTATCACTTTATATTTCCGATTTTTTAAACTCTGAGAAAGAAGGTTGACTCTCTCTCTCTCTCTCTCTCTCTCTCCCTCTCTCATCTGGGGGCGGTCACGAGAAGTGAAGCGGACAGGGCGTACATTTTCTGTGAGCAGCAGTAAAACTAGAAATTCAGTCAAAAATGCCAGTTACTGGACTTCCAGTGGCTGTGGAGAGGACCTTAGGCGCCCTGCTGACTGACAATGCAGTTTCCAGCTGGAAAGTGGCAGGAGAAGGGGACAGCGTGGTTTTTGTCTTGCGACTGAAACCAGTGGACACAACAGTGTCAACCAACATGGCGGATCCAACAGTGAATCGCAGCACACAAGCACAGTACTACAGGAAAAAATCGTTTTCTCAAAGACGACGAGATGTTCAGCGATCACGAAAGCATAAAGAGAAGCAGGCAAGTGTTGTGTGTGAAAGTGACTGTGTCCTCAGTGCCTCGAGTCTGCCTGACAGTGGAGTAGAACAGGGGAATACAGCATGTGTAGATACACATGGAATAGACCTACCAACAACACACACACAGGACATCAACACAAAAACATCAGTTAAGTTGCCATCATCGGTTGATTTAGAACCTCCCTGTATGTCTGATTGTAGTGACTGTGCTGATATGTGTGTTTTGCAGCCTGAGGTGAACGATGATAATATTGTTGGTCCATTCGACACAAGAAATGTCAAACAGTACGTGGCTACTCTAACTGATAGATCCGTACAGAAAAGGCTAAGAGACAGACAAAGAAATACACACTTTAGAAAATCCGTGCTACATCATTCAGACGGTGAAGATATTGTGACGTGTGAGTCAGACGACATTGTGATCCAGTGCGCATGCCAACCAGACACTGAGCCAGTATGTGTATACTGGTTTGTCAAACAGCAAGAGAAAAACATGCTAAAAGAGGAACGTGTCAAACTCGCCAGTTTGCGGAATGGGAAGCGAATCCAGAACACACTACACACGGAGACCCTATCGTGTGCTTCAAGGGACTTAGCAACACTTAGAGAACTATTGCAGCGGTTTCTTAGTCCAGGAAAATTTTGCCAAAAAAGGGCTCTGGCACAGAATAAATGCTTCAAAATTTTTTTCACTTGTTTTATGTTTTGGTGGGTGTACTTGACCATCCCAAATGTTGTTAACAAAAATTTAGTTGCGGGATAAGTTGTAATTCGTGTTTGAAAAGAGTAGGTGCAGTGCAGCTGAGCTGAAACGGTATTTCCCATTTGGGCTGCTTTGCAGGCTGTTCTTGCTGTCCAGTCAGGAATTTTTACACTAAATTGAAGCAGGCTTGTATAAATTTCATTTCTAAACTAAAACTTTTACACTCTGATGACCCAATGTCTTTTTACTGGGGGAAAACTAATGTAATTGCACTTCCGGTTTTCAAATTTGAGAAAAGTTTACAGATAACGTTACCGTAGGCAGCAGAATTTAAACATTGTGCAATCATTTTAAGTTTAATAATGTTAAACACTCAGAAACGCATTCATATGATGCAAAGAACATGATATTTGATACAGGCTGTTGTCGCTATAACTTATTTGCTTACCCACCCCCCTAAAATTAGTAACCCAAGCGTTCAAACGAAGTACAATTTTCAGTCAAAACAAAACTACTGGCAACAGGCAATCACCTTGGTTATGTTTTTTTGTTGTTGAATACATATTATCAGCTTTGTATTCATTAACAAAAACTACTCTTTTTCTCAATTTGACGACATTTAAGAGGTGCTTGTAAATTAATTTACCATTTTGCCAATGATTGGTTCACAAAATCACTTGTAACATCTCTTACAGATGTTCATAGATTCAGTTCCAATGTCATGAAGATGGCAGTTCAACAAAATGTAAATATCCAACATCTTAGCATGAACTGTGCAGTGTGTCTTCCTAATTGGATAGTCCAGGACCTCCAGCAACTCTGAATGTGTGCAGCTTTGCCCTCTACATTGCCCACATGCAACTGAAGACACGAGGCCATGCTTACAGCATGTACACCTTGCTGTTCGGCATTCAGTCAGACAATGACATCTTACAATAATTTATTTTTTTAAAAACATCTTACAATATACAGAGGAGCTTCAGGGGTTACGTCAAAATCTTTATAGTTGGAAACATCACTCCATGTTTTATTTCCCATCCCCAGTCCTGGGGATCTAACTGGAAACTATGTGAATTTAAATGCAACCATTCATGGACCTGGAAATAGGTCCTCATAGAATGGAACTTTGCAGCTGAGGATGTTGGGGGCAGTTTGTTTGGGTGTAATGATAACAGAGGTAGCTGGTTTCTGCATGTATCGCACATATCGGAGCTTGTCCAAGGAATCTTTGTTCTTGCCACCATGCATCATTGCAGTGGTCTTTTCTCCTGCAGCTATCACTTGCTCTTTGCTGATGTTGGGTGTCATGAACACGCATGCATGCTCTCGATAAAATGCACATTCTAACTTTTTTCCACAGGCAGGATCTTTTCGTCTGAAAACATACTTCTCTGGCTTTCTCTAATGCTGTACCTACAATGAGGCAGTTAGCATCACCACAATTATACAGTGTTGAATCCAGACTTTGTCAATCCTTCACCCAGCAGTTGAATGAAGTGCAGTCTGTTGGCTGGATTTGCTATAAAGCACTTTCTGGACTCAGTCAGCACCATGCTACCAGCAAAATAATGACAGGTCCTGTGATCCCACCATTTCTTCTCAGATGAGCAGCTTCTTTGGTTAGCAGTCCACTGCAATCAATCGCCATCAAATACAACAATATCCCTGTTGTAGATGCAGTTCATGAAGTTGCTATACATCTGCACCAGCTGGTTGTATATTGTTCCACAAGGCCAGACAAGTCGATGCAAAAGGGGACCACCACTAATGACCAAAGCAGTATGATCTGCAAGTTGAACACCCAGCTGTTTTGTGGCTGACCAGATATGACTGGCAAGTACTGCTTTGTTTGCTTGCCTGAGTAATTAATACTTACGTTAATTATAAACCAGGAACTAAACAGTTGATGCACTTTCGCAGCAAGCCCAAACTGTACAGGTGTGATGATAGTGTTGGGCCTGCTGCACTGGATGATGCCTCGCCTAATTGCTGATACTTTCTAATTCCCTTTAGATTTGTTGGTGACTTGCATCAAGATTTCAGAAACTGTAACTGGCAATGCTGTCTGCATCAGGATAGCTGTCTTGCAGAAACCAGTGACTTGATGTCATTGTGAATGATTGTTACTGCTGCTTTGGTAAGACACATCTGTTCATCTTTAGCACTGGATTCTCTTTTCTCTTGGTAGAACTTCTAAAAAATACAGTCTGGAGTTGTTCTGAGTGATATGATATCAAATATGTTATTGGAATGAGCAATCGCAATTTCATCACCATAGTGTTTTAAGAGTTCAACTTTCATCTGTTGTGCACAGTATGCATCATTCTAACAAACATTTTCTATTTTATATGCTTGACTGCAAATTTCTGCTTTTCTGAGGAAAGATTTGTCCTTAGGGCTCCTTAACTCTAGCATCAATAACTGTTTTATTGGCGTACATGGCACGGCATTCCTTATGTACAGAGTTCCTCACACAGGCAACTTTGTTGTCTTTTAACTGACAACTGCATTGGTTTATCCTATTGCGCCTTTCTGGGTCACTGTACAAGGTGGCTTTTGTGGTGCTGGGATCTTGCAGTTAATACAAATGTGTTCCATGATTTCTTGCAACAGACCAACATGTTAGTATGTATGTGTCACTTATATTTTCACACACACACACACACACACACACACACACACACACACACACACACACACACACACACACACACACACACACACACACACAGCAAACAAACAACACACACAAACAACACACACACAAACAACACACACACACAAACAACACACTCACACACACACACACCCACACCCACACCCACACACACAGAGGAATAGATCATAAGACCACTTCTTTTATTCTTTAGATTATTCTGTGGCTGTAGCTTGTTTTATAAACTGTTATGTCTAGCCTTGTTATTTTGTTTTTCTTCACTATTTTTCTGTCTGAATCAAGCATATCATGCTGTCTTCTTTCGGTTATATTGTGAACAGTACATTTTCTCTGTTTCCTTTCCTTTTTATACTGTATTATTTGTATCTAGATTAAGACTGTTTTGTTTTCCTGTCCTTTATTAAGGTGTTTTTATATCCATTAAAAAATATATTTTTGTGAGGGCAAAATGAAAACCATTGTGAAAACTTAGGTTTTACTTTCAGTAAAGATGTTTTTGACTAGGCCTACACACACACACACACACACACACACACACACACACACACACACACACACACACACACACACACACACAACCTGCTTATCAAAATTATTATTTTAAACACAATTTCTTCCGATTTTACAAAACAAACTGTATAGTAACTTTACTACTGCGCGCGGATGTGTCTGTTTACACCTGTACTGTGGCGTCTGCTACGCCTTTCGTTTTGTCTTCCTCCGCGGATTTCTCATACATGTTTTATTCATTACTTTCAATCTTTCTGTGACTGTAGCAAGATTCACAAACAATATGGACTTTGGATCATCCATTTACAGCTATATAATGGTCAGCAAAGAAAGCTTATCTCCTGATTAATTCGTGGAGGGGTCTGACACAGAAACAGCGAGTGACGCGAAAACAAGGCTGCGCGGGCGACTAAAACTCACCCCGCTCGCGAAATCGACAGAAAGTAGTTCGACATAAAAAGTGTTGTTAATTAAAATCCCGTCACAAAACTTTTGTTAACACCAGTGTAACGTAATCGGGAAGGATCAATATACTAGTTTGTGTAGTCAAAAATTTTGAAGCACTTATTCTCTACCAAAAATAAAATTTTCTTGGACTATCTTGGCTAGGCCTAGCCTAGACCTAAGGGTGTGTTTGTGACAAAGGCTGGACGAAAGAAAGGCTCGGAATGCCGTAACATATCTGGACAGTAAAGAGTTTCGTGTCTCGATGTACATTACTAATCAATGCTGTGGTTTCCATGGCTTGGAGTAGCGTTGTGTGTCAGCTTAAAGCAATTATCGTTATCGTTATTCGGCAACCCCCCTTCATGTATGGGCCAATGGCCTTTTTTCATGAATAAACCTTTCGAGTTCGAGTTCGAGTTCGAGTTCTCTCTCTCATCTCTCCCAATTTTACGTTTGTTTATCAAATCTGTCATGCAAATATTTGTAAGTTCATAATTTTGTTTGATGTCATGTTTTCTGTCTTATATGTTTTGCTGTTATATCAGTTTTTCTATTGCCTTGATTTCGTTTATTCCGATTTAAATCGAAGATGTAATTATTCTATTGTTTCCATCGGCGATATCTCTTACTCCATACTCACAAACACAAACACATATACACACACACTCGCTCACACACAGACACACTCACACACACACACACAGCACACACACACGCACACACACACACACACACACACACACACACACACACACACACACACACACACACACACGCACACACACATACAAACACATACCATACACAAACATACACACATGCACACACACACACAAACACACACGCACACTCACAAACACACACGCACACACACACACACACACACAACACAAACACACACACCACACACACACACTCATACACACATACACATACACACACAAACACACACACACCCACACACACACGCACGCACGCACGCACGCACGCACGTACGCACGTGCACACACGCATGCACGCAGGTAGGTACCACACAGTATAACTAAGACCATTTATTAGCTAATTACACAACACCCCCCCCTTTATCTACCTGATAGGAGAGGCAGGTTGAGATGAACAGAGGGGTGGGGGGGATTATCTCCTAGGATACAGTGGACACTTATGCCATCTTTAGCTACTTGACGTGTTTAGGCTAGGCTTGCCACACCCCAGCACAGGTAACAGCAGGGCTTAAGTCTGGGCTTGCCACTTCCTTTGAAATCCCTTCCACTGGCCTCTCAACATTGACAGGAGGAAATGCCAGCTGCCTCATCTCTAAGTGATGGGTTAGACTGGGACCTAGGTATACCTAGGTGATGTGTTAAAAGGCTGTGTCAAATTAGCAGTTGAATCAACTCTCTGATAGAGAGAAACTAACAAGAAAACTGTAATCCCTCTTTAAAACCTCTGACCTAAGCAACTTACACTGTCCAGCCAAGTGGAACACTTCCTTTCTATGCACACGCACACACACACGCGCGCGCACGCACGCAAGAACACACACAAGAACACACACACACACACACACATTATTTCATAGATTCTTTTTTATGTCTTAAATAATGGTATTGGTGACATTGTAACAGATATAAGCTGTTTATTTCACACTATATGATTAAAAAACAACAACTTTAAATGTGTGCATGCGCGTACGTGCATACGTGCTGTGTGGACGAGCGAGCGAACGCGCGCGCGCGTGTGTGTGTGTGCTTGTGTGCGTGTCTTTTGAGTGTTTTTTTATATGGTTGTTTTTGTTGTTATTGTTGTTGCTTGTATTATCTATAGGCGTATTTTATTTTTAAGGCTGTTGAAATCATGTTAGTTAATGTTGGTGAATTGTTTTGGGGGTTTCTCTTTTTTTTCTTTTTTTCTTTGGTTTGTTAGGGTTGTTTTTTTTTTTCTTTCTTTAGATAGATGGCTTGATGAAAAAAAGCAAATCAAATCTTATTCAATGTACCATCTGGAAATAAAAATTCGATTTGATTTGATTTGACACACACATACAGTCGAAATGTATAGTCTAGAAACAGAAAAAAGCGATCACAAAACAGATTTCTTTTTCAAATGCAGTGCTTTTGTTTACTCAAATGGGCTTTGTCCTTTAAACAAATAAAGAAACAACCGCCATCATTACTCACACACATTAACAGTCTGGCTAACCAACAACCCAGACAGAGCTAAATGCTTATCACACACACACATACACACACACACACAATATATATATATATATATATATATATATATATATATATATATATATAATATATATATATATATATATATATATATATATATATATATATATACATATATATATATATATATATATACACATATATATATGCATATATATGCATATATATACATACATATATATTTATATGTATATTAATATATTTATATGTATATTAATATATATATATATATATATATATATATATATATATATATTATATATATATATATATATATATATATATATATATATATATTAAAGGCCTCAGTTGCATTACAGATCATGAAGCACAATCTTTTTGTTAATTATGTTTTATGTCTTTTTTTTTTTTTCTCTTTTTGTGTGGGTGCTCTACACGTCTTTCTTCATTGGCCAAAAAAACCCAACAACAACCCAACAAACAAAAACTAATAACTAAATAATTTTCAGTCTTACACACACACACACACACACACACACACACACACACACACACACACACACACACACACACACACACACACACACACACACACACATAGCCTAAATGTTAGAACATTGCGCTCGCAATCTTTCAACCCGGGTTCGAATCCCGTTCGAGGGGATTTTTCCCCTGGAGTTAACATAAGTGCTGACTCCACTCTCTCCAAAAATCCTTTGGATGAGACTAGAAACCAAGGCCCCGTGTGTGAGCGCACACAGAGCATCTTGCGCACACGTTAAATCCTGTTCCGCTTTTCGAAAAAGTAGGTCTTTGCGTGGGGGGGTGGGGGGGGGGAAGGACAGATGAGAAAATTGAAAAAACTGCATACACACGACAGAGACGGAATGTAAAAAAGAAAAGCACACGAGTTTATTCCATTATCCTCGATATAAAAGAATAAATAAATGAATTAATAAACACGTTTCCTTCGGATGAGACTATAAATTGAAGTCCTGTGTGTGAACGCACGTAGTAGGTTGTTGCTCACTTGTTGAAACCCGTTCCTCTTTCGGAAGAGTAGGCCATTGTGTGCCCATGGGAACGGATGACATTTACAAAACTGCATACACATGAGAACTAGATGTAAAAAATGCCCAGAGTGTTTATTTCTTTGTCCTTGAAATAAAAGAATTTTTGAAAATTCGTAGGCTATCTTTATGCTTTAGGGGAAAACCCAACCAACCAACCAAACAAAAAGTTAAAAAAAAAGAAAGAAAAAAACCAACAAAAAACCCAGCCCTCATGTTGAAAGGTAATACCGTTATTATTATATTAGTGCAACTAAAAATAAGCCATACCATATTTTCATTCTACTGAGATCAATCATGATCACACAATAAATTAATCTAGATAGAGGGAAACAAAATTGTAGGTAGCATTGGGGCCAGATTACTCCTTAACATACTTTGTAAGATTTTTTTAAAAAATCACAAGGGAAGAAAAACCTAATTCACAAAAAAACAATAAAACAACAAATAAATAAAATTAAATGACAAAGTAATTTTCTGTCGACATTACTGGCCATCACATCAATACCAAAATAGTTTCTCCATAGATCACTTTAATAATCCAGTTTTCAAAAAGAATAAATGATAATATATATATATACACACACACACACACACACACACACACACACACACACACACACACACACACACACACACACACACACACACAATATATATATATATATATATATATATATATTATATATATATATATATATATATATATATAATATATATATATATATATATATATATAGCCGCTGTAGTCTAGTGGTTAGGGCGTTGGACTCGTAATCTAAAGGTTGCGGGTTCGATCCCAGCTTTCGGCTATGGCGTTGTGCCCTTGGAAAAGGCACTTTACGGCTATTTTCTCACCCCACCCAGGTGTAAAAGGGGTACCAACCTTGTGTTGGGGGTTAACCCTGCGATAGACTGGCGTCCTATCCAGGGGGGAGTCTATGACTCTCAGTCGCTTAACGCCACAGAAACCGGGAT
>CM060316.1:97211928-97213075 GCA_030674155.1 Stramonita haemastoma | reverse complement strand
TCACCATCTTGTATTGCATCACCCTCTTGCATCACGTCACCACCTTGCATTACATCATCACCATCCTGCATTGTATCACCATCTTGTATTGCATCACCATCTTGCATTACATCACCATCTTGCATTACGTCACCATCTTGCATTACATCATCACCATCCTGCATTGTATCACCATCTTGTATTGCATCACCATCTTGCATTACATCACCATCTTGCATTACGTCACCACCTTGCATTACATCATCACCATCCTGCATTGTATCACCATCTTGTATTGCATCACCATCTTGCATTACATCACCATCTTGCATTACGTCACCATCTTGCATTACATCATCACCATCTTGCATAGTATCACCATCTTGTATTACATCACCATCTTCCATTACATCACCATCTTGCATGACATCACCATCTTGCTTACATCACCATCTTGCATTACATTACCATCTTGCATGACATTACCATCTTGCATGACATTACCATCTTGCATTACATCACCATCTTGCATTACATCACCACCATCTTGCATTACATCACATCTTACGTGACGTCACCATCTTGCATTACATCACAATCTTGCATTACATCACAATCTTGCATTACATCATCACCATCTTGCATTACATCACCATATTGCATTACATCACCATCCTGCAGTACATCACCATATTGTATTACATCACCATCTTGCAGTACATCACCACCTTGCATTAATTACATCACCATCTTGCATTACATCACCATCGGCACTGGTTCCAGTCCTGTGAAAAGTCTGTCAGATGTTGCTTTACGCCTAGAGGTTCACTGTTGCAAACCATACTCAGAGCATCTTTCACATACGTTAGAAATACAACTGTCTTTCCTAGAATACAGGCCAGCTATGGCCAGTAGCAGTTATCATGTTATGAAAAGTTGCTGGAACAGTAAGGAAGAGCACTTTTATTATTATCATGATTAACCACAATTTATCAAACCTAACTCTGAAACAGACAAAAATCCTTTCATTGATATCCGAACTATCTGGCGTGTTCTTGGTATTAGTTATGTTTTAAGCATTTGCTTGAGAATACAGAGAGAAAAGTTGTGCAGATAAAGTATTTCTCGGCCCACAAGGTGACAACAATCTGCTTGTGGATCATCTCCA
>CM060316.1:97179428-97184428 GCA_030674155.1 Stramonita haemastoma | reverse complement strand
GTGAGCAGAAAATGGTCACGTAGGTAAAAATCTCACCTTTGTTCAACCTTAGAGCTGTAGCAGAGGAACAAAAGAAAAGAAATGACGCTAGAATTCAAATAGAAAAAATGACAGAAAAGAAATGACGCTAATACAATCAAAAAAAAAGGAAAGAAAAGAAATGATCCTGAAATTAAAAAGAAATTGAAAGAACAAAAAAAAACCCCACCAAAAAGAAAAGACAGAAGCAGTTGTATGTGAAGCAGATGTCTGTAACACCGGGGACTAGAGGGAAGATATTTGTGACGCTCCACCACGAAATGAGTCGCTTAGCACCTGACCTACATTTCTGTTAGGAGCCATTAAAGGCAGGTGGGGGTAAAGATGTCAATTTTTAGATTTTGATTGATTATAAAACCATAGGCATTTTTCTACCTTGTATTTTGTTTCCTTTTGCCTTTAAAAGTGTTTGAATGATACCCAAACCCTCATTCTGGCCACCTATTAGGATGCTTATCTTGTCCATTTCTCATTTTATCATTTCCTGCGGTCTATCATTTCCA
Source organism: Stramonita haemastoma (assembly GCA_030674155.1). Taxonomy (NCBI): domain Eukaryota; kingdom Metazoa; phylum Mollusca; class Gastropoda; order Neogastropoda; family Muricidae; genus Stramonita; species Stramonita haemastoma. The sequence continues at coordinate 97,183,886 of CM060316.1, read as the reverse complement.
GTTGCAGCAACTTTTGATTGCATTGTCAGATTTTCAATGTGTGTGTGTGTTTTTTTATATATAGTATAGACATTTAATTGCCCATTAATTACATGTCAATAACTAAAAATTGACCTCTGGTGCAATGCGACTCCTTATGTGGTGGGGCGTCACATTTGTTATTGGTGTATTGATGCCTGGTGCTGTGATTTCCCTTTCTTTGTTGTGGAGTCTTTGTTCTTCATCTGCTTTGTTTTGTACTTATCTGCAGATTTCCTGCTATCTCTCTCCTTTTCTATCTACCTTTCCCTCTTTCTATCTCTTTTGCTGTCTGTGTGTCCTTTTGTCTCGGTGTAATTGTCTGTCTGGTTGGCTGGCTCTCCCTCTGTGTGTGTGTGTATGTGTGTGTGTGTGTGTGTGTGTGTGTGTGTGTGTGTGTGTGTGTGTGTGTGTGTGTGTTTCGTGTGTGTGTGTACAGATATGTGTGTGTGCATGCGTGCGTGTGTGTTTGTGTATGTACACACGTGTGTGTGTGTGTGTGTGTTATGTGTGTGTGTGTGTGTGTGTGTGTGTGGGGTGTGTGTGTGTGTGTGTGTGTGTGTGTGTGTGTGTGTGTGGCTGGCTGGCTCTCTCCCTCTCTCTGTGTCTGTCTCTGTCTGTTCATGTATACCTCACTGTACATGGCTGTATATGCTTTGTGTGTTCATGTCTGTGTCTATCTCAGTGTTCCCTCACCCCCCTACCCCCATTTTGATTCTTTCACTGACTGTCTGTCTTGCTGTATTTACTTTCTATCTTTCTCATTCTCATTCTCATTCTTGTTCTGTTTTGTGTGTGTGTGTGTGTGTGTGTGTGTGTGTGTGTGTGTGTGTGTGTGTGTGTGTGTGTGTGTGTGTGTGTGAGCGTGCGCGTGCATGTGTGTGTGTATGACCCCCCCTCCCCATAAATGTGCATGAAACTGTGCACATAAGAAAACATATAAGAACATTCATATATACACGTATCGAAGGTTGCACATTATACATAACCATGCATACTTGATTTCCATACACTTACATCAGGACCCACACACAAAACACTTTCATGTGATAATTAAACAAACATGCATTAACTCAATCATGTCCCAGTCTGTGTTTGCATACACACAAACGATATTGCTGCACACATAAGGACACCATCAATGGCAAACCAGCCTGTTCAGAGCACACCTGACCATGGCTAATGCCCCAGTGAGGCAGACAGGTAGACAGGCAGACAGGCAGACAGGCAGGCAGGCAGACAGACAGGCAGGCAGGCAGGCAGCAGGAGCAGTTAGGCAGGCAGGCAGACAGACAGGCAGGCAGGCAGGCAAGCAGGAGCAGTTAGGCAGGCAGGCAGGCAGACAGGCAGGCAGGCAAGCAGGAGCAGTTGTCTGTAAACCAGATGTCTGTCAGACCATGAATAGGAATAGCTAGAAGTTATGCGATATTGTTGTATTGATTTGGGGTTATTGTAATTTTTCCTGCCATTTTTGTTGTTTTGGTTCTGGATGTTTGAGCTTTTTTTCTCCTCCAGCTGTTTTGTTTCTGTACTAGTGTCTGTGATTCCTGCCCTTTTTTCTTCTTGGTATCTTATTTGTTTTATTCTCTGTTTGTTTTTCTTTTTGTCTTTGTTTCTATTTGTCTATGCTTGTCTGACTGTCTGTCTGCCTATTTATCACTGTATGTGTGTGTGTTTGTGTGTTTGTATGTTTGTATGTGTGTGTGTGTGTGTGTGTGTGTGGTGTGTGTTGTGTGTGTGTGTGTGTGAGTGGTGTGTTATTTTGCAGGGTGGTTGATGTGTGTGTTAATGATATGTGTGTGTTTGTGTGTGTGTGTTTGTTTTTGTGTGTGTTTTGGTGGTTGGTGGTGCCAACACAAAAACAACACACACACCACACCATCAACACCCTCACACACACAACACACACACACACACACAACACACACAACACACACACACACCACACCAAACCCCACCACAACACACCGCACGACACGCACCACAACATTCACAGCTGAGAGACAAAAAATGGAGAAAAGAAAAGCAAATCAAAAAAACCGCCAAATCAATACAACTTGGCGTACAAAAATTAGTCGTTCCGCCATAAAACAGACAAGACATCTGAAACCAAACTGCTTGCGCTGGGGGGGGGTGTTTGAGGAAGGGGGGGGGGGTGTGGGTGGGGGGTGGTGGGGGGGGGAGTGGGGGAAAAGAGGGGGGGGAGGGGGGAAGAATGGGTGGGTTGGGGGGGGGGGGAAAAGGGGGGGGGGGGAAAAAAAAATAAAAAAAAAAAAAAAAATAAAAAAAAAAAAACCCAAAAACCCCAAAAAAAAAAAAGGAAAAAAAAAAAGGGGAAGAAAACCAATTCACAGGGGGAGAAAAAGAAGGGAAAAGAGAAAAAGAAAGAAAAAAAACCGAAAAAAAAAAATTTTGGGGAAAAAAGGGAAAAAAAAAAAAGGGGCCCCAAAAGTTGGAGGCGGGGGGGACAAGGGAAAAAAAGGGTTTTTTGGAGGTGGGAAAGGGAGGGGGGGGGGTTGAGGGGGGGGGGGGGGAGGGGGGGGGAGGGGGGTGGGGTGGGGGGAGGGGGGGGGGGGGTGGGGGGGGTGGGGGGGGGGGTGGGGGGGGGGGGGGGGGGGTGGGGTGGGTGGGGGGGGGGGGGGGGGGGGGGGGTTGGGGGGGTGGGGGGGAAGGGGGGGAAAGGAGAGAGAGAGGGGGGAGAGAGGAGGAAAAGGGAGGGGAGGGGAGGGGGGGGGAAAAAAATGAGAGGGGAAAAGGGAGAAAGGAGAGGAGAGAGGGAGAGGGGGGGGCCCCGGGGGAAGAGAGAAAAATTTAAAAAAAGGGAAAAAAGGAAAAAAGGGGGGGAAAACCCCCAGGGAAAAAAAAGAAAAAAAAAACAAAAAGGGGGGGGAAGGGGGAAAGGGTTTTTGGGGGGGGGGGAAAAAAAGGGGAAGGGGGGGGGGAAGGGAATTTAGGGGGAGGGGGGAGGGTGGGGGGGGGGGGGGAAAAAAAAGGGGGGGGGAAAATTGAAAAAGGGTGGGAAAGGGAAAAGGAGGGGGAAAGGGGGGGGGAAAGCCTTGGCACCGCAGGCCCGTTTTCCCCACCAGAGGGTGCAACAGTGTTGTCACCCATGGGGATTGGGGCTATCGCCTTTTGTTTGATCGGAAGTAAAACTCTACCTACCATTCTACCTACCTGTTTCTTTCTTTTCTTTTTGAAGTCGTGTTGGTTTCAAATAATTCTTTTGTTCCCGTTTTTTTTTTTTTTGCTTTTCTCTTTCTCTTTCTGTCTGTGTTTTCTTGTTTCTGTGTCTGTCTCTGTATGTTCTGCTTTTTATTTTTTTTTAATTTTTTTTTTTTTTTCCTTTTTCGTAGAGATGTGACCGGGGGTTGTCAGAAAAATAGTATCCTCATCTTCTGGACACTCTGTACCATGAATTCCCTCTTTTCATCCCTCTCTTTGTTTCCTATTGTTCTTTTTTTTGCCTGTCACCTCTTTCATGTTTCTTTGCTGCCTTTTGTTACTCTCCTGCTTCCCCCCCCACTCCCCCCCCCCACTCCCCCCCCAAATCCCCCCCCCTCCCCCCGAAAGACTTTAAAAAAAAAACAATTATCCCCACTTCCCATGTTAAAAAAAAGGCAGCGCAACCATTTTTTGCTAAGCAGTGGACCCTCGTCTGGAAGACTATGGGTTTCGCTTAGTCGCAAAGCCCGAGTAAGTACGTAGGAGGGCAAGCTGTTACCCATGCAGCAGAAACCCCCCCCCCCTCCACGCCCCCTGGGGATCCATAGGAAAGGGCAATGACCGATACGATTGGTTCCGTACCGTTTGAAAGGAGCCACCAGAAGGGGAGCCCACCAGAACGGAGCCACCAGAACGGTGCCATAATATACAGCCCCGAGCCGCCCTGGGACTCCAACCCCCCCGTTTTTTCCTCGGGGGATGGTGTCTAGACACGACAACTGTGTGCATGCTGGTTTTTATTTTTATTATAATTTTGTCATGACAGATAGCTGTTGTCTAAGCATTCGACGACAAAGATTCAGTTCCTAGGGTGTAAAGACGCAGAGAGTTAGGTAAGCAAGGGAAGGGGGGAAGCGGTATCTTACACCACATTCAAAAACCGTCCAATATCACTAAACTGAACAGACGAAAAATTTGAAGGCAAGAAGAATAATACATTCAAGAACCCCACTGTCAAATAATGTTTCATTATATATATCCCACTGTCAATTAATAATGTTTCATTATATTTTTATTTTAAAAATCCTACAATCGCAATGTCTTCTGGTGAATCATTTCGCTTCTAGTTGTTGTCATTGTTGATGGTGTTATTGCTGTTGATGATGCTAAAAATGTTTTTGTTGTTGTTGTTGATGTCGTTACGTTTGTGTTTATCTGTTTTGACGATCACCAGACTGCAGTATTATGTCAACAAGGTCTGGAATCTGACGTCTTAAT
>CM060316.1:97154428-97156928 GCA_030674155.1 Stramonita haemastoma | reverse complement strand
ACAGCAGCAAATACACAGAAAAGAATCCTGTCATAATATGCATCTTTAAACAAAACAGATAATACAGCTTTGTGTGCCAGCGGCTTTATCAATGACCCTCAATCCATCATCAGGATAATTAAAAAAGAATGGAAAAAAAATGAATGAAGCTGAATGTCCCAGGGCTTCAGCAAATGATGTATGATCATGTGGCCTGACGCCCCAGAGGATTGATGGAAGCATTGATTTCACAGGGCTGAAGGACACGGCCAGTAGGAAAAAAACCATCTGTCAATGAACTATAAAAAAAGGATATAGATCTAAGTGATGGCCTTCCTGTTTGATGAGCAAAGCATTTGCCTTTCACTCCACTTCATCAACTGCAAAGAAGGGTGTTGGCTTGAAATTCACTGCAGTAATCCTGGCAAAGGGGATTTTGTCTGAAAATAGTGAATGCAGAGAATTCATTTCTCATTAAAACACTACTGCTTTGCTAAAAGTGAAATGAAAAATAAGCATGGGATGTAGAGGTTTCTTTCAAGCATCTACAATAGTATAATGATTTGTTTTCAACTGAAAAAAATTCTCAGATCGTTGTAAGCAATAATACATGAAAATATCGAGGGTTACCTGCCTGAAGCGGCTATCGCGGTTCGACGTAGTTTCGAGAAAATGGCGTTTGAAAGTTTCACATCGCTGTGGGCTTTGTGCCTTATATGCTGTATCCTTTAGCCTGTAAGAATTATTTTGTCACATATGTTCGCTTTTCATATCTGAAGTTTCGATGGCGACAAGTATTGTTTTTATTGAATAACACCTTCTTGTTCAACCACACTAGGAGCCAGCCAAGTTGGAAAGATGATAAGTGAAACGAAACTAGCCCGCCCTGATTGCCGAACCTGCTAAGGGCGGCACAGGTATTGCGCTGTGGCGGGAAAGTAAAGTTAAATAAGGATGCCTGAAGTGTGTTTGACAAGCCTCCAGCCTGCCAGCTGCTGTACCGCCGGAAGCGGCGACTTGGCGTCGGGCAATTACCGTAGGGAGGGCTGGACAGCTCTGGGACCATGAAATGTGGTTTAAATCTTTGTTACCATCGTTTTACATCACTGACTGTATAAATTAGGGACCGCGAGAAGCGGTTATTTCAGAAAATATTTAAACAAAATTTGCTCTCAGATAACACAGGAGATAAAGAAGCAGTATCTATGAACCCCAAAACGCATACATAAGTCTATCACTTTATATTTCCGATTTTTTAAACTCTGAGAAAGGTTGAATCTCTCTCTCTCTCTCTCTCTCTCTCTCTCTCTCTCTCTCTCTCTCTCTCTCTCTCTCTTCTCTCTCTCTCTCTCTCTCTCTCTCTCCCAATTTTACGTTTGTTTATCAAAGCTGTCATGCAAATATTTGTAAGTTCATAATTTTGTTTGATGTCATGTTTTCTGTCTTATATGTTTTGCTGTTATATCAGTTTTTCTATTGCCTTGATTTCGTTTATTCCGATGTAAATCGAATATGTAATTATTCTGTTGTTTCCATCGGCGATATCTCTTACTCCATACTCACAAACACAAACACATATACACACACACTCGCTCACACACAGACACACTCCACACACACACACACACACACACACACACACACACACACACACACACACGCACACACACACGCACACACACGCACACACACACATACAAACACATACCATACACAAACATACACACATGCACACACACACACACACACAAAACACACACGCACACTCACAAACACACACGCACACACACACACACAACACAAACACACACACACCACACACACACACACTCATACACACATACACATACATACACACACACACACACAAACACACACACACACACACACACACACACACGCACGCACGCACGCACATACGCACGTGCACAACACGCATGCACACAGGTAGGTACGCACACAGTATAACTAAGACCATTTATTAGCTAATTACACAACAACCCACCCCCCCCCCCCCCCCTTATTTACCTGATAGGAGAGGCAGGTTGAGATGAACAGAGGGGTGGGGGGATTATCTCCTAGGATACTGTGGACACTTATGCCATCGTTAGCTACTTGACGTGTTTAGGCTAGGCTTGCCACACCCCAACACAGGTAACAGCAGGGCTTAAGTCTGGGCTTGCCACTTCCTTTGAACATCACTTCCACTGGCCTCTCAACATTGACAGGAGGAAATGCCAGCTGCCTCATCTCTAAGTGATGGGTTAGATTGGACCTGGTATACCTAGGTGATGTGTTAAAAGGCTGTGTCAAATTAGCAGTTGAATCAACTCTCTGATGGAAGAGAAACTAACAAGAAAACAGTAATCCCTCTTTAAAACCTCTGACCCAAGCAACTTACCTGTCGCCAAGTGGAACACTTCCTTTCTACCACGCACAACACACGCGCGCGCACGCAAAGAACAACACAAAACACCACCTTATTTTTTAGTTTTTTTTTTTTTATGCTTTAAAAAATGGT
>CM060316.1:97135471-97137971 GCA_030674155.1 Stramonita haemastoma | reverse complement strand
AAGAGAGAGAGAGAGAGAGAGAGAGAGAGAAGAGAGAGAGATGAGGAGAGATAGGGGAGAGAGAGAGAGAGGAGAGAGAGAGAGAGAGAGATAGAGAGATTGGATTTATTTTTTGATATCGAGTATATTGGAATAAGCACTCTTGTGCTTTTTTACATCCAGTTCCACAGAGAGAGAGAGAGAGAGGGAGAGAGGAGAGAGAGGGGAGAGGGGAGAGAGGGAGAGAGAGGAGAGAGAGGAGAGAGAGAGAGTGAGAGGATGAAGAGATAGAGAAGAGAGATGAGAGAGATGAGAGAGAGAGATTTGATTTATTTTTTTGATATCGAGGATATTGGAATAAGCACTCTTGTGCTTTTTTACATCCAGTTCCAGAGAGAGAGAGAGAGAGAGGAGAGACGAGAGAGGAGAGGACGAGAGAGAGAGAGAAGAGAGAGAGAGGAGAGAGAGGAGAGAGAGAGAGAGGGGAGAGAGAGGATATGCCAGTCATGACTCTGTCCACCCATAATTTCTTTTTTTTCAATTCGGCCTGTGCTGTTGTTGAAGCGCCGTCAGCAAATGTCTTCGTTAACCTGACTGAATGTTGTTGGCTAGGCTTATAGGCTAGTGGTAGCGGTGGTGCCAGTGGCTTGGCTTGGCTTGCTGCTAGCCTGGGAGTTTTCGTCACTGTAGTGGCCAGGCAGAGACAGAGAGGTACGGGTGGAGTGTTGGGGCTGAATTTGAGGGGGTCCTGCTTTTAAAGAAATTCTGTGGAATTTCTTTTTTTTCTTTCTTCACAGTAGTAGTAGCCAGGCAGAGAGGAGAGGAGGTAGGAGTGAAGTGTTGGGGTTGAGTCAAGGCGTCCTGCTTTAAAAGGAAACTTGTGGAATTCTTTTTCTTTTCTTTTTTTTTTTTTTTAGTCGGTTTTGTTTGGGGCTTTGTTTGGTGTTGTTTTTCTATCTTTCACTCTGGTGTTGTTGTTCTACATGCACAGCTCTGGTGGTTGGTGATGGTTTGTATGAATCAACAGAGAGCAAAAGTATCCTGTTGCGCGGTGGTGAGTGGCTTGAAGGTAAGAGACTATGTTGTGTTTTTTCTTTGTAAGTCTACTTTCAGTTTTACATGGGGTCTAATAGATTCATTCGAAGGTTGTGTACAGCATGTGAAACATAGTTTATCCCTGACGTCTGAATGTGGCTACCTCCATGGTTGGCAATGAACGGTCTCATGCGTAAAAATCTCACCAGCTGAGGAGCCGAAAAAAAATATTACTTAGAAGGAACTTCTGCTATGCTTGTTAACTTCTCTTGTAATATGATGCATTTCTTATAGGTGGAACAGCTTTTTCACCGCAAAAGTGATAAAATTCGTCATAAGGTCACATACAATGTGTATCACAGTGCATGGGCATCAAAATAATTGTGTTTAGCTCCTTCAATTTTTTTTTTAAACCTTTTACTTGAACGTTACGTTGTATTTCTTTGTGGAAAGAGTTTTATTTCTGCTTGTAATTGCAAACTTTATCTGAAGGTACCATGCAACGTGTATTTTTTGTAGCACAGAGGAAGCATTTTTGCTTGTTCAACTGATTTCTATCCTTTATTTATTTTTTAGTTCTTGTTATTTGTTTTTTTTGTTTGTTCTGATATTCTTTCGTACAAAAATAACACGTTTTCTTTGTCTTCTGTTGTGGTGATTTTTCAAAACACATTGTATTATAAGTATAATCATTCATCACGTTTGAGAGGGAAATTGTCTGGACAGCGGTTCAAATAATGAATGATATTGGCAAAGAAAGTGAAATTGCTGATCACTAATGCATGAATGAGCCTGCAATGTGTGCAGAAGGTTATTGAATGCCTTCAGCACTTTATTGCAGCCTTCACTCTGGCCTCGCTAGCTGGTAATTGCCTCAATCCCGGGTGTGTAGAGAGTGGTGATTTTTACAGTGGAGCTTTGCAAAATTATGTACGCCATATCATATGGTAATCATGAATTCCTTTTCGTGCAAAAAAAAAAGCTGGGAAGAGGGAAGACATGTTTGTTTTGTTTTCAGTTTTTCAGCTTTCTTGTAGCATTTTGTGGATTTTTTTTCTCCTTTTCTTTTTCTCTTTTTAAAAAATAGTGAAAAAAAATATGTTTCCTTGTCACTTTCTGACCTTCCCTTTTATTTCTCTGTCTTTCCATTTGTCTGTCTGTCGGTCGGTCATTGTATCTGTTTCTCTCTCAGTTCTGTTATTTTTCTCTCTTCTCTTCTCTCTCTCAGTCTCTTCTCTCTCTCTCTCTCTCTCTCTCTCTCTCCTCTCTCTCTCTCTCTCTCTCTCTCTCTCTCTCTCTCTCTCTCTCTCTCTCTCTTCTCTCTCTCTCTCTCTCTCTTCCTCTCTCTCTCTCTTTTCTCTCTCTACTCTCTCTCTCTCTTACGTACACACACATGTGGCACACGTGTGTGTGTGTGTGTGTGTGTGTGTGTGTGTGTGTGTGTGTGTGTGTGTGTGTGTGTGTGTGTGTGTGTGTGTGTGTGTGT
>CM060316.1:97120471-97132971 GCA_030674155.1 Stramonita haemastoma | reverse complement strand
GGGGGGGGGGGGGGGGTAGGAGAGGGGGGGGGGGGCGAAGGACGGGAGGGAAGACAACTCAATCTGTTATGGACATTTTGATTTTAAACTGGCGATAGTGGGGAGGGTACACGATGGAGATGAAGGGGGGGGGGGGGGGGGGGGGGGGGGGGGATCTTTTTAGTAGTACCCTTTTTTTTTTTTTGTTTTTTTATTTTTGCTTTGTTTTTTCTCTTTTTGGGGGGGGGAAAGGGGGGGGGGGGGTTGGTGAGGGTTTTACCCTGTTGGACCCCTTTTTGGTTCTTTTAAAAAAAGGGGGGGGGGGGGGAAAAGGGGGGAATGGGGGGGAGGGGGGAAATGGGAAGGGGGGGGGGGTTTGGAAAAAAGGACAAGGTATTTGTTTTTTTTTTCTTAGTTTTCTTTAAAAATTCTGGCGGTTTTTTAAAAAAATTTTTTGACAATGTGAAAAGTCAATGAGGGGAAAATTTAAAGGGCGAGGGAGTGTTATTTTAAAAAATTTTTTAAAAAATCTCAAACTGTTTTGCAAAACTCCTCGTGTTTTTTGTCCTCCCTTTTTTTTAAATAGCCCCCCACACGGAAGTTTAAAACATGCCCCTTTTAAAAGGGTTTTTTTTTTTTTTGTTTTTGATTTTTTGGGGGGGGGAAAAAAAAAAAACCCCCCCCAAAAAAAAACCAAAATGTGCCCCCAACAGTTTTAAAAACCCCCTAAAATTTTTTTAAGTCTTTTATGCATAAATCCAAAAATTTTTTCTTGGAAATGTCAGGGAAACCCTTTTCATGGAATATAAAAAAAAATGTTTTCACCCAAATTTTAAAAGGGGAAAACCCCCCAAAAATTTTCCCCACAACAAACCCCCCCCCCCCCCCCCCACCCCCCCCCCCCCCTTTCCCCCCAAAAAAAACCCCCTTTTCAGAGTTTCAAAAAACTAGTACCCTGACCATTTAGCATTTTTTGAAAAAAAATTGAATCCCCCCAAACCCCACTTCCAAAAACTCATACCTGAAATGAAAGCAAGGGGGTTTTTTGCGAAATTAATAATTCCCCTTTTTGAAAAAAAAAACCCCCCCAAAAAAACCCTTTTTTTAAACCCCCATTTTTTCCTTTTGGGGGTTTCCCCAAAAAAAAAAAAATGCAAGAAAAGGGGCCCAAAAGAAAAATTTTTAAAAAAGGGTGTTTTTTTGTGGTTTTTTTGTGTTGTGTTTTTTGTGTGTGTTTGGGGGGTGTGTGTTTTTTGTGTGTGTGGGTGGGGGTGTGGGTGTGGGTGTTTTTGTGTGTGTGTGGTGTGTGTTGTGTGTGTGTGTGAAGTGTGTGTGTTTTTTTTTTGTGGGTTTTTTGGGGTGGAGGAAAGTGGGGTGTGTGTGTGTGTGTGTTTTTGTTTTGTGTGTTGTGTGGTGTTTTGGTGTGTGTGTATGGTTTTTTTTGTTGTGTGTTTGTGGGGTTTTTTTTTTGTTTGTATGTGTGGTTGTTTGTATTTTTTTTGGGGGTGTGTTTTGTTTTGTGTATGTGTGTGTGTTTTGGGGTGTGTGTGTTTTTTGGGTGGTTTTTGGGTGTGTTGGGGTTTTGTGTGTGTTTTTTTGTGTTTGTGTTGTTTTGGGGGTTTTTTTGTGTTTTTTTTGGTTTTTTTTTTTTTTTTTGGGGTTTTGGGTTTTTGGGGGGTTTTTTGGGGTTTTGTGTGGTGTTTTTGGGGGGGGGTTTTTGTGGTTTGTTTTGGTTTTTGGATTTTTTGTGGGTGGTTGGGGTTTTGTGTTGGGGGGACCCGGGTTTTGGGTTTTTTTTGGGGTGGGTTTGGATTTTTGTAGGTTGGGTTGCCGGAAAAGTTTATTGTGGGGAAAGGGGGGAAATTGAGGAGGGGGGAAAAAAAAGGGGGGGGGAAGGGAAAGGGAAAAATTGGGGGAGGGGCTTTTTTTTGGGGTAAGGGGGAAAAAAAAAAAGGGGGGGTTTTTTAAATTTTTGGGGTGGGGGTTTGTTCATTCCCGGGGGTTTTCGCTTTCCCCCGATGGAAGGGGGCCCCCCTTTTGAGCGTGGGTTTTTTGGGTTAAATTTTGGGGGGGTTTTTCGCGTTGGGTTTCCCCCTTAAAAGGGGGTTTTTCTTTTTGGGGGGGGGTAAAAATGGGGGGGGGGGGGGGTTTTTCCCCAAAAGTGGCCCTTTGGGTGGGTTTGTGTTTGTTTGTTGGTTTTGGGGGGAATTTATTATTTTACTTTGGTTCATTTTTTGGGGGGGGGAAAAAAAGAGGCAATTTTTTTAAAAAAAAAGGAAAGGGGGGTTTCCCCCCTTTTTTTTGTAAAGGACCCCAAGTTTATTTTTGGGGGGGGGGTTTCCCGGGGGGGTGTTTGGTTTGGGGGGGTTTTGGGTGTGGGGGGGTGTTGGGGGGGGTTTTTGGGGGGGTGGGGGGGGGGGGGGGGGGGGGTTTGGGTGTGGGCGAGGGGGTTTAGTCCTTTTTTTTCCCAATTTTTTGGGGGTTTTGGATTTTTTTGATTTTTAAAATAATCCCAGGGTTACGGGAAAAAAAGGGGCTTTTTTTTAAAAAAAAAAAGGGAAAATAAAATTAATTGTTTTTAAAATTTTTTGGGGGGTTTTTAAAAAATTTTTTTTGGGGGGAAAAAATTTAAAAATTTTTTTTTTTGGGGGGGGTTAAAACCAAAAAAAAGGGGGGGAAAAGGGGGTGGGGGGGGGGAACAAAAAGGGGGGGGGGGGAAAAAAAAAAATTTTTTTGGGGGGGGGGGGGGGGGGGGGGCCCGGGGGGGGGCCCCCGGGGGGGGAGTGGGGGGGAAAAAAAAAAACCCAAAAAATTCCCCCCTTTTGGGGGTTGTTGTTTCTTTCCTTCCCCCCCCCCCCCCCCTTTTCTTTTTTCTTTTTTTTTTTTTCCTTTTTTTTTTTTTTTTCCCCCCTTTTGAAAGCCCCTTTTTTATTTTGGGGGCCCCGGGGAAGGGGAAATTTTTTTTTTAAAGGGGGGAAATGGTTTGGGGAAATTTGGGGGGGGGGGGGAAAAAGAGAGAGGGGGGAATGGAAAAAAAGGGATTTTTAAATTTTTATTTTTTTTTAAATTTTTGGGCCCCCCCTTGGGGGGCCCAAAATTTTGGGGCCCCCCCTTTTTTTTTAAACCCCCTTACAAAAAAAAATTTGGGAAACCCCCCGGGGGGGTTTTTTTTTTTGGGCAGGGTTTTAAAAAGCTTTTTTTTTAAAATTTTAATTAAAAAAATTTTTTAAATTTTCCCCCTTTTCCGGGAAAAAAAATTTTTTTCCATCTGGCAAATGCCAAATTTTTTAAATTTTTCGTGACATTTACATTCAGTTGCTGTGTGTTTTTTTTTATTTTCATAAATTGCCAATTTGAAACTTTTTTTTAGGTCTTGAGAAACTTTCCCCCAGGGGCGTTATGTATTCGTCATAAAAATTGCCCCTTTAAAATTCATTAATTTTGTTCTTAACAAAACCCGTATCACCCCCAGTTCACTTCTTGTTGATAAGCTTGTCTTAGATCTTTCTCTTTTTGGGAAAAAATGGGTTGCATACACAGAAATTACAACACACGGACATGAAACAAAAGTCACAGGCCCCGACGACACGCACACACAGGGGGGCACCCCCCCAACAAAAAACACACACACAAACACCCCCAAAAACCCCCCCACAAAAAACACAAACACACACACACAACACACACACACAAACACTGCACACACACGAACTCACTCACTCTTGCATCCACACACACATACAACACACATACACAAACACACGCACTCACTCACTCTTGCATCCACACACAAACACACACAACACAAACACACACACACATACACACACACACACTCTTGCATCCATACACACACAAACACACACCATGCATCCTAACTACACATTTCCCCTTTCCAAAAAACAAAAAGAAACAATACCCCAAACCCCAAAACCTGATCCTGCCAAAGCAATGCTAATGCCACACAGTATTTGTAGGAACCCAGTGAATTCTGAATCCTGCTTTTGCTTTGATTGCATGCTGAGTTCTTTCCAACTTCAAAATGACCGTGCGAGAGAGAGAGAGAGAGAGAGAGAGAGAGAGAGAGGAGAGAGAGGGAGAGAGAGAGATGAGAGAAGGAGAGAGAGATGAATTGATACATTTGACATTTATTCATAATGGCCATAGAGAGAGAGACAGAAGAGACAGAGATGCAAAGAGAGAGAGAGAGAGAGAGGAGGAGAGAGAGAAGAGAGGAGAGAGAGAGAGAGAGAGAGAGAGAGAGAGGAGAGAGAGAGAGAGAGAGAGAGAGAGAGAATATGATACATATGACATTTATTCATAATGGCCATGAGAGAGAGAGACAGACAGAGACAGAGAGATGCAAAGAGAGAGAGAGAAGAGAGAGAGAGAGAGAGAGAGAGAGAGAGAGAGAGAGAGAGAGAGGAGAGAGAGAGAAGAGAGAGAGAGAGAGAGACAGACAGATCAGAAGAGACAGAGAGAGAAGAGACAGAGACAGAGACAGAGAGAGTGACAGACAGAGAGACAGAGAAGACAGCAGACACAGGAAAAAAAAAAAAAAAAAAAGGGGGGGGGGGGGGGGGGGGAGAGAGACAGACAGACGAGACAGAGAAGAGAGAGACAGAGACAGAGACAGAGACAGAGAGAGTGACAGACAGACAGACAGACAGACAGACAGACAGACACAGACACAGAGAGACACAGAGAGACACACAGAGAGACACACAGAGAGAGACAGAGATGTTGAGACAAAAACAACAGATCCGTGAAAAGAAGCTGGCATGCCAGCCATCCGCATGACTGGTTTGCCTTCCTGCAGTTCAGTTCCGTTAGCTAGCAGTGAATGACAGGGAGGAAAGGAGGGAGGGAGGGAGGGAGGGAGCCGGTAGAGCTTAACCTGGTTCAGTCGGCAGGCATTGTCCAGGGTGTGGTGTGATGTGATGTGATGTGATGTGGTGGATGTGGATGTGTGAAGAAGAAGGTGGTGTTCAGTGACCGTTGAATTTCTGCATCCTGGGGGGAAACTTTGGGGTTTTTTTTTTCCTCTCTCCTGCGTCTGCTGGGTTGTGGAGATTTCGGGAGACTTGTTTCTTGTTCTTTCTTCCAGGTATTGTATTGTATTGGTCGGTTTTGTTGGGGATTTTTTTGCTGAGAGAGAGAGGGAGGGGGAGGGAGGGAGGGAGGAGGGGAGGGAGAGGAGAGAGAGAGAGAGAGAGAGAGAGAGAGAGAGAGAGAGAGAGAGAGAGAGAGAGAGAGAGAGAGAGGAGAGAGAGAGAGAGAAGAGAGAGAGAGATAAGTTTCACGGTAAATATTTATATTTCAAAAGTATGTCATGTTACATAACCTAAATTTCGTAAGTATAAAACATATCTTTGGAAGAAAAAGCCTAGTCGTATTAATTTTTTCATCATCCCATCTTTATCGCCTCATCCATGTCCTTTTAACCTATCTCTGTTTCGTTTCTTGTTCGTATGTATTTCTCCACTTCACCTTGTTCACCTTTTCCATTTCCTGCAACCTATCTCTGCTTCTTTCTTTTGACATCATTAACCCAGTCATGGCTAACAAGGTAAGAAAAAAAGAAACTCAATAAAAACCTGATATGATGTCCCTGAATATATATATATATATATATATATATATATATATTATATATATATATATATTTTATATATATATATATATATATATATATACAATATGCGCAGGTAGCTAACGCACTAATAATGACTGAAGGAAGGGGTTGCTTGATGTGTGACGCCTTCTGATCTGCTGACTTCGTTGCATCATCGTCTGTGCATCCTCCAAAGTGGCAAGGCAACAGCTAGCTTGCAGGCCACTGGGCAAAGTGGATCAGCCCCGAGTGGGAACAGAGCAAGTGGGTGGAAGTCTGTGAGAAAGTGAAGACGTGAAGATACGAAATACAATATTTTTTATTTACAGAGGGTAATAGATTAATTACAACGACTTTTTTAAAAACCAGCCCTCAAAAATGGAATATTTGTAAACACCAACCCCCCCAAAAAAAAACCCCACAAGCAATATGCTTGAAAAGAAAAACAAATATGGAAAGAAAAACAGTAAAGGAAACAACAAGAAGAGAAAACAATGCACCAAAAAAACAAACAAATAAATCAAGAACAAATGAGAGCAATGACGATGATGGCAAGACAAGACAGTTAGTTAGCTGCATAGGCTTCAATGGTTGTTTTTTGGGTTCTTTTTTTAAAGAAAAGGTATTTTTTTTGGTTTTGTTTTGGTCTTTTTGCTGTTGCCCCATCTTCTGTGAGATACAGAATCAGACCATTTTCTTTTATATCATGATGATCAATAAGGGTAAGGATGATGTAACGATGCTACTATGGAAGTGCATCTGCTTTGAGACTGTGTGACAGGGCTGTACTCTACGCTTACTATCATATATCATGATATATCCCGGCGTCAACAGGCCGAGAGATACAGACACCTGTAGTGTTGGTAAGATAATTAAAGCAACTCTTTCAAAATCGTATCCCTAAAGTGGAGAAAACTCGGCTGTGTCGTCAAGTCTTCCTAGTGAGCCCATAGCAAACTCACACTAGGCTGGAGCCGGCCAGAGTCCGAAAAAATCCCAATAACTCTTATGGGAGTCAAACCCGCGAGCTTCCAGTATGCAACCAAAAGTGCTAGCCACTGCAACAAGGCGTCTGGTCAGGATAAAACGTAGTTTGTTGTTAGCTTGAACATTGTGTGTGTGTGTGTGTGTGTGTGTATGTGTGTGTGTGTGTGTGTGTGTGTGTGTGTGTGTGTGTGTGTGTGTGTGTGGGGCGTGCGTGCGTGCGTGCGTGCGTGCGTGCGTGCGTGCGTGCGTGCTATTTTTGATGGCTTGATTTATTCACTAATTTACCCTTTATAACTTTCTCTATTACCTATTTGGATTTTTTGGGGGCATCTGTCAAAACGAAACACGCTGTTCAATATAAACTTTGTTATATTTCCAGTCGAATGATTCCTGGTTCACTTAAAAATTGTCAACAGTGACACAGATTGCCCATGACTTCAATTAATATTATTGTTTTTCTTTCCACACTTAGATTGTTTTTCTTTCCAGACTCTACTGGTTCATTTGCGTTGCACAGCCAAAACAAAAAAAAAACCCACTACAGCTGTATCAGATATTTCATTCACGTAGGCGTCTCAAGACATGACTAGGTGATGGAGCATGAGATCCAATACTCCTTGTGTTAATGCTCTTGAAATGAAAAAAAAGCCCCAAAACATCCTAGATCTTAGACTCCTTTGGGAGATAAGAACCTCAACCCACGTCAGGAGGACTTTAGAGGACACTGGAAGACATTGGAAATGGTGGATCACTAGACTCACTCGTGGCTGACTGAGTGCATACTCATCCTCTTGTCAGACAGGTGGGAGAAAATGCATTAATTTTTTTTTGTAATGGGATTTCTTCACATTGTTCTGTGTAAAAAATCTGTACTGTTATCTGAACGAAATAAGACAAAATAAGGCACAACAAGGAAAGGCAAATCAAGAAAAGACAAGGCAAGGAGAGGCAAAGCAAGGAATGGAAAGGCAAGGCGAAGCAAAGCAAAGAAAACGAGGAAAGGCGAGGGAAGGCGAGGAAAGGCAAGTAAAGGCAAGGCAATACAAATCAAGGAAGGAAAAAACAAAGCAAGGCAAATCAAGGAAAGGCCAGGAAAGGCAAAGCAAGGAAAGGCAAGGCAAGGAAAGGCAAGGCCAGGAAAGGAAAATCAAGGAGCGGCAAATGAAGGAAAGGCAAGGCAAGGTAAATTAAGGAAAGGCAAGGCAAGGTAAATCAAAGCAAGGCAAGGTAAATCAAGGAAAGGCACGGCAAATCAAGTAAAAAAAAAAACAACAACAAAAAGGCTAGACAAAGAAAACCTAGACTAAAAGCTTTGTCAGTGTTGATTATGAGCAAAGTGCCAAGCCCTATGCATCAACATGCTGTCACAGTGCAGTGTAAAGGATTATGTTGAGATGATTCTCATCCATGGCAAAGTCCTATCATAGCCACCTGTGTTGCCCATTAAACAAAAAATAATCGTTTGATATGAGCAAAGTGCCAAGCCCTATGCATCAACATGCTGTTATAGTGCAGTGTAAAGGATTATGCTGAGATGATTCTCATCCATGGCAAAGTCCTATCATAGCCACCTGTGGTGCCCATTAAACGAAAAATAATCGTCTCAAGTTGGAGTAAGCTGCCTTTATGGTAGATACTTAACACCCTTACGCATACACTTGTTGTGCACTTACAGTCTCACAATGATTCCCACGTGCGTGGAATGAGACAAGAGTGTATTATCAGTATGTTTGACTCCTGCCACCCCCACCCCCCCTCCTCTCCTCCTCTCTTGGAGTATTGAGCTGAGAAACACCTTACAGCAACCTGACATGGCTGAGCAATGTAAAAAACAAAAAAACCCAAAGGGACATACTCCTTTGATACTAGGATAACTTAACAACATTGTTCTTTCGGGGTAAACTCATTTTCTGTTATCTCTGTGAGTTTCTTTTTTATCTTTCTGATCCTCCCTCTGCCCATTCTCTTATTTTTATCTGCTCTCTCTCCGTCTGTCTCTGTCTCTGTCTCTGTCTGTCTGTCTCTATGTCTGTCTGTCTGTCCCTGTCTGTCCCTGTCTCTGTCTATATCTGTCTGTCTGTATGTCTCTCTCTCTCTCTCCCTCCCTCCCTCCCCCGTCTCTCTCTCTCTCTCTCTCTCTCTCTCTCTCTCTCTCTCTCTCTCTCTCTCTCTCTCTCTCTCTCTCTCTCTCTCTCTCCCTTCCTTCCCCCCCCCCCTCTCTCTCTCTGGGCTTCCCTTTAAATCCTCTCAAGCATTATACACAGCATTCAGGTCTGCATCTGCATTAATTTGTGGAGAAAGATGAAAGAAAAAAAAAAGCTGCCATTTCAGTTGAGGTCGTTTCCTTGTTTACCTGAAGTGCACTGACTTTTTCAGCTGTCCTTGACTTCGTTCTCTTTGTTTGTTTGTTTGTTTGTTTGGCCAGTATGCGCATGGGCTGATGCCGTGAAGATAAAATTAATGACGATTTAAATCCGAGTCCATTAGAATGCTAAACCAGCCAGTCCAGCCCCTGACTGCCAAACAACAAAACATAATGGTCACATGCAAGGGTTGTTTGTGTGTGTGTGTTGTGTTGTGTTGTGTTGTGTTGTGTTGTGTTGTGTTGTGTTGTGTTGTGTTGTGTGTGTGTGTGTGTGTGTGTGTGTGTGTGTGTGTGTGTGTGTGTGTGTGTGTGTGTGTGTTGTGTGTGTGTGGTTGTGTTGTGGTGTGTGTGTGTAGTGTGTATGTGTGTTTGTGTGTGCGCGTGTGTGTATTGTAACTAAAAAAAAAACAAAACATAATGGTCACGTGCAAGGGTGTGTGTGTGTGTGTGTGTGTGTGTGTGTGTGTGTGTGTGTGGTGTGTGTGTGTGTGTGTGTGTGTGTGTGTGAGAGTGTAGTGAGTGAGTGAGTGGGTGAGTGAGTGAGTGTGTATGTGCGTGTGTGTGTGAATGTGAGTGATATGTGTTGTGCAAGTGTGTGTGCGTGCGTGTGTACGTGCGCGTGTGCCTGTGTGTGTGTGTGTGTGTGTGTGTGTGTGTGTGTGTGTTTGTGTATACGTGCGTGCGTATGTATTGCGTGTGTGCGTGCGTGCGTGTGTGCGTGCATGGGTGTGTGTTAGTGTAGCGCACTTTGATGACCTTGTTTTATCCTCTTTTCTCATTGGAGGCAAGCTTAACCACCTTCCGTTTCAGTGGACTTTCAAAATGGCTGACTCATGGGGGTGAACAAGTTGAAGGGGTAATGGCCGTGTGGATGAGGATGAAGGGGGGTGGGGGGTGGGGGGTGGGGGGTAGGGGATAAGTAGGAGGGCATCTAGTTGGGCTGGAATGGATATTTCAGTAGAAAGAAAGGGAGCAGAGATGTACTACTGTGTAACTGGCTCGAATTTACATGTATGTGTGGGTGTGGGTGTGGGTGTGGGGGAGGGGTGGGGGTGGGGGGTATGTGTGTGTTGTGTGTGTGTGTGTGTGCACGTGCGCTACTTGCAAACAACAGATCAATATATATATGTATATACATACATATATACATACATATACCGGTATATATATATATATATTTATATATTTATATATTTATATATATATATGTACATACAGAGACAGAGAGAGCATAATATGCATTTCGTGTTCACTATTCTTCTTTTTTTTATACAAGTTTCGCACTATGCCCTGTAGAAGAAAAAACAACAACAAATAAACAAACAACATAAATGGCCGTTAATACAGACTGCACAGTGACCTCAATGAATGTGCTTAGTCCACTTTCTTTGTTGCCCACTCCACACACTGACTTGACTTGACACCCCACACACACAGTCAACCCAGTAATTCAATGCCAGTCACTGAGTTCATGCAGGCATCTCTCTGCACTATTGTAAGACCCAATGTCGTGACAGTCGATACTCCCCTCGTTAGTTTCTTTGAAATGGAAAACGTAGGGGATCCTAGACTCCTTAGGGAGAGGTGAACGGCCCCATCATGTGTCTGGTATAGACTATGAAGATACTGTATGATCAATTGTAGTGTTGTTTTCAAGCAGAGTTTTGGGATGAGTAAGTGCTGGGTTTTTTTCTTGTTAGACAAGTAAAAAAAATAGTGCATGATTTTTTTTTTATCAATGGAAGTTATCCATTCTGTTGTAGAATTGTTCTGTTGGTACAAGACAAACGAAGGTAAAGCAAGAGAAAGCTAGTAAAAGCAAGGCCAGGCCAAGACAGGCCGGGCCAAACCAATCACGTAAAAGCATTGTCTTCACCTTCACCTATCCCGTAGTTCCGTGAGCCGTGGGGGCACTAATGAAGAATTTTTCACCAATGAAGGCATGATAAAGTGAATTTTAAAAAAAGACAAGGCGATTTGAATGACAAGAGTAGTTTGACAACAGTGTCTCTAGGGTATGATATTTTAGATGAAATTGGATAAAAAGAAGTTTGATTGATTATGCAGCTGCTCTCTCTCAGAACTGTCTCTGTCTCTGTCTCTGTCTCTATCTCTCTAGCTCTCTCTTTCTCTCTCTCTTCTCTCTCTCTCTCTCTCTCTCTCTCTCTCTCTCTCTCTCTCTCTCTCTCTCTCTCTCTCTCTCTCTCTCTCTCTCTCTCTCTCTCTCTCTCTCTCTCTCTCTCTCTCTCTCTCTCTTTCTTTCTTTCTTTCTTTCTTTCTTTTTATTTTCCAAAACACTGGAATTAGACTGTTACATTTTCCATTTGTACCATATCTATTAAAAAAAACACCAAAATCACATCTATACAGACTACAATATGACTTTTAAGGAAACGTGTGTTTCATCCACTTTCTTTTGCAGCTCACACTACATACACTAACAGGACACCACCTCCACCTCACATAGTCCACACAGTAAATCTTGTGTCTGAGGCTAAAAGTTCAAGCAGACGTCCCAGTGCACAATTGTCAAGACACAGCACGACAGTCAATACTTTCCCCTCTTAGTGTTCCTGCAATGGGAAAAAAAAAGTAATGGGTTCTTAGACTCTTTGGGGAGAGATGAACTCGGTGCCATGTCTGGCAGACTCTGAAGATTCTGCATGAAAACTTGTAATCTGTTTAAGACGAATATCATGGCTGACCGAGTGCTGACTTTTTTTCTTTTTTTTTTTACTGTCTGGCGAATGAAGAAGTGTGTCACTGTATCATTGAGGGTCCTCAGCCCTCTTGTAAAATTCCCCTGTTTGTCGTGACAAGAGAAGATAAAGTAATGGGAAAAAAATCAAATCAAGGAAAAACAAAGACAGGCAAAACAAAACAAGGTAAGGCAAGATGAGACAAGATAAGGCAAGGCAAGACAGGCAAGACAAGGTGAGGGGAGTCCAGACAGGGCGGCCAAAACTTTTTTCCCGTGATGTTACTTTTTACATGTTTGCTTTTTATGTGTAGCATGTAACCCGCGTGAATTTCTCTATGAGATATTAAAGTCTTTTTGAATTTGATTTTTAAAATTTGAATTTGAATAAAGCAAGATAAGGTAAAACAAGGCCAAATAAGGCAAGATAGGGCAAGGTAAAGCCAAACCGAGCAAGGTAAGGCTAGATAAGGCAAAGCTAAACAAGACCAGACAAGCCAAGGCAAGGCAAGGTAAGGCAAGGCAAGGCAAGGCCAGACAAGGCCAGAGAAGCCAAGGCAAGGCAAAGTAAAGCAGTCAAAGCAAGACAAGGCAAGACGAGACAAGGCAAGTCAAGACAGGCAGACAAGACAAGACAAGACAAAGCAAGGCAAGGCAAGTCAGAACATGGCAAGGCAAGGCAAGTCAAGGCAAAACAATGCAATACCATGCAAGTTAAGACATGACAAGGCATTGCAAGACAATGAGAAAAAGGAAAAGGCAATAATTTTCCTTTTATAGTAAACCTCAGCAACAATTGTCTTTGGGCAATGGATTTAAAAGTTTGCAGCCAGTGAACTTTAGATTTATCACATAGC
>CM060316.1:97107971-97110471 GCA_030674155.1 Stramonita haemastoma | reverse complement strand
TCTTTTAAAGTAGAAGCCATATGATACACGCACAAAAGAAAAGAAAAGAAAACTAAATATAAACGCCTATTCACATACAGGCTGCATTGTTTTCCTTTATTATAGCAAACTAACAACTTTTTGTCAAGTCAAGTCAAGTCAAAAACACTTTAATCATCCCTAAAGGGCATTTACATTGGGAAGTTATCCATATACTGATGAAAGTTAGTAATGCTCTGAAAAGATAGTGTTTCAGGTATTTTGCATCTGATAACCTAATACCTGGTAATCAGTTTCAAGTATGAGCAAAACATGTATTTGATACGATTATGATAGCGTACAATTACCTAGTCTAATCGAACCCAAAGCACTTTTACGCTGTTCAGAGAAGACCACAAAAGCCTGAAAGATGACTTAAGTAGATGGTACTCTAAAGAGAATCGAATTCCATCCACCGTCAAGGCAGACAGACACTGTACTCTACATGTACACCATTGTACCAGGGCATGCTATTAAGAGCTATCAATATTTGATGGAGTTTTGGGTCCCTTTTCCCTGTCACAATTTACAGCCCCTTGCTAAAAGACTAGAGAGTATACAGCAGTGTGAGAACGGACGGTCAGCTTTCTGTGTGCCTTTGTGCTGGTTCAGTGATGATGGCTTGTCAGGTTTACCTCTGTTTATTGAAGGGCACATTAACAGCTCGCTTAGATGATCAGAGGAAAGTAGAGTGCTCTGTCAACCATCAAGACAAGATGAAAAGGGTGGATGTTTCTGGTTGTGTTTTGTTGTCTTTTTTGTTTTGGCTTGTGCTGTTAGTACTAGACTCTATTATACAATGTTGGTAAACCCTCATTCTTTGCTGTCAGTGGTTGGGTGTGTACTTGTCTTTGCATGTAAAAAAGTGCAATTTTTGAACAGCAAGTAAAAACACACACACACACACACACACACACACACACACACACACACACACACACACACACACACACACACACACACACACACACATATATATATATAGATATAGATATAGATATATATATATATACATATATATATATAATATATTTATTCTCTCAAAAGACAAATCTTACACACACACACTCACACACACAAATATCTATCTATCTATCTATCTATCTATCTATCTATCTATCTATCTATCTATCTATCTATCTATCTATCTATCTATCTATCTATCTATCTATCTATCTATCTATCTATCTATCTATCTATCTATCTATCTATCTAGTTGTTTTCAAATGGTAAGAAATGCCAATCAAATGAATGAAGGTACTAGCATTTTGTTGAATAAAACACATGAAACAACCAATGTATAATCAAAGACAGAAAAAATCCAGTATTTCTAAAGACAAAGTATAATGCAATGGGTGTTCTACAAATATGCACAGTCTTAAAAGTGTAGCGAAAACGGGTTAGTTCGGAATTGCTTCGTGTCTCGTAAACTGTCAATTTGATAACACAAAAACTGTCTGTCCCAACAAGGGGTGTGGAGAACTAGTTTGAGTTAATCATGTTTCAGACGAATAATGTTCTTCGATGCTAAACAGAAACAAAACAATTCCTCAAATTACACTTTGGTATTCAAATTCAAAATCAAATTCAAATCCATGCCTGTAGTCACAATGTGGCAATCTTATTGATGGGGAAAAACGGTGGTAGACACACAATCTCACTCACCATCGGTGAATCTTGGAGAATTAACCGAGGAATGAAAAAAATTGCAAAAACGTTTTGACAAATGGTTTTTGACAGCACGCTGTACCTTACAATTGTGTCATGTCCTACATACGCGTAGAGTTGTGGGCATTTATGAATGAGTAAAATTGCCCACTTTTGAAAGTTGGTCTGAGGTGCCTGAGGATACATTGGCATCACTAAGCCACTGTGGTCTCATCAAAAAGGGCACTATCATTTTGTTGTTGAATATAAGGATTTTTGTCAGCAACTGTACCAGAGGTAAGTAACTTGGAAAAAAGTTTGTATATCTTAATATAACAATGGTTGCCTCCTCTGCAAATGTTGTCATTTCTTTCTGTGGCACTTCGAATAATGTCCTTCTGCGGAAAGCTGTGATGACGTATTCAATTTTACATCTCTTGCATGCCCTCTGGAAACAAGAACAGACTGTGAACAAATGCGACACATTCGAATTTAAAGGAAGGCACTCATTATTTCGTGATATTAATGTGATGGATCTTTCTCCTCATTGCACCTTTCTCAATTTTTTTTTTTACTGATATGTTTGTGTTTTGACAATCCATTTGTTTATTTGCATGTTTATTAATACAGTCCGTGCTCACTTGTGTCTTTCTAACATATTTTGTGTATAATCTTCTCCAGCTTGTATGAATACTTTGACGTCACAGCACTACTTTTGAAATTATTTGTCGACACTTAAATGAAAGAATTTCTGACGTTCTTAACTAAAACATTACTGACAATGGAAAATGCAGCAGCCCTGATGCTATGTCAACAGCATAATTCTGCTCAAGGC
>CM060316.1:97054744-97089744 GCA_030674155.1 Stramonita haemastoma | reverse complement strand
TTCATTCATTTTTTCCTTCTTTTCTTTATATTTTTTTTCTTTTCCTATCTTTTCTTTCCTTCTTTCTGTCTGTCTGTCTGTCTGTCTGTCTTTTGTTCTTTAGTTCTTTCTTTTCTTTCTTTCTTTCTTTCTGTCTTTATTTTCCACACAGCTCATCAGACAATGTTTGTGTTCTTTATTCTCAAAATGGGGAGATGGCCAGACGACG
The DNA here is from genome assembly GCA_030674155.1 of Stramonita haemastoma. Lineage (NCBI taxonomy): Eukaryota > Metazoa > Mollusca > Gastropoda > Neogastropoda > Muricidae > Stramonita > Stramonita haemastoma. The sequence goes on along the minus strand of CM060316.1, from coordinate 97,089,536 downwards.
TTGTTTTATCTCTAAATGGACATATCGAGGGTTACCTGCCTGAAGCGGCTATCGCGGTTCGACGTAGTTTGGAGAAAATGGCGTTTGAAAGTTTCACATCCCTGTGGGCTTTGTGCCTTTTATGCTGTATCCTTTAGCCTGTGAGAATTATTTTGTCACATATATTCGCTTTTCATATCTGAAGTTTCGATGGCAACAAGGATTGTTTTTTATTGAATAACACTTTCTTGTTCAACCACAGTAGGAGCTAGCCAAGCTGGAAAGATGATAAGTGAAACGAAACTAGCCCGCCCTGATTGCCGAACCTGCTAAGGGCGGCACAGGCATTACGCTGTGGCGGGAAAGTAAAATTATGTAAAGATGCCTGAAGGCTTGAAGTGTGTTGGGCAAGCCTCCAGCTTGCCAGCTGCTGTTCCGCCTGGCGACTTGACGTCGGGCAATTACCGTAGGGAGGGCTGGACAGCTCTGGGACCATGAAATGTGGTTTAAATCTTTGTTACCATCGTTTTACATCACTGACTGTATAAATTAGGGACCGCGAGAAGCGGCTATTTCAGAAAATATTTAAACAAAATTTACTCTCAGATATCACAGGAGATGAAGAAGCAGTATCTATGAACCCCAAAACGCATACATAAGTCTATCACTTTATATTTCCGATTTTTTAAACTCTGAGAAAGAAGGTTGACTCTCTCTCTCCTCTCTCTCTCTCTCTCTCTCTCTCTCCTCTCTCTCTCTCTCTCTCTCTCTCTCTCTCTCTCTCTCTCTCCTTAAAAAGCAAGAATTGTATAACATTTCTACAAAAACCCTAGGACTACTAGATTTCTATCTTACAAACAGGCAACAGTGTGTCTCAATAACTACATCAACATCCGAACTAAAAACCATTCATTATGGAATACCACAGGGATCCATATTGGGACCAATTCTCTTTTCATTATACATAAATGACCTTCCTCTGCATATCGATTCCAAATGTGAACTATTTGCTGATGACACAACCATACATACGAGCCATAACAACACTATCTTGCAACCATATTACAAAAAAGCGCTGACGAACTTGTCAAATGGACAGAACAAAACCACATGTCTATTCATCCCCAAAAAACAAAATGCATGCTTATCAGCACCAGACAAAAGCGACAACATTTATCACATAAACTGTTTAAAATTTACATAAAAAAGGAAACAATTGAATAAACCTCTCACCACAAAGTTCTAGGAGTGACAATCGATGAAAATCTCAGCTGGTTCTACCACATATCTCATCTATGCAAATACTTGTCCCAAAAGTTTACCAGTTGACTAAAACCAAACACTTTCTTGACTTCCATTCCGGAAACTGTTCTTTCAAGCTTATATACAATCCTCAATAGACTATGCAGCAACCCTGTGGGATTCTGCCAGTGCAAATACCATGAAACCGTTACTTAGTCTGTATAAACGTGGTCTTAAACTGGTCCTTTTGAAGAAAACAACCTTGCTAGAAGTGGACTAAACTCAGTTAAATATTATTCCCCTACACCAACGACTAAAATATAACAAAGGCATCATGATGTTTAAGATAATGACAGGAAATGTCCCCACACCCTTAAAAGATAAATTCCCAATAAATCGTTCCAGAAGTATGGAAAAGCCAAGTGTCCCAATCCCAAGAATAGACTTGTTCAAATCCAGTTTACTATACTCAGGCCCTACACTGTGGAACTCCCTTCCTGAATCAATTAAACAGCACCAATCGTTAACGACCTTCAAAAATCACCTTCTAAACCACTTGATGCATTAAATAAACAACAAACCACACTCCCTCTCCTCCCTAACCCCCTCTCTACCACTGTGTGTGTATGAGTGTGGGTGTGGGTGTGATTCTTTTCTGTGTGTCTGTGTGGGTGTCTGTGTCTGTGTGTGAGTGTATGTGAGTGTGTGTAAATCATATTCAATTTACAAAAATGTTTTGCAAATTTTTTAAACATCTATCTCTGGGATGTTTTATGTATTTCTTTTTTTATTGATAGTATTTCTCCCCCACCCCTTTCAAATAAGCATATCAGTTATTTTTTTCCCCTTTTATCCAACTGTCTGATTTATATGACTTGTATAAATCTAGACAGATGGTGGTAGATTGATTTTTTCAGTTTTTTGTTCATAATGTTCTCTTGTTTGCTCTTTATTAGCGTTTTTGTTTTTGTTTTGTTTTGTTTTGTTTGTTTGTTTTTTGTTTTTGTTTTTTTTTTTTCTTCTTCTTCTTTAATAATCACGTTATTTTATTGTAACTTCTGATTTTCGTCTTCTGAATGAGTGCACCTTTCTTACCTTATTATATGTAGTGTACTGTCGCATTTCTCTTACCTTATTATATGTAGTGCACTTATTTCTTGTTTGTTGTTTGGTACTGCGTATAGTTGTATTGTTTAGTATCCTTTTATCTTGATGTTATCCCTGAAAAGGGCGGGGACTGGATGTAAAAAAGCACATGAGTGCTTATCTATTATCCTCGAATAAAAGAATTTGCCTTGCCTTGCCTTGCCTCGTCTCTCTCTCTTTCTCCCATCTCTCCCAATTTTATGTTTGTTTATCAAATCTGTCATGCAAATATTTGTAAGTTCATAATTTTGTTTGATGTCATGTTTTCTGTCTTATGTGTTTGCTGTTATATCAGTTTTTCTATTGCCTTGATTTCGTTTATTCCGATTTAAATCGAAGATGTAATTAATCTATTGTTTCCATCGGTGATATCTCTTACTCCATACTCACAAACACAAACACATACACACACTCACTCACACACACACACACACACACACACACACACACACACACACACACACACACACACACACACGCACGCACACACACACACGCACATACAACAGAGTCCTTCGGATGAGATTATAAACCGAGGTTACGTGTGTGAACGCACGCAGAACATCTTCCGCACACATCTAAACCCGTTCTGCTTTTCGGAAGAATAGGCCATTGTGTGTCAGTGGGAGAAGATGACAAAAATTTTCGAAACTGCATAAACATGGGGGCTGGATGCAAAAAAGCATACGAGTGCTTATTTCATTATCTTCAAAATAAAACCACACACACACACACACACACACACACACACACACAGACACACACAGACACACACACACACACACACACACACACACACACACACACTTTTTAAAAATGATTATTTAGTTTTATTTTTATTTTTAAGGCCTCAGTTGCATGCAGATCACGGAGCACCATCTTTTTCATATCTTTTTGGTGGGCGCTTCACACGTCTCTCTTCATTGGCAAAAAAAAAACACTCAAAAAAGCAACAACAAAAAAGGAAAAATGTGCCCCTTTCCCTTCCTTTCTTTTCCCTGTCATCCATGAACCCGAGTCAGCACTTCTCTTACCTACCTACGTCCAGAGCACTAACTGCCCCAGTGTAAATTGCTGCCTGTGTCTATTCATGTTCAGCGGCAGTGAACAGTCGGCTGGGTTTATTGTTGCTCTAGTGTGCTGCTGCTGCATGCGTTTCTACACGTGTAAACGAGTGATATACATTTGTCTGGGTTTATGTTTGCTCTAGTGTGTTTGTGGTAGTGTTAAGTTTTTATCCTTTAATTTTTTTTCTGGCTTTTGCTGCATGCTTTCCTGACAATTTTGTGCCTTTGTTTTTCCTGGGCTTAGTTGTTGTTTTTCGGGGGGGGGGGGGGTGGGGGTGGGGGGGGGGGGGGGGGGGCAATCACACTTGTATTCATTTCACAACCTTCTGCTCTCGAAATTCATTCAGCGGGTTTTGCAGCGTGGTCACTACAAATAAAGATGACTATTTCCTGACCTAACATCAGTTGTGACAGGACTATACCAGACTTCATTTTTAAACAGATCATCTGAATGCATTCAGGGAAAATAGAGCTAGAGATCATCTGATATCAGGGACTGTATATAACAAGGTCCACAATGGGACTATGAATTAAATGCATATGGACAAATACTTCATTTGAATTCACAAAAACAGCGCCAAAAAAACCCTCTGGAGTTTTGCAAACACTAAAAAAATCATTTCAAAGCCATTATTCAATAAGAAAATTGGGGAAACAAGCCCTCAATCTCTAGCCCAGCTTATATCAAACCATCTAAGGATTAAAAAAAATATACAGCTTTATAATCATACTACCAGAATAAAACGAGGAAACTCGTAATTTATGACTAAAAAACCTAACAAAACTATCAGGGCACCCAAGCACTTTTCAACGGATTGATGAAATAGAAAAAAAGGAAAACTTTTTATTTTTGATTTTTTTTTTAGCAATGATCATTTATAGAATTATGAAAACTTTTGGAATTGAAAAAAGAAATCTGTTTATATCAATAATTATTATAAGAGTATCTTCAATATTTTTTCAACACCTTTATAAGGAAAAAATCTTGAAAGAAACCTATGTATAAACAAGGTCAATAGAAAATTTTGGAACATTACATGGTGATCAACTCTTCAGTATAAAGGGAGGAACCTTATTTCATGACACCAACTCAATAGGAATGAAAGTTAATACTTCATACCAACTAGTTCAATAGGAAGGGAAAAGCCTCATACAACACCAAGTTACTACACAGGGAAGAAGTGTAAACCTTGAAAAGAACTAGATTAATCCGAATCAAAATCTACACGTGGAAAGTGACACAGATGAAACAGGGCATGGACTCCATACACTACAGCAGGCCCTTTTCCCCAGTACTACAACTGTCAAGAATTAGCTTTAGCTTTAAACTAACATTTGTCTAAAAAAATAGTAATAATAACAAAAAAAACACAAAAAAAACATTCGTCTGCATGTCTTTTCTTTTGCACAAATAGAAACACTAATAATGATGATGATATATGGGATTTATATAGCGCTTATACCGTTTTCTGAGGAATGAAGTATTTTCCGCTAGCCAGTAAGTCAAACCCCTCTTTCCCTTTAATCAATTGTGAAGGTAACTAGGTTGGCAACAACCAATATGAAGGGAAGAGTTTTATACCTAATACCTGGCTCAATAACTACCTAATAACAACTAGAATAAAGGAAATAATTATTTGATATCAACCAACTATTCCAAGGAACAATTTTTTTTTTTTTACACCAACCCATATTAAGAAAATAACCTTTTACACGTGTACCAGCGAATTCAACCTGAAGGATATAACTTTTTGCTTTGATAGAACTAACTCAATATAAAGGGAAGAGCCTGCTAACACCAACTAAATGAATATGGAGGGAAAACTTTATACTCTGATACAAAAAAACAATAAAATATATGAAAGGGGGAGCTTATACTTTTGTTATAACTGAATCTGAGAAAAAAGTTTACAGTTTGATAACTATCTTGATACCAAGCTTGGAACTTTATTCTTTGAGCCAACTTGCTCAATAGCAAGGGGATAATTCTATTCTATGACACCAACTTATTCATGGAATGAAAAAAACCAACCCAAACTTAGTGACAACTCAAGAGGAAGGAAAAGATCTACACTAACCAACCAAGTGACAATGTAAAAAAAAAAAACAACTTATACTTGATAACCAGTAGAATTTGAAGTCAAAACTACGTGTCAAGCTATTGAGGTAAAACCGTGTAACTCTCATACATTAAGCACTTTTCAGTATTGCCGTTATTTTCAAAGGTTATCAGAACACAGTTTTTTTCTGTTGTTATATAGCTCCAGCGAAGATATCCGATTTATGGACTGTGGTCGCAAGCCATCCTACTTTGGTCCTGCAGAAAACTAAAAATAGAACAATTCTTGAACATCAGTGCTATGCAAGCATAAGGATGCTATAATCATGCATTTTTCTGCATATCATCTCTTTTGCAAATCATGTCTCTATCACGGTATTCTCCGGAATAAAATATTTCCAAGCGGTCAGTACCCCAAACCCCTCTTTCCCTGTGCTGCTGTTCCCTTATACAGCTGTTTCCCCATACCGCAGAACTGAGTCAGAGTTAAGGAATCCGTGTCAAAGAGTTAATAGTTAAGGGACAAACTGGTGAAGTGTTAGGGTTTGCGGCATGGGGCAAGAACTAGGGTTAGAGTGGAGTGTTAAGCTCCAGGGAACAGCACTACAGGGAAAAAGGAGTATCGGGAAAAGTACTGCTCTTTCTTCAAACATCCTGCACTAAGCTTGTGCATAGTTTTCTCTCTTAAGCTGATCCGCAAAGTCGAGGTAAAATGATTTGTTTCTGTGAAATAGGCGATGCTATACCAGTAATGACTATTGCAAAGATTTGCATCACAACAAACGTCTGAAGCCGAGTGTACATTTCCAGGAGTTTTCATTTTCGTCTCTGTTTTGTACAAGTACTTCTGATCCGAATCATATATTTAGAATTTTGAGCATTTTTGGCGCCAAAACAAAACGACGTTGTAAGCCAGTAAAAGCTTTACTATGTTCTTTCAAAAGCAATCAAAATAGAAAATTGAGCGCGCACGCTTTGTGTTGTGTGTGTGGTGTGTGTGTGTGTGTGTGTGTGTGTGTGTGTGTGTGTGTGTGTGTTGTGTTGTGTGTGTTTTGTTGAGGAGGAGAGGGTGCTTTTGTGTGTGTGTGGATTCTAATCTCCTCGCCCTATCTCAGTATAAGAAAAACGTCTCATATTACCACAAGCTGGGATATGAAGAAAATGACCTTTTACTTTGGAACCGAAAAACTAAATAGAAAGAAAAAATATTATACATGTAGTTGCAAATATTCAAGAAAGAAAATATTTAGGAACTATTTCAACATGGAGGAAGATCTTTATACTTCGACACCTTTGGTACCAACAAAAAGGTAAAGAAAAAACGTTTATACTTTGATAGCAATAACTCAATACAAAAGTTTTTTTCCCTAATTTTGACACGAACTAATTCAATATACAAGAAAGAATGTTATAAATTGATACCAGCTAAATATTATGAACGAAATAACCTTTGTGCTTGGACACCAAATATACTCCTCCAAAAAACTTACTTTTGATTTGATGCTAAAATCACTATGAAGGGAGACTATCAACCTTTACACAAACTGAATAGGAAAGGGAAAAAAAATTTAAAACTACCTCAATATAAAAGAAAAGGCTTTGGACTTTGATGCCAACTTAATATACAAATGAAGGAATTTTATACTCCCATACCAAAAAACTCACATGTAAAAAATATTCAATGAAAAGAAAACTTGGATACAAAATAAATGTGAAAGACAGATGTTTATACTTTGATACCAACTACTCAAATGTAAGCTAAATAAAAGTTTTATGAAAAATGATGGAACAAAAATAAAAGACCTTCATGCATATGGTAAGCAGCTAACTGGATATTGGGGAAAGAGCTTTACACCTTGATATCACCTAACTAGACAAGGAGTAAGGAACTCTACACTCTGACAGTAATAAAACAATGTGAAATAACTGTATATTTCGTAATATGCTTATTTGACATGAAGGAAACAGCTTTTGCTTTAATTCTAACAAACCTGATAAAAAATTAACTTTAATATTAAGGGGAAAAAAACTTGTACTTTGATACCAGTTAACTGAAGAAATGGCCTCTTCCTTGAATAAAAACTCACTCACCATATAGAAAAGAAGTTTATACTTACACACAATCTAGCCCGATGGGAGGAAGAAAACTTTACACTGATGCCAACTCACTTGATATGAAGGAAAGATTTTTATGCCTTGAAGCCATCTAACCAAAAATGAAGGAAAGATTTCTATACTTTCATACCCCCTGGTTCAATATGAAGGGAAGAGGGTATAGTTTTAATACAAACTCAGTATGAAGGAAATAACATTGATACTAGATTATATATTAGGGACAATTTTTTTTACCTTGATTCCAGCGAGCTAAATACCATAAAAACACTTTATACTTTGATTCCAACTGACCCAACATGAAGGAAAGGAACGAGACTTCATCCTTTGTTTACTACTAGCTCAATATGAAGAAAAAAACTTAATATGCGGACACCAGCTATGAGGTCTGACATTAAGTAATTACAGCAGAAACAGAAAGACTACAAAATATCGGCGAATTTTGATATGGAAGGGAAAATACATTTTGATTAATAGTATGCTTCACAAACTAACACATTTCTAAAATGTCACGAACTTGAATTATTTTTTTCTTTTACTTGTCCTTGCAACTAACTAGCGTGTGAAAAAATGTAGGGAAGAAAACTGACAGAGCTGAGTGATTTGAGGGCTATGTTTCTCCTCACAGTTTAAAACAAACCCAAACCATTTCAGTGTAGGTAGGGAGGGGGACGGGACAGCCTGATTGGTTAGAGCGTTGTGCATTGCGCTCATGATATGCTGACCCGGGTTCGAATGCCGTTCAAGGGGATGTTTTCCTCTGGAGTTAACATCAGAGCCGACTCCACAACCCTCTCTCTCTCCCCCCCCCCCCCTCCCCCGTTTCTTCGAATGAGACTATAAACCCAATTACAGTGTGCGAACACACGCAAAACATCTTGCACACACGTTAAAACCCGTTTCGCTTTTCGGAAGAGCAGGCTATTGTGTGCCTGTGGGAATGGATGGCAAAATTGACAAAACTGCACACACACAGGGACTGGATGTAAAAAAGCACACTAGTGTCATTCCATTATCCTCAAAATAAAAGAAGAAACAAAATTGCCCGTGGGTGCGAGCACACTCCCCCCCCCCCCCCCCCCCCCCCCGTTCACTGTTCTGTAGTGGTGTTTTCCGTGGTGTAATAGTCTGTGGTGTCTTCCGTGGTGTAATGTAGTCTTCCTTGGTGTAGCGTAGTCTTCCTTGGTGTAGCGTAGTCTTCCGTGGTGTAGCGTAGTCTTCCGTGGTGTAGCGTAGTCTTCCGTGGTGTAGCGTAGTCTTCCGTGGTGTAGCGTAGTCGTAGTCTCAGAAGTGCGCGCACCGTGCAGTCAGTGATATTTAAGTATGATGTGCGAGACATAGTGCATATTCTTGAGTACTCTCAGAATGTTCAGCTGTGGAATGCCTAACAACAGTGCCGCGTCCTCAGGCATTGAAGTACCTAGAACGGGAACAGTCTTGATGACGAAAGGATTCTGCAAAGAAAAATGAAAAGTTTTCAAATTAAACGCCTGAGCACGCGTGCCTACACAGCCACCCACCCACGTTGAGAGAGAGAGAGAGAGAGAGAGAGAGAGAGAGAGAGAGAGAGAGAGAGAGAGAGAGAGAGAGAGAGAGAGAGAGAGAGAGAGAAAGAGAGAGAGAGAGAGAGAGAGAGAGAGAGAGAGAGAGAGAGAGAGAGAGAGAGAGAGAGAATATGTGTGTGTGTGTATAACTTTTTTTTATCTCAAAGAAAACAGGCACCTGGGTAAATGTTACTTAGAATACCCTTTGTCTGAGAAAAAAATCCCTTGGTACACTATGGCAAGACACTAAGCACCATTCCCGCATTTGTATCATGACCAAAGGTGTGTAACTCCGTCCATGTAGGCCACATTGGATTGTCACCCCTTCACTTAAAAAAAAAAGAAGAACAAAACTCTTGAGCTCAACACCCACTTCTAGTTTTAACTCAACACAGATTGATCCTATAAAAGTATAAAACATCGTCATTTTTGTCAAAGAAACATTCTAGCAATAACAGTCATGGCCCAGGCCAATAGTTGTGGGGATTATTGATGTCAACAAAGTGCAAAATTTAATACCGATATTGTAATGTTCTGCTTTGAACTATGTTGAGATTGAAATGTTATATGCTTTAAACTATGTTGATGTTGAAATGTTATGCTTTAAACTATGTTGAGATTGAAATGTTGTATGCTTTAAACTATGTTGATGTTGAAATGTTATGCTTTACACTATGTTGAGATTGAAATGTTCTGCTTTATACTATGTTGAGATTGAAATGTTCTGCTTTACACTATGTTGAGATTGAAATGTTCTGCTTTACACTATGTTGAGATTGAAATGTTCTGCTTTACACTATGTTGAGATTGAAATGTTCTGCTTTACACTATGCTGAGATTGAAATGTTCTACTTTACACTATGTTGAGATTGTCTCCATCCATGACAACCTCTAAAGATGAGCTGTGCTCTCCATGAAAGTAAAAAAAAATCTTCGGAATCCAGACTACAGCTGCCTATATATAGAAATGGATATGAAAAACAAAACAGCCATAATTTCCTTTTTTTTCGGTGATATTCGTAAGTATGATGTGCGAGACAGAGTGCATTTTACACAGCACTCTCAGAATGTTCACCTGTGGAATGCCCAACAACAGATGACACACTGGCATTACCTTATTAGGTGTTTCCACTTGCCCGTGCCGCGTCGTCAGGCGTTGAAGTACCTAGGACGGAAACAGCCTTGGTGACGGAAGGATTCTGCACAGAAAAAACTGACATTCAAGATTAAATGCGTGCACAGATAGATAGATAGATAGATAGATAGATAGATAGATAGATAGATAGATAGATAGATAGATAGATAGATAGGTAGATAGGAGAAGAGAGAGAGAGAGAGAGAGAGAGAGAGAGAGAGAGAGAGAGAGAGAGAGAGAGAGAGAGAGAGAGAGAGAGGAGAGAGAGAGAGAGAGAGAGAGAGAGAGAGAGTCAAGTTAAAGTTAAGTCATTTTATATCGAGGATAATGGAATAAGCATTCATGTGCTTTTTTCATCCAGTCCCCGTGTGTATGCAGTTTTGTAAATCTTATCTGTTCCTACTGGCACACAATGGCCTACTCTAACGAAAAGCGGAACAGGATTTAACGTGTGTGCAAGATGTTCTGCATGCGTTCGCACACGGGGCCTCGGTTTAAAGTCTCATCGGAGAGACTTTTGGTGAGAGTGAGAGAGAAGAGAGAGAGAGAGGAGAGGAGAGAGAGAGAGAGAGAGAGGAGAGAGAGAGAGAGAGGGAGAGAGAGAGAGAGAGAGAGAGAGAGAGAGAGAGTCACATTTATAGGGAAACAAATGCACATGCAGAAAGTAATTATTTTTTAAGTAATGGGAGGTAATGCTCTGGTGGCGATGTGCTCTCTCTTTGGAGGTCATCTTGAATTTCGCACAGAGAAATTTACCATAACAAACTACACTATGCGATGTGATGTGATGCCATGCGGAACGGCACGGCACGCATGCACCCGACCCGGACTGTCTCGACCCGACCCGACACGACACGACGCGACGCGACGCGACGCGACCAGACATGGCAAGCGACCTGACCCGACCCGACACGACGCGACGCTACACGACGCGACCCAACCCGACACGGCGCGGCAAGGCACGGCACAACACGACACACCACAACGGTAAGACGGAAAAAATAATAGGCCTACTTACTGGAGTTGTGTAGTTCCATTCCTGACATGCAAGAATGTGGCAGAAATCCCACAGCCAGTCACTGGGCAGTGCAGTGTTCCACGGTGAAGTGTTCCGCGGTGAAGTGTTCCATGGTAAATTGTTCCGTGGTGAAGTGTTCCGCGGTGAAGTGTTCCGCGGTGAAGTGTTGCGTGGTGAAGTGTTCCGTGATGAAGTGTTCCGTGGTGAAGTGTTCCCTGGTGCAGCGTTGTATGGTGTAGTCCACTGCTGTGTAGTTTTCCATGTAGATTAGCAGGCCTGAAAAGGAAGAGCAGTGTGTAAGAACACATATAAAACAATTGATTTTGATTTAACAAGATCATCATGCTGTGGACAACATTCCAACCATTCTCTTGGCACCACTGAAATGTCTATTTGTGGGGCTCCCCTGCTAAAGTGAACATCTTGCGCGCGCTCGCGCGAGCGACAGCGACAGCGAGCGAGAGAGCGAGAGAGAGAGAGAGCGAGAGAGAGCGAGAGAGAGCGAGAGAGAGAGAGAGAGAGAGAGAGAGAGAGAGAGAGAGACAGACAGACAGACAGACAGACAGACAGACAGACAGACAGACAGACAGAGTGAGAGACAGAGACAAAGAGACAGACACAGACAGAGTGAGAGACAGAGACAAAGAGACAGACAGACAGACAGAGTGAGAGACAGAGACAAAGAGACAGGGAGAGAGAGAATAACACTGATGCCAGAACAACAAAGTTAGCACTGAAGAAGGCTATAAGAGTTTTCCTAGATTCGAACCCAGTTTGTCTGGAGATAGGGAATTGGAAAAAAAAGTCACATATCAGCACCACACCACACGATATGACAGAGTTACACAAATGCAATACAATACGATAGAACACAATAGTAGTAAACAATACAGTACAATACGATACAATTATATACAATACAAGATACGATGCAACGGAAACGCCCAACAAAAACAACAATTACAGCAACTACAACAAGATGACACACGGGTAGGGGCCTATACCTTATTGGGTGTTTCCACTTGGTCGTGCCACGTCCTCAGGCATTGAAGTACCTAGGACGGGAACAGCCTTGATGACGGAAGGATTTCTACACAAAAAATTGAGACATTTCAAAACGTAATGCCTGCACACACACACACACACACACACACACACACACACACACACACACACACACACACACACACACACACACACACACACACACACACACACTCTCTCTCTCTCTCTTTATATATATATATATATATAAAGATATATATATATATATATATATATATATATATATATATATATATATACAGAGAGAGAGAGAGAGAGAGAGAGAGAGAGAGAGAGAGAGAGAGAGAGAGAGAGAGAGAGGAGAGAGGAGAGAGAGAGAGAGAGAGAGAGAGAGAGTATGTATATATGTTGTGTATTCTCTACATTTCAGAAAATGCAGTTTCTAGGGATGTTTTAGCAATTAGCGGTGCCTAAGCTTTTCTTCACATCAACTGCTGGCGATTTGTTTGGTCTGTGTCGAATTTCTAATTGTTACAATTATGAAATCTTTGATACCCAGGTTTAATCTTGACAGTGCTTAACACATCAGGGGGACATTTTGTCATCATCTTTCATAACTTCTATTCATGCTTGCTGGTGCTTTACTTTCATTCGTGTATACAGGCATACGGAATATCAAAGAGGCCCCATAAAGGTCTGGAAGTTTTGTCTCTTTCGGTAAGTTATGGAAACACGGGAATATTCAACATAAATCTTAAAACTTCGCAGTGGTACCTCGAAAAACAAAAGCACACAAAAAAGAAAACATTGCACGTGTACTTACCTCTGTGAGGTCTTGATACGTTTGACAATCACGACGTCAGAGACAGGGCCAGAGAACAAAGATGACCCACATGACTTTTTGACATCTATGCTAAGACTTTTAAGGAATCAGGGCGAGATGGAAGAGACCCTGGAGGTCGAGCAAATGCTTGAACAAAGTCTGGGGGCTGGATGTGTCCTTCCCCCTTGAGCACTGTGTGCAAGGGTTTTACTGGCTGTGCCAGTTTAGGACACCAAACCCAATGTCGACGCCTAGTCTGCCAGTCTTTGTGATCACAGAGTAAGGTTCAAAGGCTCCTGATGAAGTTCTGAAATCCGCGATCGTTGACGAAAACTCCAGGGACAAATTTTGATTTGGAAAATGTGAAAGACCGAGGTACACGTGTGAACATGATGCACGCAGGCATAGACAGGTTGTACTCGGTACAAAGATACCTGTGAAGAATGCAAGGTAGCCCTTTCATGGAAGGAGGCTTTCCAATTCTTACCTTTCACATGCTGCTGCATGTCGAATGTCCGATGTCCACAGAGACCCCAGTCCTCACTGCTCCCATCGCATTTGATCCCTGAATTGTTTCAGAGATACGAGGTCATGCAGACATGATGCGAAAGCCCCCAAACTTCTATCAACTTTGCTCTTCAGCCTAGTGGGATCTGATCCTAGATCCCTGGGCAACAATACCAGGCCCGCACTGGAATCGCCCTTGAGGGGCTGGTCTTTCAGGAGTTTGCCCTTCAGGGGATGGTCTTTCAGGAGTTTGCCCTTCAGGGGCTGGTCTTTCAGGAGTTTGCCCTTCAGGGGCTGGTCTTTCAGGAGTTTGCCCTTCAGGGGCTGGTCTTTCAGGAGTTTGCCCTTCAGGGGCTGGTCTTTCAGGAGTTTGCCCTTCAGGGGCTGGTCTTTCAGGAGTTTGCCCTTCAGGGGCTGGTCTTTCAGGAGTTTGCCCTTCAGGGGCTGGTCTTTCAGGAATGTGCCCTTCAGGGGCTGGTCTTTCAGGAATGTGCCCTTCAGGGGCTGGTCTTTCAGGAGTGTGCCCTTCAGGAGTTGGTCTTTAGGAGTTTGCCCTTGAGGGGCAGGTCTTTCGGGGTTTTGCCCTTTAGGGGCCTGTTTTGCATGCAGGATTTTGCCCTTCAGGGCTTATTTTGCATGTTGCCCTTCAGGGGTCTGTTTTGCATGCAGGATTTTGCCCTTTAGGGGCCTGTTTTGCATGCAGGATTTTGCCCTTCAGGGGCCTGTTTTGCATGGAGGATTTTGCCCTTCAGGGGCCTGTTTTGCATACGGGATTTGTCCTTCGGGGGCTTGTCTTGCATGATGCAGCTCTTTAGTTAAAGTCTGTCACGAGCCTAAGGCTCATCAGGCCGGTGCTTATCCCGGTGTCTGTGACGTTAAGTGACTGAGAGTCATAGACTCCCCCCTGGATAGGAGGCCAGTCTATCGCAGGGTTAACCCCAACACAAGGTTGGTACCCCTTTTACACCTGGGTGGGGTGAGAAAATAGCCGTTAAGTGCCTTTTCCAAGGGCACAACGCCATAGCCGAAAGCTGGGATCGAACCCGCAACCTTTAGATTACGAGTCCAACGCCCTAACCACTAGACTACAGCGGCGGCAATGCAGCCCTTTAGGGGTTCGTTTTTCCAGACTTTGCCCTTCAGAAGCTCAACCCTTCAGGGCTGTGTTCAAGCATTGCTCCTTGTCTCCGGTTATTACCCGTCCTCCCTATCGGTCTTACATAGGTCAAGTCAAGTCATATGGGTGAGGACAAGTCCACTGGGCCCTGTGCTCCAGCATCGTGCTGCTGGTGTCTTTACAACCTGCAGTGGACAGACAGATCCAGGAGAGTGGAGATGACCTGGGGAAAGAAACCATGAGCAACTGGCTACTACAGATCCATATCACAATATCCATGGCAAAACTTTTGAGAGGTCGCTGAAATGTTTTTTTTTATTTTTATAATGATTATGGTTTTTTATTATCTACACTTAGTTCCATGATCCTGTCTTTTTATTGTCTATTTTGGCAGATCCTTTGGAAATATGAAAAAAAGTCTTCTGACGCGAGTGCAAGATGTCCTACCAAAAGGTCTTTTGACATGTGTTCGTAAGATAATCCAGTTTTTTTTTTAATCATCTGACGTATGTGTAAGATGTTCTATGAAAAGGTCTTCTGGCGTGTGTGCAAGATGAATAAAATGAAAATAGAATAAAATTAAATAGAAAACCAATATGGTACAGATCATAGACTACATCCATGAGCACCTCATTGCCTTCTAACTAGGATTGTGGTTTTAGCGTTAAAAATTAAAATCTACGAAGAGAAATATTGCGCTCGCAACCGGGTTCTATTCCTGGTCGAGGGGATTTTTCCCTGGAGTTAACATCAGTGCTGACTCCACCCTCCCCAAAAGTCCTTCCGATGAGACTATAAACCGAGGCCCCGCGTGGGAACGCACGCAGATATCTTGCGCACACGTTAAATCATGTTCCGCTTTTCGCAAGAGTGAGGCCATCGTGAGCCGGTGGTAACAGATGACAAGATTTACAAATTGCATACACACGGGGACTGGATGTAAAAAAGCACACGAGTGCTTAATCTATTATCCTCGATATAAAAGAATGAATAAAATTAAAAAAATACATTAACATGCATTATAGATATCCCTCCCTCAGTTGAAACAATTTTTTTTCTTCAAAAAATGTTTTTGATCTCTACATTTCCCAGTACTCATTTTCGACAGAATGATTCTTACATTAGCTTTCAGACATTTTTTTTTGTAACGAACAAGTAGGGTACTGGTTTCAGGCATTCATTGTTAGGACATAGTGTCTTAACACGATTTTCAAAGACAACTTTACAACTGTGGGAAATCTAACCAATAATTATACTTGTGGTAATAAATAAACAACAGCACTCCTCTGATGTAAAAGTTAGGTCATGCAGTACTGTATCACTACCAAAAAAAAAAAAAAGGGTTTACATTTATGAGATTGCCCAGATTGTTTCTTTACCATTTTAAAATGATTCTCAGCTACTCTTTACTTTTCTTTTATGTCAAGGATAATGAAATAAGCACTCGTACTTTTTTTTTTTTTTACATCCAGTCGCCGTGTGTATGCAGTTTTTGTAAATTTTCTTCGGCACTGTCTGCTGAAGAAATACGTGTACCTTTTTAAATGCCGTTTCAGAAACACATCCAGTAACTGAAATAAAACTACAAGTAACCATATGAAAAAATATGGTGGATATTTTTCCTTTTTAATTTTTTACAGAATTGGGAAGACATTTTTTCCCGTAAGCTAGACCACGTTGTTTTACATACCTTTTCTCTGGAATCTGTGGCCATGATGATGGTAGGGAAGGGAGACTGAAGAGCAGAGTGCTGATCTTCCTCCCTCAGGGGATGCTGCTGCAGGCATTTCATGTTGAGGTTTGTCTGGTCCTTGATATTGAGGTTTGTGTGGCCCTTGATGTTTTTAAATCTCAAAGTATGAAAATTTTACACCCATGTTATGACAATGACAGTTTTACTTGTTTCTATTCTAAAGCAGTGTAAAATAACTTCACAACTGAACTGAATTCAAATAAATTGAAAATTGAATTGAATACCACTTCCAGTCACAGCATATTTATCTGCGGGCAATTTGGGCTTCTCTCTCAGGGGCGAGTGCGTTGCCACAAGAGCAGTACCACTCCAAAAAAAATAATGTCCTTTTTTAAAGTGTAATAGTTTCCCTATGTGAAGGGCTTTATTCTACAGAATTTTGCTGGAGATCTCTTTCTTGGTGTTGTGGGTTCTTTTACGTGCGCTGAATGTGTGCTGCATGCAGGACCTTGTTCACCATCCGTTCCAAAAGACTTGTATGCAGGCCACCACTCACAGTCTAGTGGACGGGATAAAGTTTCAGGCAATAAACGGGGATCAATCTCTAGACCATCGATCCTCCCAATTACCAGTAATGGACAACATTAATGACATCATTGATAGGAGCTGTAGTAAAAGATTCATATCCTCCAGTCTCTTTAACACACGAATAATGAAATGCAAGGTTTTTATATTCAGATATCAAATTGTTTACGCATTTACTTATTGTCCACATTTTTCTGTCAAGATAAAGCCAAACCCAACTCATAAATGTAGAGTCAAGCAAACTTAACTGCGCTGACAAAAATGTTTAATATCAGCAAGTGCAAAAATTAACTACAATAACAACACGTTAAAACTTGTTCCGTCTTCCGGAAGAGTAGGCCGTTCTGTGGCGGTAGGAACGGATGATATTAAAAAAAAACACACAAAAAACCCGCATGCACACAGGTGTATTTAGACATCATTCTTGAAGTCGGAAAGCGACAACCTTAGCGGTGAGCAAAAATGGTCGCATATGCAAAATGTCATCTTCAGTCAACCTCGGAGCATGAACCTCCGAACGGAACGAAAAAAAAAATAAAGATGATAAAATTCACAATTACCACAGGCAAAAACCACTGGGTTCCATTTAACATTATTGTCAGTTCTCTTGTGATCAATCAAAACTGCTCTGCTAAAACTTTCAGCAAGAAAATGCATAAACATGTCTTAAAACACAAGATGTCCATTTGCACCTGTTGATGTAGGCTAAAGATGCTTGCCTGCCTACCATTTAATATTAGGATCATTTATCCAAAATATCTATCTTTGTCTACTTCTCAATTCTACAGCACTATTTGACAATATTGAAAAAGAAAAAAAAATCAGCTGTAGGAAGAAGGGGAGCATCTCGACATCTTTCCCATTTCAAGCATTAACATAATTATGAGTAAGGGTTTACGCTTTTTATTTCAGGGGGGGAGGGGGGTTGGGGAGGGGTTAAGATCTTAAGCTCACACTAAAACCCTTCCCTTAACATCTTGCTTTAACGTCCTAATCAAAAACAATCTTACCTTGAAAGTCTGGATGTGTTGTGTGTGTGTGTGTGTGTGTGTGTGTGTGTGTGTGTGTGTGTGTGTGTGTGTGTGTGTGTGTGTGTGTTTGAAGGATTCGTATTCGTGACAGTACCAAACCATTTTGGTTCAGGACACAGCTGTTTCAATCAGTTTTCAAAACCACATAATAGGCCTGGTTGGTTTAAGACACAACTACACTAGATCAGACTCTCAGCCCTGGTCCTTGTGAATGCGCCAAATCACTCGCTGAACTCACGATTAACATTTCTTGGCAGCAGTTGTCATGAAATTCATAAAGCAGGGATTTCCCCCTAAGTTTTAAAATAAATAAGGCAGATTAAAGGCCCGAAACACTTGTTTGAAGGGGGCTTCTCCTCTGAGGACTCTCTGCTGCCATGCTCTACGCGAATTTCTTACCGCTATCGATACCTAATGGCCTACTTACTAAGTAGCTACTTCTAAATAAAAATTACTCACCAGTGCTGCTCTTCACCATAGTCTTTCTATAAAAAAGACAAAGGCAAAAACGATGATGTTCAAAATCCCACAATTTGCTTTCCCAGCTGTTCAAGTGTCCACACTGCATGCAGATGTCAGGCTGTTTGAAATGGCAAGAGAAAAAAAAAGAAAAGAAAGAAACAAATCAATTCACCAGAGCAACAGAGACACGATTTGCACGTGTGTGTTGTGTCGCTAAATGTGTTTTCTGTCCCTAGCTGGAGTAAGACCTTCAATTGCAAAAACCTGGTCTTAACAATGTAACTGGAAATTATTTCTAAACTGCCGGGCACTTCGTTTTCTATCAATACACTTGAAAAACCCACCCAAAATGATGGCCATAAAAAGATACTTTATATAAGATAAAAGCTGTGTCGAGACTGCAAACTCAAAACCTGTACAAAACTCCTTGACTTTCGGAGGACAATCTGTTGTTCTATTGATATGTAGTTCACAAGAAGAATTTCAGATTTAGATTCGTTTGTTTTGTAATTTGCAGTCTGTGCATTGACAGCCCATCTGGTAAAGGAAAGGGGAGGTTGTTTCAAAACCCAGGGAGATGTTCTTACCTCTCTTGAGCATATTCATTTTAGGATATAGACCACTTTACAACACAACACATGCACAACAATGTTCAGTTCAAGGTATTGTTCAGCTACTCAGAATGAATGTTTTACTGTTTGGGTTTTTCTTTAAACAAAGGCTTAGTTTGGGTGGTGGATTTGTAGGCTACTTTCAGCAATGTTCCTGCTGACTGTTTCTCTGTCTGTCTCTGTCTCATACATATCAGAGCATATTATGCCTGTATTCAGTGGGAAGGGGGGGGGGGGGGGGTGCGTGCAAGCATGCGTGTGTTTGCACGCGCGCGTGTATGTGTTTGCGTGCGCACATGTGTTGTTAGGACAGTACGCCTCAGTACAACATGACAATTTATGTGATGAAGAGGAAAAATGAATTAAAAAAATTAATGATGCTGAAGCAGATCTCTTAGAAAACAAAACCACTCAAACAAAGAAACCAGATCTTAGATGTATTAAAGAAATGACTGCATCTTAGGCCTAGCGCATTCGTTTGTATCTACACCTCGTATCATGTTTAAGAGCACATTGCCCAGAATACCTACAGGCCTACTGGTCATACGTCTGAAAGTGCGCCAATAAATGATCCTCATCATTATCATGTTGCTTTGAACTTTTGGACCGCAGTGCTATTCTATTTTTTGTGTGTTCGTGTGGCAACTGCCTGCGCTGAGCTGTGCTGTGGTGCATCAATTGTATATTTTCATTGATATTATGTGTAATACTATGTATTGTTGCCTACACTTTACCAGCTTTTGTTCCAACAGACTTGCTAGATTCAAGCCAGGCTGTTCTCTTTGTGGCTGTGGTATCACCACAAGAACAGCACCACCCATATTAAAGATGTTAGTAAAGTGTGTATGCCTACAGTAGAAAACTCTCATGGTGCTGTGGGCTCTGTTACTGCACAAAAGTCGGGGTAGGATGGGACTCCAACTGGCCTTTTGTCACATCTTATTTATCTGCCCTTTATTTTTGAGGGTGTGCATGGGCAGGCATGCCTGTATTTGTGACACTGCACCACATAAGGAGTCGTATTGCACCAGAGGTCAGTTTTTAGTTATTGGCATGTTAATAAAATGGCTATACAATAACAAAAAACAAATCGAAAATCGGACAGTTCTATCAAGTTATTATACAACTGCAGGAAATGGCAAAATGAGAAATTGACAAGTTAGTAGGTGGCCAGAATGAGGACTTGGCCATTTTCAAAACACGTTTAAAGACAAAAGGAAACAAAATTATGACTTGATATTTCACTTCAATGTAAAATAAGTGCTAGTGTTTTATAATTAATAAAAAACTCAAAATCCACAACCTCACCCCCACCTGCCCTAAATGTCCCCTAGCAGAAAAGTGGGTTATGTGCTAAGCGACTCATTTCGTGGTGGAGCGTCACATTTGTGTTAGCCTTTCTTGTGTGTGGCCAGGGCCCTGCACTGTGTTGTGATGCATCATATTGTAGATTATGATTAATATTATGTATTATACTATGTGTTGTTGCCCAAACTGGACCAGCATTTGTTCCAACGGACATGCTGCATTCGCCAGGCAGTTCTCTTTGGGGCTGTAGTATCGCCACAAAAGCAGCGCCACTCATATCAAAGATGCTAGTAAAGTCTGTGTGCCTACTACAGTAGATCACTCTCATGGTGCTGTAGAGTCTGTTACTGCGCAGAAGTTGGGGTATGATGGGTCTGAAAAATAGCCGTTTGTCACATCTTCTCTAGATGTATATGTGGCTTGTTTTTGAGGGTGTGTATGCGGGTGCCGTAGCGTGTATTTGTGATTGCCGTGTGTGTGTGTTTCGCGTGTGAACACGATCCTACACTGTGCTGTGGTGCAATTATTTAGTCAATATTTTATGTGAAACTGCGTATTGCTGTATACACTGTACCAGCTTTCGTTCGGTCATACTGTATTCGCCAAGCTGCCTCTTTGGGGCTGTGGTGTCACTACAAGAACAGTGCCACCCCAACAGCCACCATGGCACAGTGGTTGAGAGCCGGTAAGGTGAGCCCAGCGATGTCTGCTTCTGTTCAGTTGGCATACTGGGTAGTATGTCATCCATGCCACTAAACCCAGCTGCTCTGCTCTCCTGAAAGAGAAATATTGGGTTTTGATGATCCCTATGTACAAGATGTGTGTATGTTGCATAGGAGACCCGGGTTTAATGTAGCATCATCTAAAGGACTTCATGGGAATTTGGGTCAGGATTATTTGAAATGCATTACATTGTATTGCATTGCATTGAATGGACTTCCATTGTTTTGTTTTGTATTATACTGTATTGTTTGCTTTATGTTGTATTATACTGTAGTACATGTATTGTTGATCACTTGTAGTCAGGCAGACCTCAAGCTGATCTTTCTTTTTATATGTATATCTGAGTGGACGTATTTGTCCAATCTCTGTTTGCACCTCAGAAACACGGCACAATTATACAGTTTGGGAAGTGGTTTTTATACAGAGGTTGTATAAACTACATTCCACCGTGAAGTCGAAGTGCATGCAACAGAATGTTTTCAACCACTACCCAAGAAAACAGAGCATCGACAATTCACAGGTGTGTCTCTAAATAGAAACACGACGCTCTGATTGTCGCCCCTGATCACATGGGAGATAATCTACTTACCCACCCCATCACACACACACACAGACACACACACACACACACACACACACACACACACACACACACACCAGACACACACACAGACACAGACACACAATATATATATATTATATATATATATATATATATATATATATATATATATATTATATATCTGTGTGTGTGTGTTGTGTTGTGTGTGTGTGTGCGTATGGCTGATAGTATGGCATATATATATATATATATATATATATATATATATATATATATATATATATATATATATATATATATATATAATTATGGTAGTGGGGAAGAGGAATGGAGGGGGTGGGTGTGATTCAAACATTCCTTCTTTAATTTAACTTCTGTTCCCTTAAATTAATGTGATAGATCTATTAGACCACAAAAAGATCCTTTATGTAATTGTGTTACATTTAGAGAACATGAGTGTGTGTGTGTGTGTGTGTGTGTGTGTGTGTGTGTGTGTGTGTGTGTGTGTGTGTGTGTGTGTGTGTGTGTGTGCGGTGTGTGTGTGTATGTGCATGTGCATGTGTATAAGTGCATGTGTGTTTATATGTGTGAGTATTTGTGTGTGTGTGTGTGTTGTGTGTGTGTGTGTGTGTGTGTGTGTGTGTGTGTGTGTGTGTGTGTTGTGTTGTGTTGTGTTGTGTTGTGTTGTGTATGTGTTTTTTTAAAAATTTGTTTTATTCTGTCTGTGTTTGTGTATGTATGTGTGTGTGTGTGCGCGCACGCGTGTGTATGTGTGTGTGTGCGCGTACGCGTGTATGTGTGTGTGTACGCGCGCGTGTGTGTGCATGTGTGAGTGTGTATGTGTTTGTGTGTGTACACGTGCTCGTTCGCGCTCCAGTACGTGTGCATGTATGTATACACATGTGTGAGTTGTGCGTGTGTGCGTGCTTATGTGCATACATACACACATTCAATCCCCCGTGCAGTACCCGGGAAGCTTGCTAAGCAAGCTGAGAATAGGACTGCTGTTCCCTGCCAGGCATGTCGTAAAAGGCGACTAAGGAGGGTTTCACTTGTCAGGTCAGGCTTGCCTGCTACCAGTAATCCATGCTAAACTGGTATTACCTGTCGTATGTGGGGGAAGCACACCCCAACAGAAAAAAGCCTGGTCCTCCAGGTTGGGGGCTGGCCCTCCAAGTTGGGGGTTTGGCACAGGGCTAACAACCCTGTCTCGTAAAAAACAGTACGTTACAGAAACAGCAACAAAGAAAAATACTACTTCTGTGTGTGAGGGGCCTTCCGAGCCCAGTGAGGCTCGAATGAATGCTGGTGGCCGAGGCCGAGAGGACGTTGCTAGCAGGATAAGGATGGGCCTGAACACCACCAAAACGAAGATCAAACTAGGACATTGGAATGTCGGAACAATGTATGAAACAGGCAAGCTGGCACAAGTAACATCAGAAATGAGACGATTCAAGCTTCATGTCCTTGGTGTGAGTGAGAGCAGATGGACTGGATCTGGAAGGATGAAAACCACCACTGGAGAAACCATCCTCTACTCTGGGAGAGACGACAACATGCACCATGAGGGAGTTGCCATCATCCTCAAGAAAGGTGTAGAGCGATGCCTGCTAGAATGGAAGCCAGTAAGCAACAGAATTATGAGTGTCAGATTGAAGGGCAGGCACATCAACATCTCCATCATTCAGTGCTCCGCACCAACCAACGATGGTAGCAAAGAAGACAAATAAAATTTCTACAGCCAGCTCCAGACAGAGACAGAAAAAAACCCACGGCTTGACCTTCTAGTCATCATGGGGGATCTGAACGCTAAGGTCGGAAATGACAACACCGACTATGAACGAGTCATGGGGAAGCATGGTATGGGGACCAGGAATGACAATGGAGAGAGACTGGTAGAATTCTGTGCCATGAACAACCTGGTGATAGGAGGGACCCTCTTCACGCACCGTGACATCCACAAGCTGACCTGGAACTCGCCAAATGGAAGAGACAGGAACCAGATTGACCACTTGATGATCAACGGTGTATGGCGACACTCCCTTCTGGACGTGAAGACCATGCGCAGTGCGGACGTTGGAAGTTACCATCACCTTGTGACAGCAACCATCCAGACAAAGTTGAAGAAGACTGAAGCCAGGCCAGCCACTCAGGCACGCTTTGACACCCAGCGACTAAGAAGCAACACCATAAAGGCTGACTTTGTCTGTGACCTAAGGAACAGATTTCAGACCTTACAAGACCTGACAGATCAACAGGACATAGACTCAACATGGAAGCATATTGCCATGATATAAAACGCAGGCGAGGACGACCCAAGAACACCTGGCGTCGGACAATAGAAACAGAGCTGAAGACCCTCCAA
Organism: Stramonita haemastoma; assembly: GCA_030674155.1. Classification (NCBI taxonomy): domain Eukaryota; kingdom Metazoa; phylum Mollusca; class Gastropoda; order Neogastropoda; family Muricidae; genus Stramonita; species Stramonita haemastoma. Next base: position 97,065,442 of record CM060316.1, on the reverse strand, counting down.
CACTCCTGGGGAACCATTCAGAAACTGGCCCAAGACAGGCAGGAGTGGAGAACCTTTGTTGCTGCCCTACATGCAAGAAGGCATAAAAAGGCTTTGGATTTGGATGGATGGATACACAGAGAGCAGCAAGTCGACGTTAGGCCACCGAAAGAAGAAGACAAATAAAGACTGGATCCAGCTGGAGACATTAAATGCCATCGAGGAGAGAAGATAGATCAAGAAAAGAATGCTGCAGACAAAATCCCCGCGACTACAAGAGAGACAAGAAGAGATGTATAGAGAGGCTAACAAGAAAGTGAAGAGACTTGCACGCCGCGATAAGAGAGATGCCATGGACCAACTTGCAGCTGAAGCGGAGGAAGCGGCAGCAAAAGGGGAGCAGGGAAGAGTCTTCAGGATCACAAAGCAAGTGTGTGGCATGTTCATGGGGAGCACAGGGGGCCCAGTCAAGGACAAACAGGGAAAACTGCTGACAACTGAGAAAGAACAAGAAAATAGATGGACCGAACACTTCAGGGAAGTTCTCAATCGACCATCTCCTGAAGAGACAACAGACATTCCAGAAGCTGCAGAAGACCTGGACATTGACACTGACCCTCCGTCAAAAGAAGAAATAGTGGCTGCGATCAAGACACTCAAAAATGGCAAGTCGCCAGGCCAGGACAACCTTGATGCAGAACTGTTCAAGGCCGATCCTGAGCTGGCAGTGACCATTCTTCAGCCACTGTTCACAGCCATATGGGAGGGAGAAAAAGTACCTGATGACTGGACCAAAGGGGTAATTGTCAAGATCCCCAAGAAAGGAGCCCTGAACGACTGCAATAACTGGAGAGGAATCACCCTTCTGTCAGTGCCAAGCAAGATACTGGCCAAGGTCATCATCAGAAGAATGTCAGATGCTGTAGACAAGTCATTGAGAAAAGAACAAGCAGGGTTCAGAAAACAAAGAAGTTGTTCTGATCAGATCTTCGCACTACGTACCATCATTGAACAGTGCACCCAGTGGCAAAGGCAACTATATGTGAATTTCGTTGATTTTAAAAAAAGGCTTTTGACAGTATTCACAGGGACAGCCTTTGGGACATCCTACGACACTATGGCATTCCATCCAAGCTGGTAAACCTGATTAAGAGCTTCTACAACAACTTCAGATGCTCAGTAGGCCGTAGTGACACAATCTTTGAAGTCAGGACAGGTGTAAGACAAGGATGTGTAATGTCAGCAGTTCTCTTCAATCTTGTCATTGATTAGGTCATGAGGCAGACAACAAAAGACACTCCAAGAGGGATCAGTGGAACCTCTTCTCAACTCTTGATGACTTGGACTTTGCAGATGACCTGGCGCTACTATCCCCCACACACCAGCATATACAGGACAAGACCAGCAGACTTCAAACCTTTGGACGGCAAGTGGGGCTACGAATCAGCACCAAGAAGACAGAGACAATGACGCTAAATGTTAAAACACCAGCCCCTGTGAAAGTAAAATATTGGTTTTGTAGTATTACAGCGATTCGGGAGGTTGACTTGTAAAATTAAAAGAGGAGACTAAATAATGTAATGTACTTAGAAAAGCATGAAAAAAGAAAGAAAAAAAAGATAGGAGAAAAATGAGCAAAAGGAAAAGAGAATTAAAAGACAATTTAATGATATTCAAGTCATTAATAATTAAAAAAAGTGATAATAGATGTAATACGGAAGTGTAAATTCTTTCGCATTTTACATTTTTTCACTACTTGGCTAGAACTCCGAGGTTCACCAGTGGTCAGATTTTGCTTATGTGACCGCTTTTACCTACCATTCAATTCAGGTAGCCACCTTCTGACTTCGGGGATTATCAGATATTAGAACCAAGACTGTAGCAAATCACCACCACCTTCCCCTATCCCGCAGTCTAGTAAACAGCTGGTAGAAACACTGAAGATTTAGCAAGGTGTAGCTAATACAACACCGCAAACCCAAGAAAAACCAATCTCTGGGCAACGGTGTATTTGTTTGATCGCCCAACAACTCCTCTTTGACAGTAACAAGGGAACGGCACAAATATGTCGGCACCACATCACAGGCCTTGGGGAAAAGCAAGCAGATCTCGGCCACAGATAACTACAAGTCTTTTGACGCCGCAACATCAGAGAGCTGATCACACGAAGGATGATCATGTTTGACAAAGAGATTATAGATGGCGTCCCTAACAGCTGGAAAGCAGCTGTGGGCAACATGATTACTGAGTTGTTTGCTTTCGATGAAGGGAGTGAGGAATCTCCGACCAAAGAAATGGTCATTTGTTGGGATTTTATTTATTTACAGTGTGTGTGTGTGTGTGTGTGTGTGTGTGTGTGTGTGTGTGTGTGTGTGTGTGTGTGTGGTGTGGTGTGGTGTGGGTGTGTGGTGTGGTGTGGTGTGGTGTGTGGTGTGGTATGGTGTGTATGTGCATGCGTGCGTGTGTGCGTCTGTTAAAAACTTTTGAGCTAAGAATTTTAAAAAAGTAAAGGCGTTATGAAAAGTCAGCTTGTAAGGCAAACATGTACGTAAATTTGCTAACAGTATACAACAGCAACAGGTATTTCAATATCACTTACAGCAAATACTCCACTGCTAAAAAGCACTTCAAACCAAAACAAAGGCTACATAGGAACACCAACATAATAATATCTCTCCTTCAACTAGGAACGTTCTGACTCAGGTGCCCAGATCATAAAATAAGACGTATAATAAAACACATACTTCTTGTCAGTGCTCTATATCCACATCAACTCCAGCAAATTATGGTTCAGCAGTAGAAAGACCAAACAAATGACCTACAGAAGATACAGTGAACAGAATATTTAATTAAAACTAAAGGTAAAAAAAGGTAAACGTGTCCCATAACCATTGTGGTCGTAGGGGAGCGAAGCATCAGAGACCTCAGTCTCTCTAGAGGTCAGCAAATGGAGGGCGGTGCCCATTTCCTCTCCCTCGCTGCTGTACCCTCCTTGACCTTAAAGAGGGCAGGTACACATTTACAGCTAGGTGGACTCGGGGACTGTGCTGAAGCCAAGGCGCGTAAACGGTCACCCAACCAACTGGTAACCACGCTCGATGCTGCTTAACCTTAGCTTGGAGAAAGCGAACTATATCCAAAACTTCAGGAGATGTCAGCATTACAAAGCACTACCGTCTTTCCCAACTCTACCCTCCAGGCAAGTGGGTCAGTGTGATCGATGAGTGGACAGGCCGGACACAACAATGACCCTTCAGAGAAAGAGCGGACGTTGTCATGTCTGATTGTCCTAATGACAGTAAAGACTGGCCACTCCCGTTGATTGTAATTGCCCAAATGAAGGGATTTACCGGTGTGATCAATCATAGCGCTGTCTGTGATCAAGAATTCACAAGCAGACAAGTTTACCTTACATTGCGGATAGCCTGGTGGTCAGAGTGATGCACTCCTGATTTGCTGACCCGGGTTCGAATCTCGTTCAAGAGGATTTTTTTTCCTCTGGAGTTAACATCAGTGCCGACTCCACTTCCCCCCAAAGACCTTCGGATGAGACTATATACTGATGTCCTGTGTGCGAACGCACGCAGAACATCTTGCCCACACGTTAAAAACCCGTTCCGATTTTCGGAAGAGTAAGCCGTTGTGTGCCGGTGGGAAGGGATGACAAAATTAAAAAAACCGCACACACACGGGGACCTCCGGGTGCTTACTCCATTATTCTCAAAATAAAACATTAAATAACAAAAAAATCAGCCCACACCATTGTGCACACGTTAAATAAAGCCCGTTCCACTTTTCGAAAGAGTAGGTCATTGTGTACCGGTGGGAACAGATGTCAAAATTTTAAAAAAAATGCATATACACGGGGACTGGATGTAAAAAAGCACACGAGTGCTTTTTCTATTTTCCCCGATATAAAAGAAAATATAATAGATAAATAGATATAATGATAGATATAATAGATAAATAGATAAATAAGATATCGACACTGACAGCAACTGTCATTTGATGGGTCTATGTCAGCCAGTTGTGGTTGTGCCTCTGTTGGTGTTAGTGGTGCTCGTTAGAGCTTTCGTTTTTAGCCTTCCAAGGCAACTGAATATTATCGTTTTCAGCATTGGCACATGTTGGTGGCTTTGGAAAGATTTTTTTTCTTTCTATAATTATAATGTTGGAACCGCACTGCTTCTGAAATTTGAGAGGTTCACTTGCAGAGCAGATGACTAGATAGCCTGGTATACTACAGAAACATGAACCAAAGATGGAGAAGAAAAAACGAAGGAAGACGTAAAGATACTCTAACTATCAAAAGCAATTTAGAGAAAGAAAAAGAAAAAGAATAAAACAAAAAAGAAGAAAAGCCCAAACATGACAAAGCAAAAAAAAGGAAAGCAAGAAAGAAAGAACAAACGAACGAAAGAAAGAACGAAAGAAAGAAAAAAAAAAGCAAAAAAAAGCAAGAAAGAAGTGAAGCTGACAGGCTGATGCTGAAGTTTGTATATTCTGACTGGTTAAAGACTGGATTACATCCATAGGGTAAGTAAGTAAGTAAGTCAGTCAGTCAGTCAGTCAGTCAGTCAGTCAGTCAGTCAGTCAGTCAGTCAGTCAGTAAGTAAGTAAGTAAGTCAGTAAGTAAGTAAGTAAGTAAGTAAGTAAGCAAGCAAGCAAGTAAGTAGGTAGGTAAGTAAGTAAGTAAGTAAGTAAGTAAGTAAGTAAGCAAGCAAGCAAGCAAGCAAGATCTACCTACCAAGCTGCTAACCAACGGACCAACTAGCCAACCAAAAGACGCGCGCCCGCCCGCCCACATGTGCACACAAACACATACATACGCATGCACGCACAGACACACAGACACACAGACACACACACACACACACACACACACACACACACACACACACTCTCTCTCTCTCTCTCTCTCTCTCACACACACACACGTGCGCACACAAACACACACACACACACACACACGCACGCACACACGCACACACACATGTACCCCACACACATACACACACACACACACACGCACACACACAGACACACAGACACAGACACAGACACAGACAGACAGACAGACAGACAGACACACACACACACACACACACACACACACACACACACACACACACGCGAGCCATTAAGTAGCATCAGGTGGTCGATTGCTGTTCAGCCAAAATCAGTTGAAATAGAGCTCATTTTGGAGAAGACTGTCAAGCATCTTCCAAAATGTCCAAGTTCATATTCACTGCTATCAATTTGGAAGGGGCACTAGTTGCAGAAATTGATGAAAGCTGTCCAGATGTCAAAAAATCTGAAAGTGCACGTTGAATCAATCTTAATAAATATTGACTAGAGTCGGTGGCATCTGTAACCCTTAAACCACAACCATCCTTTTTCTGTAGACCGCATTGGCACCTTTCTTTTTCTTCGTTTTTTTGTTCCGCTTATTTTTGATTACTTTTTGATCTTTTTATGATTATTGAGTGTCTGATTGATTGAAGAATCACAACACAACTGAGCACTAGCTTTTTTGTCAATAAAAACTGCTTACGCAGTGCAATCATTATGCATAATTAATTATGTACTTTGTTCGAAGATCGGTTTATCAAATTGGCGATTATTGTAGTCAAAGTATGTGGCAGCTTCCGTCACAATTAATCTTGTGAGTGCATGAATACATTTAAACAGGACTTAAGTACGAATAAATATTTGTTGCTCTGTCACAGCAGGGCAAAGAATTCCACTGAAGATGAGTCAGCAAAGTCAAGATAACCTGAAGACCAGAATTAATTGTCCACAGGGACTGTTATCTCCGAAATTAAAGAAAAAAAAAAACCCACCCCAAACCCAACAAACGAATAAAAGAATTGTAACTGCGTGCATAAAACCCCCCACTGAGTCTAGTTGAATTTTTTTCTCAACCAAATACATTCTTTTCGTTCCTCAGCTAGAGTTTCGAAGTCTTTTATCTTTATTTTATTTTATACCACTTTATGTCACAGCAGATTTCTCTGCGTGAAATTCGGACTGCTCTCCCTCAGGGATAGTGCATCGCTACAAGTGCAGCGCCACCCATTATTTTTTCTTATCTTTTTCCTGTCTGCAACTGTATTTTCTTTCACTATCCACCATGGATGAGATTTTTGCGTATGCGACCAGTTTTTTACCCCTCCATGAAGGTAGCCGCATTCCGACTTCAGGGATATTCAAATACATAATCTGAAAGATTAGAAGATCCTCTCTATGAAGACGGAAAAGACATAGCTGTCGCTAACTTTGCAAGTCTGACACCAATCAGTCTCAAGTATCCTGTTGTGACAGCCCCGATATGGCCTGTGCGGTCGGCGGGGCTCTAAGCAACATCATTGGATTGGATTGAAGTATCCTGTTTTGAATGGTGAATTCTCTACCAGACCGTTCTGCAATGAGACAGAAGACTAAAGGGGGAAAAGAAAAAAGTTCTGTATCTTCCTGTCTTTCTATGTCTGTGTGTTTAGCTCTGAGACGATGCCTGCAAATGACTTCATTACAGTCTTCACTAGATGGTATAGTAGCGCGCGCTACTGCCTTGGGGATGGGGTGTGGTAGGGGGTGGGGTATTTTTTTTGATGGGGTGGTGTTGGGTTTTGTTTGGGGCGTGCAATAAGGTGGGAGTTGGAAATAGTTAAGTCAAAAACACTTTAATCATCCCTGAAGGGCAATTACAATACTGACAGGCATATTGATACGAATCATAAGCAAAGACAAGAAATAACTACATTTCATATTTGTTCATACATTATATGATAACTTCAAATAAAAATAGCCTTTGACTTTAGTGGGAGACGAGTATTATACTTCACGTGTTTTCTGGAGACTGGAGTTGTGGAAAAAAAAATCATAGTTGCATATATGTAATGAGCCTTTTAAAGGTTCTGACTAAAGGGAAATAACTCTACCTGTCATCCTCTCTACTTTGTAGGAGTAAAATTTTTTTTTTCTATGAAATTCAAACTAATATCGTTTAAAAGATGAATTTTTCAACAACATTTGTTACATTTCCAGTTGTTTTTTTTGTACTGAACAGTTTTTTGTTGGTGGTGGTTACCGTGAAATTTTTGTTATTTCGGTTCTCAGTTTGCGCCAGGAGTGCAATGTTAATGTAAAATATTAGTCTTTTGAAACTAGCTCCTAAGTTGACAGTTAAGTTTCATGAAATTTCAATTCATGTCATTATCTTCCAGCTCTGCTCATTTTGCTATCATCTAGCCTTTTCCCCGGGGAGAGTAGCCCAAATTCCACGCACACACACACACACACACACACACACACACACACACACACACAATCACAATAACAACATATAAACTAAAAACATGCAAAACAATATAAACATACACACTACAGTATAAACAATACACACATCAACATATACTACACACATACACAGCACGCACCACGCAGTCACAGGCAGGCACACATACAACAGCACGAAAACAAGACACACGCACGACATCACACGCACAACACAGACAACAACAAACACAACACACACCAGACATACACACACATACACACACACACGCACAACACACACACCACACACACACACACACACACACACACACTACACCACACACACACAACCACACACAGTCCAACTTTACTATGTATAGCGAAATATTTTCCAGTAGGAAGTTACAAACAGAAATAGGCAGAAGGAGATAAAAGTAACGGGATGAAAAGAGAGAGAGAGAGAGAGAGAGAGAGAGAGAGAGAGAGAGAGAGAGAGAGAGAGAGAGAAGAGAGAGAGAGAGAGAGAGACAGAGACAGACAGACAGAGACAGAGACAGGACAGAGCAGAGAAGAGAGACAGAGACGAGACAGAGAGAGAGACAGACAGAGAGAGATAGACAGAAGAAGACAGAAGAGCATAGAGAAGAGAAGACAAGACAGACAGATACAGAAAAACAGACAGACAGAGAACAGAGACAGAGAGACAAGACAAAAACAGAGAGAGAAAGTTGATTATTTTAAAGGAGTTTAAGGAGGGGGTTTCTCAAAGAACAAAGTACGGAGACGTAATGAAACACAAACAACAAATTAATGGAAAGAAAACCACATTTCTCTCCCCGTCAAAGAAATGCTCAAGGGGTATCTATCTCTATATCTCATCACAACGTGTTGTTTTTTCTGCAATCTTGTGGTCGCTCTTACCAGCTGTAATTAATTATATCAGGGAGAATTAATTGTATCTACCTTGAATTAGTGTGCCGGCTAGGCTACGCGAGGTTTTCCGATGGTATGTGTGTGTGTGTGTGTGTGGTGTGTGTGTGTGTGTGTGTGTGTGTGTGTGTGTGTGTGTGTGTGTGTGTGTGTGGTGCTGTTTTTGTATGTGTGTGTTGTGTGTGTGTGTGTGTGTGTGTGAACGCGTGCATGCGTGCGTGTGTTGTTTATTTGTCTTCAATTTAACGTCTGTTCACTCTAAGCAAAATATTGCGTGCGTGTGTATGTGTGTGTGTGTGTGTGTTGTGTGTGTGTGTGTGGTGTGTGTGTGTGTGTGTGTTGTAGTGTGTTGTGTGTGTGTGTGTGTGTGTGTGTGTGTGTGTGTGTGTGTGTGTGTGTGCCGCGCGTAAGTGTGTGTTGTGTGTGCGTGTGTGTATATGTGTTGTGTGTGTGCGTGTGTGTGTGTGTGTGTGTGTGCGGTAGTAGTGTTGTGTGTGTTGTGTGTGCGTGTGTCGCGTGTGTGTGTGTGAAGAGAGAGAGAGAGAGAGAGAGAGAGAGAGAGAGAGAGAGAGAGAGAGAGAGAGAGAGAGAGAAGACAGACAGACAGACAGACAGACAGACAGACAGACAGACAGACAGACAGACAACAGACAGAGACAAGAAACAGAGAGACAGAGAATGGTACACTGGGAGGGATGTAGAAAAGAGGAAGATGAAGGCAGAGACCATCTTCACAGAATCCAATGTTTGCTGGCAGGAGAGGGAGGAGGAGGAGGGGTGTGTGTGTGTGAGAGAATCCTTTTTGAATGCCAGTATCGATACTTTATTGGCAACAGAAGGGATAGAGAACAGAATATTGTATGAAGCGCAAGCAATATGAAAGATTTAATTAATATAGAAAAGGGTTGGGAGGGGGGGAAGAGAAGGGGGGGAAGAGAAAAGAGTGAAGGGTTAAAGGGGATAAGAGATAAAGAAGGAGGAGGTGATGCATAAGGATGTAATGGTTGAAGGGGGGGAAAGATGTTCTGTACGTCTGTCTGATCTTAGTGTCAGCAGTGTGGATGGATATTTTGGTCAGTCTGTCAGTTGTGTGTTGCTTTTCTGTCTTCTTTGCGCGTAAAAGTTTCAGATATTCATTTGTTTGGTGTAAAACAGATGAATAAAAAAATATACAAAAAAGATTAATCCAAACAACAGTTACTAGATAGAACATTATAGCTAATAAGGAAGGTGGCAGATGGTAAGACGTTCGCGCCAATGTAACCGCGAGTTTTGGTTGTACCCAGCCTCGCCTTTCTTCCCAGTTTGACGAAAAATCGAATGAATATCAAGTCATTCGGAGAGATATAAACGAGGCCCCATGTTGAACACACGCAGAAATTCTTGCGCACACGTTAAATCCCGCTCCGCCTTTCGGAAGAGCAGCCATCGTGTGTCGTAGACGGATGACAAAATATTATTTAAAAAACCAGATGCACACAGGTTCGTTTTAGACACCATCCTGAGGGAAAAAAATAATGGGTAGCGCTGCACTTGATGGCGACGCGCTCTCTCTGGAGAGAAGCCAAATTTCACGCAGAGAAATCTGCTGTGACATAAAGTGGTATAAAATAAAATAAAGAATAAATAAATAAAGAAAAATAAAATAAATAATAAACAGTATACAACAGTTTTGCCTGAAACCACAACACATAATTATTATAATACAACTCAGCCTGCGATAGTGCTCTACTTATACAATGTACATAAAACTGATGGTGATGGTCAAAGCTCTGATTTGATAATTGGATAACTCCGCTGGGATTCTAACATAATCAAACCAACCCAAAGCCAAAGCAGTGTTCTATCTTCATAGTCTAGTTCCCACAACTGAGGGATTTCCCTGACACTAGATGGGAAGGGGTAACCGGTATTATTAGCCCAGTATCATACACTCTTGTGTACACATTTGCTTTTCTTATTGCTGCGCTGAATTCTACACCACTGGTGTAGGAGATGTAGGTTAATCTTCCTCCAGAACTCCTGTTTGCTTTCTGTTATGATTCTCCTTTCTTTCTTTCTTTCTTTCTTTTTTATTTCTATATAATTCCTATATTATTGCCTGGGGTTTCCTTTCTTTTGCGGATTCTGTTTGTCTTTTTTTTGTATGTTTGTTTTTTGTTTTGTCTGTATGTCTATTTGTCCCGTGTGTGTATGTGTTTACGGTGTGTGGTGTGTTTATCTTTTAAAATTTTTATTTTATTTATTTATGTTATTTTATTCTTTTATATCGAGGATAATGGAATAAGCACTCATGTGCTTTTCTTACAGCCAGTCCCCGTGTGTATGCAGTTTTGTAAATCTTGTCATCTGTTCCCACTGGCACACAATGGCCTACTCTTACGAAAAGCGGAACAGGATTTAACATGTGCGGAAGATGTTCTGCGTGCGTTCGCACACGGGGCCTCGATTTATAGTCTCATCCGAAGGACTTTTATGGAGAGTGGAGTCAGCACTGATGTTAACTCCAGG
>CM060316.1:97049744-97052244 GCA_030674155.1 Stramonita haemastoma | reverse complement strand
TAGCCTAGAAAGGCGGAGAGGAGAGGAGTGACAGGCCCCATCATTGATTGTGTACTGACCTGGCTGGCGGCTGGCATGGGAAAGCAATCTCCTAATGAAACGCAGAGAAAGCGGTACATACAAACCTTTCTGCTGAGTGAGTCAACACTGCTAGAAAGCTGCTGCAGAGTGCCACATTGGTAAGAAAGTTGCAAGTACCAGTGCATTAAAAAAAGTTTGGTTGTTTATATTATATTGTAGTGAGCATTTTCGTCCTCTTCATGTTTTCGTGGCTCTGGGTATGGTTTAGAGACAACATGCACTTTCTTGAAAACGACACGTACTTGGGTTTGCATCTTGTCCGAAACCTGACACTTCTCTCATCTACTGGATCATGAGGGGTATAGTTTGGGTGCTAGTCTTTCAAAGAGGATAATAAGCCACAGTTCTATTCTGAATGTTATGTGCGCTTAATGCACGTGGAAGAGCTTACAGCAACCATCTCTATATATTTAATACCATGAATAGTGAAAAGACGTTAAAATATAAAGAATGAAGAAATAGCAATAAGAGGGTTGTCTCTGGAAGAACTCTGTAGAATACTACAATTCTGTTTTATTAAAAAAAAGGGAAATAATTATACAGACAAATGGAAAGAAGGGTGCACTGTGGCCACACACTTTGTGTCCTCTCTGAATTTTAGCAGAGAGGACTGTCATGTCTGGAAATGCCCTGGCTGATTGAGTGTTGAATATAGAGTTCCCGTCAGTCTTCAGTTTGTGCCGATTGATAGAGGACTGCTGCTTGTAGGACAGCCATTTTGGCTCCCCAAGATGATAGAGAAATAGATAGATAGATGGCTAGATAGATAAATAGATAGATGAATATATAGACTGATAGATAATTAATATATAGTGATTAATACATAGATGAGTAGATAGATAGGTAGGGGATATATAGATAGATAGATAGAAGGACTAGTACTTAGACATATACTTAGATCCATAGATAGAAGGCTGGTATATAGATAGGTAGATAGATAGATATAAGGATAGATAGTTAGACAGAGACAGACGGACAGACAGACAATCAGACAGACAGTTAGGTAGATGGATAGAGAGATAGACAAAGATATAGTTAGATAGACTGATAGACTGATAGATGGATATATAGATAGATATATAGATAGACTGATTGATAGATAGGTGAATAGATAAACCAATGAATCAGTCAGTCAATAGACAAGCAGACATAGATACACATGTATCTGCTGTTTAGTATCCAATACCAATAAAAAGACCAAATTCCCCCTCCTCCCCCCAAAAAAATCCCTTTGCTAGGTTTCCTTGTCTTCAGGACAGAGAGAACAAAAGCATTTCTTGCAAAGAAAAAGATAATTGATAATGTTAGCAAAATAATAGATCAACATTTTCCTTTGCATTCTAAAAACCACAAATTGCACAGCTTTTCCGTTCACCTATCGAAAACTTCAAATGAAGACATAATTAATGATAAAATTTTTTTTTCATCATTTAATGATGATAACAGAATTCGAAGGCTGTAGTGTCAGTAAGGTAAGGTGAGCTCAGAAGTGTCGATCCTGTCACAAATCCAGGCACAGGCGGCACTACAATAACAGGATCCAACTTGTGGCTGTTAACGGAACAATCCTCACTTCAGAGAAATACAGGGCTCTTGTCCTCTTGTTCTCATTGTCCTCCTTGTCCTAAGTGTGCCCTTTGTGACGGTGATAGCCAGGTGAAGGGGTTAGGCATGATGCTTGGCTGTCTGTGAGCTAGATCCGTCAGAAGCGGACGAGATGCGGATACAGCCACACCAAAACCCAGCACTGGTGAGGGATAGAGGTGGGATGATGGGAGTGAGGAGAAGGATGGGAAGGGTGATTAATAATGTATAAACAAGTTTAGTGAAGGAATAAAGAAAAAAGCTCACCAACTAGCTATCCATCCATCCATCCATCCATCCATCCATCCATCCATCCATCCATCCATCCATCCATCCATCCATCCATCCATCCATCCATCCATCCAACAAACAAACAAACAAACAAACAAATTATTACCTAACTGTCGTGTTTAGACACCATCCCTGAAGAAAAATCGGGGAGTTGGAGTTGGGGATCTTTGCGCCTGGTGGCAGCATGATCTGTGGCTCTGTAGGTCAAATGCAAGCGCTTTGATTTGTCTTTACAAGAGATAGCGCTATACAAATTCCATGTATTATTATTATTTATTAACTAACTAACAAACTATCTAACTAATCAAGATTCACTAGCATATAGTTCAAAGTACAAAAAAAAATTGCACTTCCTTTTCATTTTCACAATCACACTTCTTCAGACAAAGACAGAGACAGCAGTGAGATCGATCTGTGACTGAGAAGAAAATGGACCCCACTTCAGAGAGAAAGATGGAACTCTGCTGTGGTGTGACCAGCCTGAGTGTCCAGTTCCTCTGACTCTGATAGCCCGTTGAAGGGATCTGGAGTGATCTATCGCTGT
>CM060316.1:97034744-97037244 GCA_030674155.1 Stramonita haemastoma | reverse complement strand
ACCTTGAGGCGGACAGCAGGACATGATAAAGCAGTTCACACGCTGCATGCCCTGTAAAGCCGGGCACAGAATGGACACTGATGACCCAAGGACCTCAAACAGCTGACCTCTGATGCCATGGCTCCATGACCGGGAAGGCTGCTGACGCCATATTGATTTCACAGACCTCCTGGCCTCTAACGCTACTTCAACAGGGCCAAGTATTATCTGAACACGGAATATAATTGTGTGTGAGTCAGCATGATATGTAGTTTTGGTTTTAATGGGTTTATGTGCTTACTTTGTTAGTTAATTACAAGACGTGTATTAATCACTCGATAGTTTTTACTATATGGTCTTTACAAGAATTTTGTTGCTGCACAAATTATCAATCTACTCTGTGTGTGCGTGTATGCGCGTGCGTGTGTGTGTGTACATTCGAATTTGCTAAAACTATAAATTGTTATTGATTGCCTGTGTGTTGTATAGGTCGAATCCAAGCGCTTTGATTTTTTTTTTTTTACAAGATATAGCGCTATATAAATTCTATGTATTATCATTATTGTTATAACTACTATGATGATGATGATGATGATGATGATGATGATGATGATGATGATGATGATGATGATGATGATGATGATGATGATGAAAGCAGGTTGATTCTGAGATTTCCTTCTTTCCAGGAGCACAAGCTCTACCCCAAAAGCAGAAACATTGTCGTTGTCCTCTTGGAATCTGCGCCCCATTTTCCTCTTCAGTCTATTTCTGCACAACTTCTTACTACGAATCATACACAGAATAACATCTTGTGCCTAGTTTTAAAAAAATCTATTTCAGTGCAATAACAGCCTAAAAATGGTAGGACATGTGTATTATGTCTGGAAGACAAAATCCCAGAAAACTAATCACACATCTCACTCAGAAGAACCGAAAACCCTAAAACGCCACCTTTAAGATTCCGCAGTGCTTCTTGAACACTCTTAGCTGTTTGTATTGCTGTGTTGTCGTGCAATATCCTCGCTGATATTACAGTTATTACTGCGGTCAATGGCGTGGGAAATATGCAGTGATGGGGAAGGAATGCGTTGCCGTGTATTGCAGGCAATATCAGGAATGGGCAAACACTACAAGTGGCATAGATGATGATGCTCATGTTGCTGTTATTTGGGCAATAATTGTACACTAGGAACAGCTTGCTCTTGTTTCATAATTCTGCACCCACGATGTTCTTCATTTTGTTGTTGTTGCTGTCTATTGGTTTGGTTGTCTGCTTGTCTATCTGTTTCATCTCTATAATTATGTTATCGACCGATTGATATTCCTGTAACATTCCAAAATAACAGATAAGGACACATCGCTCTAAGGTATTGATTAATATTTCTGTAATATTCCAAAATAAGTTTAAATCAGAATTCCATACACGCACACACAGACACACAGACACAGACACAGACACACACAGAGACACAGACACGGTCACAGACACACACACAGACACACACACACACACACAACGCGCGCGCGCGCGCACGTGCGTGCACGTGCGCGCGCACACATCTGCAAACAGTAACTCTCGTAAGATAGACAGAATCAAGTAAGCAAAAAAAAAAAACACTAGCTGCATGTCAGCAAAAAAATGTCCGCCACAAGAGCAGCACAACCTAGAATGCATGCATTCACATAAAGGAGGATTGATCTATAAGCTCATCAAAAGAAAAGAGAAAACCCTTATGGATCATTGAAGTCCGAACCAAAGCTTAGTTCAGAGAAAAATCAACCCTCAGTTGGACAGCAGCATTTCCATGACTGTGTCTTAGACCTTTGCCTTACAGATCACGAAAAACCAGTGAAACCCCTTTACCATGGAAGAAGAATATAGAGAAACAGGACACAGGGAGGAGGAATTCAGTTTCTTTTAACTACTAGACACAAAGCAATACTTAGAGTCAGTGCCCTTAAGAAATCTGACTATGGATATTCATGAAGAAAGCAGAAAGGCTTATTCTTTTCTTTCATGCTTCAGTGAATCGTCTTTTTTGACTTGTAAAAGGATATGGAAATTTGCAATGCTGACAGATGGACAAAGTCTGATCTGTTACGTTTCGACAATAACGTGCTTATTCAAGAGCTTCCTATGAAGTAGGGTTTCTTGTGAATTGGATACACTGGTAGAGTAAAAAAAATATATGCATTTCAGTAGTAAGCTCATCCGAAGTGAATTAAGCGTTAGAATATTATTATTGATTCTACAACCTGAACTGAAAGAGGACATAACACAACACATAGAAACACAGACACAATCACATACAGGCAGACAGACAGACAGACAGGCACACAAATACACAAATAAAAAACACACAAACTCAAACACACACATACAAACACACACATGCACACAAACACAAACACACACTCACACACGCACAGACACGTATACACACTCAGACAAACAGACAGTCAGACATACGTACAGGCAGACAGACACACAGACAGACAGACACACATATTCACACATACA
>CM060316.1:97027244-97032244 GCA_030674155.1 Stramonita haemastoma | reverse complement strand
AGCATAACTCAGTCAAGGGTGCTAAAACCAACACGCCCTTTTCCTGTTACCAAGTCTAAGTGTGGTCAGTTCCTGCTACAATGAACACCAGCTGGGCTGGGCTGGGGTGTGATGGATAGCAGCTGAGAGCAGCTGAAAGCGGGGTAAATAGGCAGCTGTGTAGAACCAGTGCTGGAACTGTACTTTGGAATCTACCTTGGAACAAGACCGAAGACTTGTAGAGACCTCCAAGCAAATGATGCATGATGATCCTGCGCTTAATGGTGCGGAAGACTGATGGCATGCACCACACTGATTTCACAGAGCTGTTGGTCCCTGAGGCTGCAGCTGGACGGACCATCCATCACCTACATGGGAAGACAGTGAAGGAAGGTCTTCCCGGCTTGTGAACCCAAGGTTGAATTCTGTGTCGTTGGCTGGTTGGGTGGACAGTGTGAGGCTGGGTGAAAATGTGAAGAAGCTGCAGTCAGCTTTTTTAGTATGGGTTTAAATATGTTTTAGAAAGTCAATTATGAAAAGAGATTTTTTTTAGGGAGGAAGCATTAAACAAATGTCTGAATTTTGTCAGTCATCTAGTTTTGGTGCTTTAAAAAAAAAAGAAAACCCTAAAAAGTTGGACTTGGTAGGAATAAAAGAGTTTTAGTTAGCTCTTGATATTTGAAAGGTGGCTTGTGCTTTTCAGATAACAAAGACAAAAGGCACCCCTCACTTTTTAAGATAGCAGATGGGGTCAGCATGACTACTTTACATGTCCGACTTCATGTTGCATTCTGTTGTTGAACTCTAGATACAACTTGGTCATATAACAAATGCAAGCTACTGCCCACCAGTAACACTGTTTACCTATCCAACTTTCTTTTTTTCTTTATTATTATGTTTCATAGTTTTTCATGGAATGATTTGTTCTGCCTTGTGTTTTGTTTATCATGCACAAATAGGCACCAAACTAACAAAACCGCATGCACACAGGGACTGGATGTAAAAAGTCCATGAGTGCTTATTCCATTAATATAGAATTAAAATATAAAACATAAAAAAGGCTACAACTATGAAGACTTGTCCATTATGTTTTTATGACTTACTTCCGGAAAACGAATCCCAATCTCACTTAGAATAGCAAGGAATCCACAGACACCACCTTCTCTATCTCTCTCCTGCTTCTTGGATGCACTCGACAGATTTTACTGCTCTATCAATAGTTTTATATCCACGCCAGTATTACTGTATTGCCCCTCGACAATGGCAGGGAATGTGAGGTTAACTACATAGATATTTGTGTCATTATTGCAGGCAATATTGGGTACGTGGGAAAACACGATGCTCCTGCGGTGCCATTTTAGAGAATGGGTACATAAAAGAACTTTTTATTGTGCCAGGCCCAAGTCACATTGTCTTTCTCTATCTGTTGATCTCTTATCTGCTTCTATCTTTATCTGTCTGTTTCTCCTGTCCTCTTGCTCTCTCTCTTCTCTCCTCTCCTCAGTTTATAGTCTTATCATAAGGATTTTCGGGGGAGTAGGGTTCGTGCTGATATTAAGTCCAGCCAAAAAAATCTCTACAAACGGGTGTTTCGGTAGTTGCGCAAATCTGCGCCGTCAGTTCGCGAGGACAAGGTTTCAAACATAGATTATCTCGCCCCCCCCCCCCACAAGTACATCAATGTCATCATTAGTTTGGTGATATTCCTATCTCATTTACTGACAACATAGCTTGATTTATTACAAACAATAAGTGCATAAGACAGATGACAGCAGACCTAAGTAGCACACATGCTAATTTTGAGATAAGAGAGCTGAGATAATATATTTTCCTTATTCATGACACAATCAGAGGAATGGAATCAACATCACTGCGCATACACATCAAATGACAAGATGGCAAGATTTACAATACTGCATACACTCGGGACAGGGTGTAAAAAAGCGCATGAGTGCTTATTCCATTATCCTTGGTATAAAAATAAATAAATACGATAAAGAAAGTGAACAACCAAGTCACCAGCATAATGTGTGACCATTAAACCAAAAAACTCAGACAAGCAGACGTCAGTAAACAACAGACTAGCTCTTTGCACCAGACCAGAAACAAACCATAAAAATGCCAGTTGGCTTGGCTGATAGTCATGAAGGTAGCAGCAGGACTGAATGGAACCAGAGCATGAACTGCATGATGTTGAAACCTGCAGAGAGGGAACAGGGGGAAGACCCGCAGGGCCCACCCTGCACCTGGCTGTTGATCTCCGGGGCTTGAGGAGAGAAGACTGATGGCGCTGCATTGATTGCACAGAACTCTTGGCCCCTGACGATGTAACAGCCCCCTTTATCACTTAAACGTGGAAATAAGAGCCTGGGTCTTCCTGGCGTGTGGAGCACAGGACTTACTTTTATCTCCACCCCAGCTGGGAAATATAGGGTTACAGGTAAACACGTTAGGGGCTGGTCGGTTTAGAAAGGTAAAGGGAATTCCGGTTTGAGGGAGATTATCTCGAAGAGTGTCAAGGTTTAAGTTAAAATCAGTATAGTGACGCAAATACTTATCTATTGAAATCTAGACAGGCTGAATATTGTGTTATTTGTTTTTAGAAAGAAAAGTTCTGGACCATTTAAAGTGAGTTTTATCCTTTTATTTAAAATTTGTTCCTGAACGACAGCTACAAGGTTCACAAAACGTAGATTTTGGGTATGCAACCGTTTTATGCACACCATATAGGTAGCTGCATTCAAAGCTAGTTTCGTAATGATTGAAAATAACAAAATTCTGTTGAAAAACAAAATGATAAGTGTTCTAGAGTTCGTATAATGATTGACAGTATTTTGAAAATCTAGGAGTGGATACAAGTATCATTCCATCAGCGTTCCACGGTGTCCTTTTCTCGCCAGGTGGCAGCCTAAGATCAATAAGTGCTGAGAGCCATTGACACTTCAGAGAAAGATTGGTTCGTGTCATCTCTGTCTGATTGTGTTAATGACAAGAGTGACTGTCCACTTTTCCCTGATGGCCAGTGGAGTAGATCCGGCATGACAAAGTGCTTGGTGTTGTGTGTGTGGAGTGTGTGTGTGTGTGTGTGTGTGTGTGTGTGTGTGTGTGTGTGTGTGTGTGTGTGTGTGTGTGTGTTGTGTGTTGTGGAGTGTCTGTGTGTGTCTGTGTGTGTCTTGTGGTCTGTGTCTGTGTCTGTGTGTCTGTGTGTCTGTGTGTCTGTTGTTGTTCGTCTTCAATTTTACATCTGTTCACTTCTTGTGATATTAGACGGTGTGTGTGTGTGTGTGTGTGTGTGTGTGTGTGTGTGTGTGTGTGTGTGTGTGTGTGTGTGTGTGCGTGGTGCGTGTCGTGCGTGCGTGATTGCGTGTGATGCGTGTGTGTGTGGTGTGTGTGTGTGTGTGTGTGTGGTGAAGAACATTGATCAAACGCAGGCACTGTCATTAGGGCCAGAAGCATGAAAATCCCATTCGCAAGTGAGCAGAAGCGTGGTGATGACCAGCACAAGTTACTTTTGTCAGCTACTAGAAGTGTATATAGTTTGGACTTGTGGCACTTTTTGGACATGTCTGTTCAGAGTGTTTGAGCCACTGTGAAGACTTCTGACTGTTGAGGTGTTGGGATTTTGGTGTCTCACTTCTTTTAGCATACTTTGATAACATTTGATTATTGAAGTTTTCGTAATGATTCAAATTACAAATCGATGGAGATTTGATTCGGTTTGATTTGATTTGATTTGGTTTGTTTTTTTATATCGAGGATAATGGAATAAGCACTCTTGTGCTTTTTTTTTTACATCCAGTCCCCGTGTGTATGCATTTTTGTAAATGTCATCTGTTCCCACCTGCACACGATGGGTTACTCTTATGAAAAGCAGAACAGGGTTTAACGTGTGCGCAAGATGTTCTGCGTGCGTTCACACACGGGGCCTCGGTTTAAAGTCACATCCGAAGGACTCTTGGGGAGAATGGAGTCAGCACTAATGTTAACTCCAGGAGAAAAATCTCCTCGACCGGACTCGAACCCGGGTCGTCAAATTGCCAGCGCAATGTTCTGACCACTAGGCTATCTAGAGGGATAGAGAGATAGAGGGATATATATATATATATATATATATATATATATATATATATAATATAGAGAGAGAGAGGAGAGAGAGAGAGGAGAGGAGAGAGAGAGAGAGGAGGAGAGGAGAGAGAGAGAGAGAGTCAGAGAGAGAGAGAGGAGGTGAAGCTATATGGATCCATAGACGCATAGTTATATAAACAGGTCTGTAAGAATGTACGGAAGTAAGTAGTTTAGAAAGTAAGTGAGGAGGACTGAATACGAAAGTGGAGGGCTATAGTTTTAGTGCGTATTATACACAGACACATCATGAGCTGGAATGTCCACTTTACCAATGACATATTTCTTGGTGCTTAGGATTATTAAGCTCTGCATTTATTGTTTACCTAAAAATAATGGCATAGGAGTTGTTGACAAATTGGGTCTACTTGATGACACTTGAACTGAAAAAAACACCAACTCCCTGACATCTTTCCCAAAACACAAGATTTGATATTATTATGATATGCTTACATCTATTTCAAATTTTTCTCAAAGCCAAAACATGGCAGACTATTGTCAGTAGAAGAATTCTTTAAGGGACCAAACTCTTTGGAAAGGTAACAGACAATAGTCCAGTTACTTTTGTAGACAGTTGAACGCAAACACTGTTTTCAATAGTAGCCCCAAGGCACCTTGTTATGAAAAATCCCCTGTAATCATGTCATCATATGCTGATAAAGTTAACAGATCTTCGGAGTTTTAGATGTGTTTGCTGTCTGTTCTCTTTTAAAAAACACCAACTGATTCTCTCGATTTGTACCGACATTTTTTGTTGGATAAACTTTGCTTTGATTAGTAAATTACATGTCTTTTAAAAATGTCTACAATCTCAGAAAATAGTGTTATTATTTTAATGTGTGATGACCACCATCACATGGACAATGTAATTAGAAAAATAAGATATCTAGAAATGACAG
>CM060316.1:97009744-97022244 GCA_030674155.1 Stramonita haemastoma | reverse complement strand
TATATATATATATATATATATATATATATATATATATATATATATATATATATATATATATATATATATATATCAAAGTATGACAACGCTTCAATATTGCTTTCGGAATTTCGCTTACGTTAGTGCTTGACAACCACGTATGAAAAATTCCAAACATCCACCTTGCCCTACAGGCAGCCGTACCTTGACTTCAAGTAATGTATTTAGCGGTTATTTTTCTAGCATCTATCTGTAGATGGAGACAGTCCTCACAGTCATTTTTCAAGGTATGACAACACTTCAAGCCAGGCTATGACGTTTTGCTTACGTTAATAATTTACACGTTTTTTGTGTGCTCAAGGACAGAAGGAAAGGATGTGATTCGGTGCGAATGTCACGTGCATGCAGGACTATCAGTGTCAGACCTTCCCTTGCTTACCCTATCCTGTTCTGCAGGACTACCAGTGTCAGACCTTGCCTTGCTTATCCTGTTCTGTAGACTGTTATCCAGGCTGGCAGAGCAGCCATGAGGGATAGAGATTTGGGGTAATACAGTTTTCTTATCCTGACAGTGCACAGCTGAAGGCTCAGTGTCTCTGACTCTTGGGGACAGACAGTGAGATGAGATTTGTAAACTAGTGATGGTAGTGACAGTATGTGTGTGTGTGTGTGTGGGGGGGGGGGGGGTATGTGTCTGCGTCCGTGTATGTGTGTGTAGTCTATCTGGGGTAGTATATGTGTGTGTATGCGCGCGCATGAGAATTTCATTCTTCATCAAAAATTTATGATACGTGAAAATGAAGTTAATCGCTACAATTCTATGAAGGTCAGAGTAAAGCAATTTTCTAACAAATTAATGAAGAAGTGAAAACTAGAATAAAGAGTGTCATCGGTCCATATGAAGAGCTCCTAACTACAATGAAAAGACACAAGCTAAAGTGGTACGGGCACGTCATACGATCATCTGGACTGGCCACGGCAGTCTTGCAGGGAACAGTAAGGGGAGGGAGACGAAGAGGCAGACAGAGGAAACAATGGGAAGACAACCTCAGAGAGTAGACAGGCCATGGGTGGAGCGATCTGCTACGGAGGGCACAGGACCGTGGGGAGTGGAGGAAGCTGGTTGCAGATTCTTCAGTTGTGCCCTAGGGTCCACGGGACTAAAGGACAGGTGAAGGTGAAAGAAGGAAAAAAATCAAGTTGCATGTTTTCTGTATGGCAATAGCTGTAATTAAAAAATGAGTTTAAGAAATTTAGACTAATGTGTGGCAAAGGAAAAGGAAATGTTACAAGGAGAATAAACCACTATGTTACAAGAAGAATGAACCCAGTATTGTACCAACCATATAAAACAACAACAAAAATTTTAACGATATAAAACCATAAGGACAGCAAAATTGCAAAAACATCCCCATTTTTTTTTCAAATACCCCTGAACACAGATTTCCTTCAGAGAATCATTTTCTCCTATCTCCCTTCACAGTCTATGATTCTACAAGAGATACACCTCCCGTCTTTCAAACACCACTGAATCCGCATTTCTCTCAGAGAATCACTATCTTTTTGTCCACTCCACTCCCCCACCCTACCCTCCAAGACAAAGAACCGAGAGTGCTGAGAGCAGCAAGAGTCTACATACAAAAAAATACCAGGGCAGCAATTCACGCTTAGGAGACAGATGTGGCATGGCGGACTTGCTTCCTCATTACAATGAGGAGCGGGGTCGGTCTCATCACATGCTCGGCTGGTTTTCTCCGTCGCCCCCGGAATGGAGACTGTGTGTGTGAAAAATCGATGTGTAGTTGCTTGAGATCCATCCCCCATCCGCTATGGTATAGTGCTACTACTTAGGAACAAACCCAGGCCAGGCCCATGTCCAATTCTTGTTGCTGGGGTGGAAAGTGCTGATGAGTGGTGCTGTCTGTGTGTATGAATAATGTTGTTTGAGTTTCTTTGCATAAGACTTGGTCTTGTTCTTGGTTGTTGTTGTTTTTTTTGTTTCTTTGCCTGTTTGTGTGGTTAAGTTTTCTAAAGTTTTGTTTATGGTGTTGGATGAAACATTTTTTAAACATGGCAATTTAATTTTTTTTTATAATGATTTATGATTAGACAGCTTTCTGCTAAAATACTAATAAATGACATAAAAGCAAACGAAGCAGATCAGCTCACGAAAATTCAGATTGAATGAATAGATTATACAGTAAATATTACGCAAAAAATACGACCCGGTCTCATGTTTTGCAAGAAACATTAATGACAGCCTATCCTTAAACATCTATGTCCTGCAAGTGTGGACCTAAATACAGAAGCAGTTGTGCTGCGAGTCTTCAAGGAGAAGTTGAAGATGCTCGACTTCAAGACCTCTATAACACTGCAGCACAGTAAAGATGTTTCATCCTGGAAAACACACAAATCACACTTACAGTCATTTTGACGATGAGAATTTTCCGGCAGTGATCAAAATGAAGACAGTTTCACTTTAAACAACTTTCTGATTTAAGTCAAGCCTTACATAGTTATATACGAGTGAGAAGAAAGGCTGCAGCCCAGGCAGACAGACCAGCGTCAGACTTCATCTGTCCTCTCTGCCATAGGGACTGTCATTCCCGTGTCGAATTGATCAGTCACACCCGACACTGTATCAGATTAAACGCCTAGAAGGCAACTGGGGCATGTCTACTACATAGTTATATACGCTATCGTTACAAATATACAAGAAGTATAGCAGAAAGAGCGAAGATAGTCCACACTGACCCTGAGAGAGCAATTTCATAGTAAAGCTGGACTGTCCTCAAGCAAGACCAAATTCAAGATGCTCTAGGGATTTGTTCTTCAGATGAAAAATTACTAAAAACATTTTCCCTTTCAGGATTGAATTTATCTTGTTCTGTTAAATTTCTGCTGCCATGTTGCTAAACATCGCTAACACATTTAATCAGCGTGTCTACCTTTCTATATCCTCTTTGTTTTTGTGTCTGCTTGTCTGGGTGTCTGCTCTATTAGAGTTTCACACCAAGGAGCAAATGCTGATACTTGCTAGTTGTAATATTTTTGTTCCATGGCTAGAGCTCCGAGTTCACCAATCGTGAGATTTTTGTGTATGCAACTGCCCCCCCCCCCCCCCCTTACACACACACCATTTAGATAGCCACAATCCGACATCGGGGACGGTGTATACACACAACACCTGTGTGCATGCATTTAAAAAAATTGTCGTCTTTCCTGCCAGCACGAAACGGCATACTCTTCCGAAACGCGGAACGGGTTTTTAGCGTATGTGTAAGATTCTCTGTTTACATTCGCGCATGGGTCTCAGTTTATATTCTCATCCACAGGGTTTTGGCATTCAGTTCGATTTGCTTGTCAAACTGGGAAGAAAGGGCAATTCAGGGTGGGAATCGAACCTTAAACCTCACGGTTTACTTGCTGAGTAGGTTTACGCCTTAACCGTCCTGCCACCTTCCTTCTCGCTAGTTGTAGGAAGATGGGCAGTATCATGGAAATATACACCTAGGCTGACAGGCAGAGACATGTATTTGCCGGATAATTGTACGTGCCCATCCTACAGGGATAAACCTTTCCTCTTGGCATTTGCTTACTAGATTTGCTGGCCCGATTCTCTCCTTTGTAAGAGAGAGAGAGAGAGAGAGAGAGAGAGAGAGAGAGAGAGAGAGAGAGAGAGAGAGAGAGAGAGAGAGAGAGAGAGAGAGAGAGAGAGAGAGAGAGAGAGAGAGAGAGAGAGAGAGAGAGACAGCTGGGGGGAGGGGGGCAGACAGACCGACAGACAGACAGACATACAAACAGACAGATACACAACAGACAGAAACAGACAGAACGCATCTCGTGTAATTCCTGCCACAGCACTAACAATGATTTCAGCTGCTGCTAAAATCATAGAAATGTAGCGTTGGACCAAACAGCTAACTTATCATTTAAAAATTCTTTATCATGTGTGGAATTCATGGTTACCCCTCCCCCCCCCCCCCCCGAAAACTAAAGAAGACAGTAAATATACAGCACAGCAACAGAATACTAAAAATACTCCTTCTTTCATTTTTTTCTAATCATTTTTTTTTAGCAATATATAAAACACAGGAACGAGGTCTGTGGAAGACCTTGACAGAGAAAAACAAACAAAAGAACGGATCGGAAATCTACCGCAGCCTCCAGTAAAAAAAAATATTGTCGTAGTTTCAATGGTATTTTTTGCTGTTGTTTTTCTGCTGTTTCTTTTTTCTCTTTGGGTATATTTTTTGCGGAGGATAAGTTAAAGGTTTATTTTCCTTTTTTTTCTTTTCGTTTGGATGGTTTTAATTTTCTGATCAAGGTTAGGTGAGGTTTTTGTGTTTTTTGTTTTTAATCCGTTGTTTTTTTTGCATTCTCTTGCACAATTTTCATTATTGTTGTTGGAGCTTTCTTTTCAGTGTTGTATGTTTCAATCTTTTTGTCTATCTCCTCTTCAATTTTGCTTGTTTCTTTGTTTTCTGTTTGTTATTTGCTACTTTCTTTCTTTCTTTCTTTCTTTCTTTCTTTCTTTCTTTCTCTTCTTTCTTTCTTTCTTTCTTTCTTCTTTCTTTCTTCTTTCTTTCTTTCTTACTTGATTGCTTTTCCTATGTTTTAAAAATTGCCATTATTCTTTTCTATTTTCTCTGCCTCTGTCTCTTCGTCTTTGCACTTCTCTCTTTCGTTTCTTTTTTCTCTCTTGTCTCTTTCTGTCTCTGTTCCGCTCTCTTTCTTCATTTTTTCGAGTGTCCCTGTATCTCTTCTCTCTTCTCTCTCTCTCTCTCTCTCTCTCTCTCTCTCTCTCTCTCTCTCTCTCTCTCTCTCTCTCTCTCTCTCTCTCTCTCTCTCTCTCTCTCTCTCTCCTCTCTCTCTCTCTCTTCTCTCTGGGTCGGATAGCCTAGTGGTCAGAACATTGCGCTGGCAATTTGGAGACCCGGGTTCGAGTCCGGTCGAGTAGATTTTTCTCCTGGAGTTAACATCAGTGCTGACTCCACTCTCCCCAAAAGTCCTTCGAATGAGACTTTAAAACCGAGGCCCCGTGTGCGAACGCACGCAGAACATCTTGCGCACACGTTAAATCCTGTTCCGCTTTCGTAAGAGTAAGCCATCGTGTGCCGGTGGGAATAGATGACATTTACTAAAGTGCACATACACGGGGACTAGATGTAAAAAAGCACAAGAGTGCTTATTCCATTATCCTCGATATAAAAGAATAAATCAAATCAAATCAAATCTCTCTCTCTCATTATCCTCGAAATAAAATTAATTTTTGTTATTTGATTTGATTATTATGATTTCGATTCTGATCTTATCTCTATCTCTCTCTCTCTCTCTCTCTCTCTCTCTCTCTCTCTCTCTCTCTCTCTCTCTCTCTCTCTCTCTCCTCTCTCTCTTCTCTCTCTCTCCCCTCTCTCTCTCTCTCTCTCTCCTCTCTCTTTTCTCTCTCTCTCTCTCTCTCTCTCTCTCTCTCTCTCTCCCCTCTCTCTCTCTCTCTCTTTGTGTATATCTGAGTGTCTTCGATTTTACGTCTGTTCACAAAGTGATATTAGACGAGCGGGGAAGGGGAAGTGATGAGATGAGGGCTTTAAAGCAAAGAGATGTGTTGGTATTAAAAGTTTTTGGGTGAATCAATATTTTGATTCCAAACAATACAAACAGCATGTTGCAAAAAAAACGTGGCAAAGAAACACAAATAGAACAAAAAAACCACAGAGCAACCGAATACTATGCTAGAAGCAAAACCTGTACAGTTGCAAACCATTTTGACAGTTAAACTGTTAAAGTCTCTCACTGTCATAATCATTCTACAATTATTTATTTATTTATTATTATTATTTTTTTTTTATTAGAGACCGCATCACAGAGAGCGCTATCTCCTGTTTATCTGTCTGCAGGGGCATCTTTCCGCCTTTGTTTGTCTGGCTCTGTTTCTCTGTATTTATTGTCTTTGTCCTCGTCTCTGTCTTTGTGTCTGTCTTAGAAAATTTGTGTATTGATGTAAGAAGTTTAGAGTTTAATAATAATAACAAAAAAACACAACTAAGTAAGTCTGTCTAAAGGACAGGGCGGGGCAGACAGTGGAATTCAAGATTGAAGGGAGGCTGGTGATGACCTGGAATAAACCAGAATCAGATCCGTGGTTCCGATTTAAAGTGTCATTGTTGTACACAATGTTCTGTAGGGAGTGGATCGGTGGTCTAGAGGTAACGCAACTGCCTAGAAAAGCAAACAGTCCAGATTTGGAAGTGTGTTGTGATGGTTCGATCCCTGATTGTATCAGAAATGTTGTTTTTTTTTTACCTATCCACTAAACCATGAGTGGTGGTCTTGATGCTAGTATTTCGGATGAAACGATAAACTGAGGTCCCGTGTGCAGCATGCATTTAGCGCACGTAAAGAACCCACGGCAAAAAGAGAGTTATCCCTGGCAAAATTACGTCCTAAAGCCACTCTGATAGGCAAATAAATACATATGCAAACAGAATTTTTTTAAGCAGTGGCTGGCGCTGCTCTTGTGGCTACACTTTCTCCCTGGGGATAGCAACCCAAATTTCACGCAGAGAAATCTGCCGTGACTTACAGTGGTATAGAATATAATATAATTTGTTTTGACGACTACACATAGCAAAAACTTACTTCTTTAATTAAACAAAGACTTTGACATCATTGCAAGCATCACGATCATGTTATGGTACCGATAAAAATAACTAAGACAAAAAGTTTCAGATGAAATTGTATGCTTTCACGTCTATTTTACGATTGTGTGTGTGTGTGTGTGTGTGTGTGTGTGTGTGTGTGTGTGTGTGTGTGTGTGTGTGTGTGTGTGTGTGTGTGTGTGTGTGTGTGTGTGTGTGTGTGTGTGTGTGTGTGTGTGTGTGTGTTTGGGAGTGAGTGAGTGGTGGGTGAGTGTGTGTGTATGTGTGTGTTGTGTGTGTGTGTGTGTGTGTGTGTGTGTGTGTGTGTGGTGTGTGTGTGTTTGTGCGCACGCACGCTCGCGCGCGGATGTGTGTATATATGTATATGTGTATATGAGTGTATGTATGTATGTATGTATGTATGTATGTATGTATGTATGTATGTATGTATGTATGTATGTATGTATGTATGTATGTATGTATGTATGTATGTATGTATGTATGTATGTGTGTGTGTGTGTGTGTTTGTGTGTTGCACAAAGAAAAGTCATACAACTTCCTAACCTAATATTCATCTTATGACATTGAATGGCAAAACCCCCCCCACGAAAAGAAGTCGATAAAAGAAATCGTGGATGTCTTCTTGTATTCAGTGTAACATGGGTACAAGGGTTTCTCCGGCCAATGAGATTTGCTCGCCTGTCTGTGGGTTGTTCTGTTGTGTGTGCTCTTGTCAAGATGTCTTCCTATGCTCACGGGGCTCTCAGAGAAATCTGTCGGCATAATTCCATTACGCCAAACACACATTGCTTTCCTCTGCGCGCTCTATCGACCCTGGCTCAGGTTTTTTTTTTTTTTTTTTTTTTTTCCTTCCAGTTTTTGCCCTGCTTGTGTGTGTGTGTGTGTGTGTGTGTGTGTGTGTGTGTGTGTGTGTGTGTGTGTGTGTGTGTGTGTGTGTGTGTGTGTGTGTGTGTGTGTGTGTGTGTGTGGTCTGTCTGTCTGTCTGTCTGTCTGTCTGTCTGTCTGTCTGTCTGTCTGTTTTTCTTCCTCTTGGTATGTGTCTTTGTCTGTCTGTCTGTCTGTATGTATGTCTGTCCGTCTGTCTGTCTGTCTGTCTGTCTGTCTGTCTGTCTGTCTGTCTGTCTCTGTCTCTGTCTCTCTGTCTCTCTGTCTGTCTGTCTGTCTCTCTCTCTCTGTCACTGTTTATCTCTTTCTCAAAGTCTCTGTCTCTGTTTCCACATCTCCCTCTCTCTCCGTGTGTGTGTGCGTGCGTGCGTGCGTGCGTGCGTGCGTGTATGCGTGTATGCGTGTGTGTGTGTGTGTGTGTGTGTGTGTGTGTGTGTGTGTGTGTGTGTGTGCGTCCCAATGTATTTGCTTTGCGCTTGTTTTTCATTGATATGAATCAAATCGTGACGTTACCCTTCTGTTTGTACGGTTTATTTTGTATAGAATGAGGCTCATATTCTACTCCACAGAGTTTGCTATTTGTGTGAAAGGCTAAATCTGAAAGTCACCAAATACCTTGCTGTTTGCTATCCATAATATGAACAAGGATGAATTTTAGTTTTTTTTTATTGTTTGTTTGTTCGTTTGTTGTTGTTTGTTTTTGTTGTTCTTGTTGCAGATGCTGGATTTAAAAACTCGATGAGTTCTGTACCAAAAAAAAATTGCAATCATCACACATGCCAATATTCTGTTCACTTAAGTGGAGGATATGAAAGTCAATTTCATTTGTCAAAATTATGTACATATCAAAAATAGTATTGTGTGTGTATTACCCGCCCTGTTATTGCAGTGGGTTAGAGGAGTTCAACACGTGAGGTGATTTAAACGGGGATAATGAAGAGACCACACACACGCACGCACGCAACACACACACACACACACACACACACACACACACACACACACACACACACACACACAACACAATGAGCAGATGATAAGATTTACAAAACTGCATACACACGGGGACTGGATGAAAAAAGCACATGAATACTTATTCCATTATCCTCGGCATAAAAGAATCTAACAAAATAACAAATTTAACAAAGAAAATACATAAGAAGCTGAAGGAAGGAGAGAGAGAGAGTAAGAGAGAGAGAGAGAGAGTAAGAGAAGAGAGAGAGAGAGAGAGAGAGAGAGAGAGAGAGAGAGAGAGAGAGAGAGAGAGAGAAGAGAGAGAGAGAGAGAGAGAGAGAGAGAGAGAGAGAGAGAGCAAAACCAGATCATTCACCCTTTGTTTGCATGCAACAGCTGTGGCAGAAACTGCCATGCACAGACTGGTCTGCTGAGTCACTCCACACGTTGCTCCTAACAAGACTCAAAAGGTAAAAAGGTAAATGTGTCCCATAACCTGTGTGGTCATAGGTGAGCGAGGTGTCAGAGACCTCAGCTTCTCTAAGGGCCAGCATTTTGAGGGCGGCGCCCATCTCCTCTCCCTCTCTCTCTCTCTCTCTCTCTCTCTCTCTCTCTCTCTCTCTCTCTCTCTCTCTCTCTCTCTCTCTCTCTCTCTCTCTCTCTCTCTCTCTCTCCTCTGCTTTTCCTTCCCTGACCCTAAAGAGGGCAGGTTCCCATTGACAGCTGGGTGAACTAGGGAACCGTACTGAAGCCAAGGCGCAGCTAACAAGACTGAAGTGACTAAAAAGCAAAAAAGTGCAGTAGCCATTGTCTTTAGGGATAGAAGCAGACTACTACTGTTCAGCCTGTGACTGTTTCCCATTCCTTGTCTAGCAGGTGACAGGCAAATAGCGATGACATGCACATTGTTGTGTCAACATCCCGGCCTCTCTCCTAACTTTCAAGCTCCTTATGGACAACTGCCCTGCAACCTGTCAGCATAATGCCGTAGGCATCCACTTTAAATACCACAGCCACAGTAAACAGCTTTTTCCTTTGTTGTCTTGCGTTTTCTTCATAATCAATCACCTGACAGCTGATTAAACAAAACTGTTAATAGAAGTTCAAATAATTATCTAGCGTGATTTATCTCTTGTGCCACATTCCCCCAAAGGTTCTAAAAATTAATTAATTCGGAGTCTCTCTTGTGAAAGCAGGAAATGTGCCAGGCCGCGCAGTTGTCACAAAAGCAGCCTTTAACACCTTAAAAGCTTTGCAGTGTAGGCTTCAGTGAGCACGGTGAATGCGCTGCATGGGGAATGAATAGGTTGTGTCAGGTTTGCTGCAGTTTAACGATTAGTTTTGAGGTTTTGGAAACAAATTGAATCTGAAGATTAATTTTTTTTTGCTAGTAGGCGTTTAAAAGTTGGTAAAATGTGTTGATAGAAAGCATTTGCTAATTAAATGATTAGAGATGTTTAATTAAAGGATTTTGTTTTCTAGGTGTTTTCAGTGTCGTCACCTCTTTTCAGCTTATTGATGATGAAGGGGATTTATTATTCATAGAGTTTATTTTTGTATCCATCAATAATTTTTGTTTTTTGGAAAGAGCATTTTGGAAATGGATGGATACTGTCTCTTATTATTTCATGAGCTCTCTAGATTTATTTTGATCTGGTTGGCTCTGTCTGTCTGTTTGTCTGTTTGTCTCCCCTTCTCCTCTCTCTCTCTCTCTCTCTCTCTCTCTCTCTCTCTCTCTCTCTCTCTCTCTCTCTCTCTCTCTCTCTCTCTCTCTCTCTCCTCTCTCTCTCTCTCTCTCTCTCTCTCAGCCTTGTTGAAGAGACATCGTAGTCTTGATGATTATGGGTGATCCATTTTACAGTTGTCATTAAACTTTCCAATTTTAAGCAGAATTTTTCCTTAGCACTGACCTTATTTCTTTGCTGAGTCCTTGAAATGAGACTATAAACAACATTCTTGTATGCAAACCGTAGGGATAATGTCTTGTGCCTATGATGAAACTCCTCGTAGGTTGTTTCATTAAAAGATAGGTCTGGTACAAACTAATATTATCTAGCATGCAAATTTTGTGCTCCAGTGGTGCTAAGAAGGACTGCAAATATTTGGGAGGCATAATATACCATGCCCAGGTTTTCAAGAAGAGCAGAACACAATTTGAAAGGGCAATATTAAGAGAGAGAGAGAGAGAGAGAGAGAGAGAGAGAGAGAGAGAGAGAGAGAGAGAGAGAGAGAGAGAGAGAGAGAGAGAGAGAGATATCCAAACCATAAAAGCTTATCAGAATCATGTCACAAATCAATACTATTAGAAAAAAAATGTTTCGATCTATGACGATTAAACTGCGCAAATAATTTAAAACTAACTGCTAAAAGTACATCGTTATTGTACGTGCAGGATTATTTTTATAATACATTTCATTCAAGCGTTGTTACAAAAACCTTGCACTATTCCTCTACTTACGGTATACTTAAAAAGAAAATGTTCAGACGACAAATCAAGGGGAAATAAAATGTTGATGAACGGCAAAGGGGAGAGCATTTAGAATGCAGTATGAAAAAATTCGTAAAATCTCTGACGACAATGTTTTGCATAAAGATTACAGCAAGAAACTGCAAACCATGAATCTGTTGTCGGAAACAAAGGCAGCTTTCAACGTAAAACCACTCTGTTTCTCTGCTTTGTTTCTCTTGTTGTTTTAAGGGATATTGGAAATGTTGGGGCCCGACAGACATGTTTTGCTGCTTTGCTTGAGTAGTTGTCCTTGTGAAAATTGGATGTTTGGGTTTTGGGTCAGGTGGTTATGTTATTGTTCTTGGAGCTAGAGAGAAGAGAGAGAGAGAGAGAGGAGAGAGAGAGAGAGAGAGAGAGAGAGAGAGAGAGAGAGAGAGAGAGAGAGAGAGAGAGAGAGAGAGAGAGTAAGTATGTTTGTGTGCGCATGTGTGTATGTGGGTGACCGTGGGTAAGCGTACCTGCGCGCGCGCATGCACCCACTTACTCATGCAAGCACGCACGCACGCACTCTCTCTGTGACACAAGCACACACACACATACACACACACACACGTACACACGTACACACACACACACAACACACACACACACACACACACACACACACACACACACACACACACACAAGACCCACTCACACAAAATCACCCACAAAAAACAAAACCCAAACAAGAAAACAGACTGGTGCAGAGAATAATCTTTCAAATGCAGAGGGCCAGAGTTCGTAAAGAAAACTTAAGCTTAGAGGCTATAGAGGAATAAGCAAAAAACAAAAAAAGCAAGATATCTATATAAGAAAAGGAGTATTGGGAGCCAAGGCTGCATCAAGCAAACATTATGACATTAAGATTCATTCGTATTGGGAGCTAAGGCTGCATCAAGCAAACAACATTATGCCATTCAGATTCATTCGTCCTGTAGTAGTTGAGCCCTTCCGAGACACTCATTGAGCCATAGAGGGCTGACAGGGGATTCCACACATGTCCCTGAGGAATGACACCAGACAGGGGCCTGGCTCAATACTGCCCGCCCACAAATGAGTTCGTTAAGGACAAGTTATATGTTTGCGTGGGATGTGGACTGCTATAGTTAGTCTGTTTTCTTTATGTTTTTAGATGTTGTTTGTCCGTCGTGTTCAACGCTGACCTCTTATTTTCAGACAGTGTTGAGTTATTATTATATTGCTTGCATGACTTCCGTGTCTGCAACTGCCTAAAAAATGAAGTCTGTCTTTTCCATGTTTTCAGATAGTGTTGAGTTATTATTATATTGCTTGCATGACTTCCGTGTCTGCAACTGCCCAAAAAATACTAAGGTCTGTCTTCTCTGTGTGTTCATAAAGAGTTGAGTTATTATACTGGTGCATGCCTTGTCAGATTTGTCGTGTTAGCGACAGACGCTATAAGTGTAGTGGTTAAGGCCAATCGAATTTAATGCCATGGATCTATGGAGTTGTGGGTTCGAAGCTCGGCAGTGTCTGGTAGTGAATTAAGAGTGGTTTAAAAAAACAACAA
>CM060316.1:96987244-96992244 GCA_030674155.1 Stramonita haemastoma | reverse complement strand
TCCTCCCTCTGCCCATTCTCTTATTTTTATCTGCTCTCTCTCTTCGTCTGTCTGTCTCTGTCTCTTTGTCTGTCTGTCTGTCTGTCTCTCTGTTTCTCTGGCTCTGTCTGTCTCTGTCTGTCCCTATCTCTGTCTGTCTGTCTGTCTGTCTGTCTGTCTGTCTGTCTCTGTCTCTGTCTCTGTCTCTGTCTGTCTGTCTGTCTCTGTCTGTGTCTGTCTGTCTGTCTGTCTCTGTCTGTCTGTCTGTCTGTCTGTCTGTCTGTCTGTCTGTCTGTCTCTCTCTCTCTCTCTCTCTCTCTCTCTCTCTCTCTCTCTCTCTCTCTC
Organism: Stramonita haemastoma; assembly: GCA_030674155.1. Lineage (NCBI taxonomy): Eukaryota > Metazoa > Mollusca > Gastropoda > Neogastropoda > Muricidae > Stramonita > Stramonita haemastoma. The sequence continues at coordinate 96,991,920 of CM060316.1, read as the reverse complement.
TCTCTCCCTCCCCCCTCTCCCCCCCCCCTCTCTCTCTCTCTGTGGGCTTCCCCTTAAATCCTCTCAAGCATTATACGCAGCATTCAGGTCTGCATCTGCATTAATTAATTTTTGTGGAGAAAGATGAAAGAAAAAAAAAAGATGCTGCCATTTCAGTTGAGGTCGTTTCCTTGTTTACCTGAAGTGCACTGACTTTTTCATCTGTCCTTGACTTCGTTCTCTTTGTTTGTTTGTGTGTTTGTTTGTTTGTTTGGCCAGTATGCGCATGGGCTGATGCCGTGAAGATAAAATTAATGACGATTTAAATCCGAGTCCATTAGAATGCTAAACCAGCCAGTCCAGCCCCTGACTGCCAAACAACAAAACATAATGGTCACATGCAAGGGTTGTTTGTTTGTGTGTGTATGTGTGTGTGTGGGGGTGGTGGTGGTGGTGTTGTGGTGTGTGTATGTGTTGTGTGTGTGTGTGTGTGTGTTGTGTTGTGTTGTGTTGTGTGTTGTGTGTTGTGTTGTGTGTTGTGTTGTGTGTTGTGTTGTGTTGTGTTGTGTTGTGTAGTGTGTATATGTGTTTGTGTGTGCGCGTGTGTGTATTGTAACTAAAAAACAAAACAAAACATAATGGTCACGTGCAAGGGTGTGTGTGTGTGTGTGTGTGTGTGTGTGTGTGTGTGTGTGTGTGTGTGTGTGTGTGTGTGTGTGTGTGTGTGTGTGAGTGTGTGTGTGTGTGAGTGTCTGTAAGTGAGTGAGTGAGTGAGTGAGTGAGTGAGTGAGAGAGTGTGTGTGTATGTGCGTGTATGTATGTGTGTGTTGTATGTACATGCGTGTGTGCGTGCATATGCGTGTGTGCGTGCGTGCATGTGTGTGTGTGTTAGTGTAACGCACTTTGATGACCTTGTTTTATCCTCTTTTCTCATTGGAGGCAAGCTCAACCACCTTCCGTTTCAGTGGACTTTCAAAATGGCTGACTCATGGGGGTGAACAAGTTGAAGGGGTAATGGCCGTGTGGATTAGGATGAAGGGGGGTGGGGGGGGGGGGGGTAGGGGATAAGTAGGAGGGCATCTAGTTGGGCTGGAATGGATATTTCAGTAGAAAGAAAGGTAGCAGAGATGTACTACTGTGTTACTGTCTCGAATTTACATGTATGTGTGGGTGTGGGTGTGGGGGAGGGGTGGGGGTGGGGGGTATGTGTGTGTGTTGTGTGTGTTGTGTTTGTGTGTGTGTGTTTGTTTTTGTGTGTGTGTGTGTGTGTGTGTGTGTGTTTGTGTGTGTGTGTGTGTGTGTGTGTGTGTTGTGTGTGTGTGTGTGTGTGTGTGTGTGTGTGTGTGTGTGCACGTGCGTTACTTGCAAACAAATTACTTGATACATATATATATATATATATATCATAATATATATCTAGAATTTAATTGGTTCATTCATTGATAGGCTATCTGTCTAATGAGTCATTTTTCAAAAATCACTATTCTTTTCTTTTAAAAACAAGGTCCGTGCTATGCCCTGTAGAATAAAAACAAATAAACAAACAACAAAAATGGCCGTTAATACAGACTGCACAGTGACCTCAGTGAATATGCTTAGTCAACTTTCTTTATTTGCCTCTCTCCACACACTGACTTGACCCCCCCCCCCCCCCCCCCCCCCACACACAGTCAACCCAGTAATTCAATGCCAGTCACTGAGTACATGCAGGCGTCCCTGTGCACTATTGTAAGACACAACGTGACAGTCGATACTCCCCTCGTTAGTTTCTTTGAAATGGAAAACGCAGAGGATCCTAGATTCCTTAGGGAGAGGTGAACGTCCCCATCATGTGTCTGGTATAGACTATGAAGGTACTGTATGATCAATTGTAGTGTTGTTTCACGCTGAGTTTTGGGATGAGTAAGTGCTGGGTTTTTTTGTTAGACAAGTAAAAAAAATAGTGCATGATTTTTTTTTATCAATGGAAGTTATCCAACCTGTTGTAGAATTGTTCTGTTGGTACAAGACAAACGAAGACAAAGCAAGAGAAAGCTAGTAAAAGCAAGGCCAGGCCAGGCCAAACCACGCAAGGTCATTTCCACCATCACCTATCCCGTAGCACCAATGAAGGCATAGTAAACTAAATTAAAAGAAGACAAGGTGAAATTGAATGACAAGAGTAGCTTGACAACAATGTCTCTAGGGTATGATATTTTCGATAAAATTGGATAAAAAAGAAGTTTGATTGATTATGCAGCTGCTCTCTCTTAGAATCTCTCTCTCTCAGTCTCTCTCTCTCTACCCCTCTACCCCCCCTCCTCTCTCTCTCTCTATCTCTCTTTCTCTCTCTTTTCTCTCTCTCTCCTCTCTCTCTCTCTCTCTCTCTCTCTCTCTCTCTCTCTCTCTCTCTCTCTCTCTCTCTCTCTCTCTCTCTCTCTCTCTCTCTCTCTCTCTCTCTCTCTCTCTCTCTCTCTCTCCTCCCTCTCTCCAAAAACACTGTGAAATTAGACTATTACATTTCCATTTATACCATACCTTTTGAATACAAAAAAACCCTCACATCTACACAGACTATAATATGTCTTTAAGGAAACGTGTATTGAATCCACTTTCTTTTGCAGCTCACACTACATACACTGACAGGACACCACCTCCACCTCACATAGTCCACACAGTAAATCTTGTGTCTGAGGCTAAAAGTTCAAGCCTGCCATGCGTCCCAGTGCACAATTGTCCAGACACAGCACGACAGTCAGTACTTTCCCCTCTTAGTGTTCCTGTAATGGGAAAAAAAAAAGTAATGGGTTCTTAGACTCTTTGGGGAGAGATGAACTCGGTGCCATGTCTGGCAGGCAGACTCTGAAGATTCTGCATGAAAACTTGCAATCTGTTTAACACGAATATCATGGCTGACCGAGTGCTGACTTTTTTTGGTACCGTCTGGCGAATGGAGAAGTGTGTCACTGTATCATTGAGGGTCCTCAGCCCTCTTGTAAAATTCCCTGTTGTCGTGACAATGCAAGATAAAGCAATACAAAAAAACCCAAAGCAAGGAAAAACAAAGCAAGCAAGACAAAACAAAACAAGGCAAGGCAAGATGAGACAGAATAAGGCAAGACAAGACAACGTGAGGGAAGGCCAGACAAGGCCAAATAAGGCAAGAAAAGGCAAAACAAGGCCAAATAAGGCAAGAAAAGGCAAAACAAGGCCAAATAAGGCAAGATAAGGCAAAACAAGGCCAAATAAGGCAAGATAAGGCAAAACAAGGCCAAATAAGGCAAGATAAGGCAAAACAAGGTCAAGTAAGGCAAGACAGGGCAAGGTAAGGCCAAACCGAGCAAGGTAAGGCTAGACAAGGCCAGACAAACCAAGGCAAGGCAAGGTAAGGCAAAGCTAGACAAAGCCAGACAAGCCAAGGCAAGGCAAGGTAAGGTAAGGCAGGGCAAGGCCAGAGAAGCCCAGGCAAGGCAAGGTAAGGCAAAGCAAGACAAGGCAAGACGAGACAAGGCAAGTCAAGACAGGCAGACAAGACAAGAAAAGACAAAGCAAGGCAAGGCAAGTCAGAACAAGGCATGGCATGGCAAGGCAAGGCAAGGCAAAACAATGCAATACCATGCAAGTTAAGACATGACAAGGCATTGCAAGACAATGAGAAAAAGGAAAAGGCAATAATTTTTCTTTTATAGTAAACCTCAGCAACATTTGTCTTTGGGCAATGGATTTAAAAGTTTGCAGCCAGTGAAGTTTAGATTTATCTCATAGCAGCACTCTCAAGATTTATTGTCTGTTTCTCTTTCGCTTCAGCCTCTCTCAGCGTGCCCTTGTGGCTCTTTACTTCTTTGTTTCTATCTCTGTATGTATGTCCTTATGTGTGTCTGTCTCTGCCTCAGTGTCTGTCTGTCTGTCTGTCTGTCTGTTTATCTTTGTTCTTAGGCCCAGATTCCAGAAAGGCTTTACAGTGTTTAAAAGAAAAAGAATATAGAAAGAAAGAAAAAAAGAAACGGGAAAGAAAAAGAACAGAAAAGAAAGAAATCGAGATTAAATTGAAAGCAAAACAAAACAACCCTCATTCCTCATAGAATGAAAAAGTAAAAATATGATTTAAGTCCCAGATTCTTTAAAAACAATAATAACCCAACCTTTTACCAAAAACTGACAACCTCACTTGTTCAGAATATCAATCACGGGTTGCTTGAGTTTTTTCAAGCTAAAAAAAACAGGAGTAAAAGACGATATATATATATATATATATATATATATATATATATATATATATATATATATATATATATATATATATATTATATATATATATGTATATATATGTGTGTGTGTGTATTCATATATGTGTGCGTGTGTGTGCGTGCGTGCGTGCATGCGTGCGTGTGTGTATGTGTGAATGTAATGTATACACACACATATATATATATATATATATATATATATATATATATAATATATATATATATATTATGTGTGTGTGTGTGTGTGTGTGTGTGTGTGTGTGTGTGTGTGTGTGCGTATGTGTGTGCCTGCGCACGCGCGTGTGTGTTCGCGTGCGTGCGTGTGATAACTGACGTGTAATCTGAGTCACAGTCATGATCATTTTTCCGTTCCTAAGCACATGCCTTATCTGCAAGTCCAATACTTAATCAGCAAATTTCTGGCAGTCAGAGGTTTTCCCTTAACCAGTATCCGATGGTGGTTTGTACGCC
>CM060316.1:96982244-96984744 GCA_030674155.1 Stramonita haemastoma | reverse complement strand
ATATCACTGATGAAAAATCGGGGGACTTGGAGTCCCCAGGGCGGTTCGGGGATGTTGGCCTATATGGCAACGTTCTGGTGGCTTCTGCGACGGCACTTGAACCCTTCGTAATGGCGATTGCCTTTCCAATTGACCATTCCAGCAATGTGGAGAGGTTGGGAGGGAAAAAGGGGGGGGGGGTGTCTGCAGCATGGGTAACAGCTTGTCCTCCATACTTACTTACATGGGCTTTGTGATCTAGAGCATAATTATTATACCTACTGTATATTATGTCTTCAACTCGCAACAGATTCCAGAGTGTAAAATTTAGTTATTCTTCATGTTAGCATGAGTATGCCTCTAACTGTAGCTTTTTACTACAAAGTTGAAATAAATGAAAAAAATACCATCTCATTGTGACATCACATTTTTCTCCTACGTACTGAGTTTATATTACACAATAAACTTGCTTTTTATGTTCTCATCCTAAAGATGCTACCCATGCTACCTCACAGTTAAAAATTAAAATATAGAAAATAGGGTTTAAAAGGTTGGTTTTGAAACAGATTTTCGCGATCCATTTCTTTTTTTCTGGATGGCCAGACTACCAAATCCGGAGTAGTCACGACTCTATAGAATTGATCTAGATAGTGCACAAATCATATAATCTATCATTTTATGACAAATGATTTACCTTACATAAAAACTTTAATTCAAACGTATGAGAGTATAAAATTAATGTAGCAACAATTCCTTGGATGAAAGTGTAAAATTAATGTCTCTACTATTCCTCCTATGCCAGACTGATCTGATCAGAGCTTGCGTGCCATGATTACTGTTGTGGATAAGAAAGACCATGTCTGAACTCCAAGGCCCCCCCCCCCACCTCTCACCTCACTGAGTCCGTATCGACACGAAGTAACAGAAGAGAAATGTGTCTCAGACATACCCGTGGGAAATAGTGTAGTCATTTAACACATTTATCTCTGCTTGGTTAAAAAACTAGAACTTTGGTTTTGGAAACACAGACTGGTCCTAAATCGTAGGTGCTGTTCCTAACGGCAATGGTTTTGAAAGAGGAAATGATATGAACCATGTGTTTATCTATCTACCTACCTACCTACCTACCTACCTACCTACCTACCTACCTACCTACCTACCTATCTATCTATCTATCTATCTATCTATCTATCTATCTATCTATCTATCTATCTATCTATCTATCTATCTATCTATCTATCTATCTATCTATCTATCTATCGATCGATCGATCGATCGATCTATCGATTGATCGATCGATCGATCGATCTATCGATCTATCTATCTACCTACCTACCTACCTACCTACCTACCTACCTACCTACCTACCTACCTACTATCTATCTATCTATCTATCTATCTATCTATCTATCTATCTATCTATCTATCTATCTATCTATCTATCTATCTGTCCCTTAGTCTGGCGACCGTGGAGGCACCCCCAAAGACTTGACAATCAGTTCCCTCCATTCCAATCTCTGTTCTGCCTTTCTCAGGGTTTTGTTGAGTTCTAGGCCTGTCCATTCGCTGATGTTGTCCTCCCATCTCTTCCTTGGTCTGCCTCTTTTTATTTTTTTCTGGGACTTTTCCTTGCAGTATTGTCTTTGCAAGTCCTTTTGATCTTGTGACATGCCCATACTATTGAAGTTTACGCTTCTTTGTGATTGCTGTTAGGTTTTCGTGGGGCCTTGTGTAGATGTGATATAAACATCTAGCGACGGTGTATTGTTTGGTTCTGACAAACTGTTAATAGTTTCAGAAGACATAGATTACATCTGTCGATCACATTAATACTAATGTTAAAAGAGAACTTTTAAAGTGATTGCATTTCAGCAACTATCATCCGATAGTTTGCAAGCACTCACTTCCCTGAATAAGTTATAATGTGTGTTTGTATGTTTAATTGTAATATCGTTCTATATGCTATTTGATAGAATAAAAACAAACACAGAAAAATCCAAACAACATCAAAACCAACACAGAACAAAACAAAACAAAACAAAACAAAACAAACACCAATCCTCCCAGTTTATCTAATCAAGCCCATAATCTTTGCTGGGGATATAAAATGAAGATGACAAAAGCCTGCAAACTCACACAAAGCAGACATGACTGACTGATGAGATCAAAAACGCTATCCTCCAAACAGACAGCTAGCTAACGCAATGTTCTAACCACCGCACCAAAGAAGTCTGGTCAGTGTGATGTTTTAAAAACCTTGATAAAGTTCAGTTCTTCTTTCACCCTAGCAATTAACAGCTTCTCTCTAACTGAGCACACACAGAGTGTAAAACGGAGCGCTAATGACTGATGGGGCTGATGTGCATGTCTTTTATACTGGTTTTGTGATCAGGACAGATGTCGTTTATGTCCATTTCTAGGAGCGCTAAACAGCACCGCACGTCATGATCAATAGAGAAATGGAATGTTGTGATAAACATCAGCCTGGTTGATGACGGTGCTTTTGTTGTTGTTGTTGTTG
>CM060316.1:96962244-96977244 GCA_030674155.1 Stramonita haemastoma | reverse complement strand
CACACACACACACACACACACACACACACACAATATATATATATATATATATATATATATATATATATTATATATATATATATATATATATATACAATATACAATATACAATATATATAATTATATGTGTGTGTTTATGTGTGTGTGTGTGTAAGATTCATTTTTTGAGAGAACAAAGTTGTTTTTAAATGGTAAGAAATGCCAATGAAATTAATGAAGATACTAACATTTTGTTGAATAAAACACAGCAAACAACCAATGTTTAATCAAAGAAAGAAAAAATCCAGTATTTCTAAAGACAAAGTATGATGCAATTAGTGTTCTACAAATATGCAAAGTCTGTAAAAGCGTAGCAAAAACGGGTTAGTTCGGAATTGCTTCGTGTCTCGTAAACTGTCAATTTGATAAGACAAAAACTGTCTATCCCAACAGGGGTGTGTAGAACTACTTTAAGTTAATCATGTTTCAGATGAATAATATTCTTCGATGCTAAACAGAAACAAAACAATTCCTCAAATTACACTTTGGTATTCAAATTCAAAATCAAATTCAAATCCATGCCTGTAGTGACAATGTGGCAATCTTATTGATGGGGAAAAACGGTGGTACACACACAATCTCACCATCAGTGAATCTTGAAGATTTAACCGAGGAACGGGAAAAATGCAGAAATGTTTTGACAAATGATATTTGACAGCACTTTGTACCTTAGAACTGTGCCATGTCCTGCATACGTGTAGAGTTGTGGGCATTTACGAAGGAAAAAAATTGCCCACTTTTGCAAGTTGGTCTGAGGTGCCTGAGGATACGTTGGCATCACTAAGCCACTGTGGTCTCATCAGAAAAGGCACTATCATTTTTTGTGGAATATAAGGATTTTTGTCAGCAGCTGTGCCAGAGGTAAGTAACTTGGAAAAAAGTTTGTATATCTTAATATAACAATGGTTGCCTCCTCTGCAAATGTTGTCATTTCTTTCTGTGGCTCTTCGAATAATGTCCTTCTGCGGAAAGCTGTGATGGCTTATTCAATTTTGCATCTCTTGCATGCCCTCTGGAAGCAAGAACGGACTGTGAACAAATGTGACACACTCGAATTTAAACGGAGGGCACTCATTACTTCGTGATATTAATGTTATGGATCTTGCCCCTCATTGCACCTTTCTCTTTTCTTTTTTTTACTCATCTGTTTGTGTTTTGACAATCTATTTGTTTACTTGCATGTTTATGAATACAGTACGTGCTCACTTGTGTCATTCTAACATATTTTGTGTATAATCTTCTCCAGCTTGTATGAATACTTTGACGTCACAGTACTACTTTTGAAATTTTTTGTCGACAATTAAATGAAAGAATTTCTGACGTTCTTAACTAAAACATTACTGACAATGGAAAATGCAGCAGCGCTGATGCTATGTCAACAGCATAATTCTACTCAAGGCATTGCAAAGACAAGTAAGTACTAGCTGATGGGTAAACTTTCAAGCTATAGTACAAAAGACACTGTGATCCTACAGGTTGACTTGTTCATATGGATGGAAATCTTTCATGTGAATAAGTTTTCATTCCCTTTTGTGCACGATGTTAATATGTGCAGCTATCATGGATTGTACAATCTCGACGTCTTGTTCAAAGAGATGATAGTAAAGTAGGAGAAGACATACTCAATGTCGATAAATCATTTCCCCTTTCTGCTCCAATCCTCGTTTCATGCGGCTTGTCTCCCTTCAATATACCAGCTTTTAGTGACCCAGGACCAGATGGACCTAAGTCTGGTGCATCGTCTTGGCAATGTCTATTTCATTGGACTTTTTTTGTTTTACCTCTAGGTACTGCTGTCTGCTAATTTTTTCATAATAATCCACTGTCTGGCCCTGGAACTTTGTGGTGCGTTACTTTGCAAATAAAAGATCCCTTTTTTATTGTATTCCCTAGAAAAATATGACATATCAAAATAAAGCATTTCTGTGGTGAGCTCAAGCTAGATCTAGTGCCTCTGCCTTTACCCATTAACCATGTACTAATAAGCACCTGGTATAGCATACCATTTCGTGTGCACAAAGAGCTGCCGTATAATGCAGAATGCTTTTGAATGTATCTATAGGGAGGCCTGAGTCAATCAGTAGAATTCATATACGAATCTTTTTCTTAATTGTACATACCCACAGCCCCAAGTGCGCATTTTTGTATTTCTGGATTGAACGAAAAGATTGAAAAAGAACCCCTGTTTACCCAGCATGCCCTGAGTTGAAAATGTATCACTGCTAACTTGCCGAGTTAAGGGCATTGCTGATGAAGTCGCTGACTTTTGGAAGTTTGCTGGAGGTCCTTGAAAACACTTAGGCATCAGAAATCCTCTTTGGACTTTTTCAGGAAGGGCATCATCATTTTTTGTGGAATGTAAAGCTTTCTTTGCTACAACTTCACCAATGTCTTTGATTTAGAAAAGAAAAATCCTATGCTTTAATCTGCAATCAGCTTCTTCTGTGCTCTCTTTCCCACTTCTTCCTTTGGCTCCAAATGTTATATCTGCTTTCAATAAGCTGTGATTGCAGAGCAAATTTTATATGCCTTTCATCTGAGCTCTAAGAATCACATTCACTACGAAGTTTGATATATTTCCTGTTCATTGAGTTTTCTCTTATAGAAAATTCAATGTACCCGCTGAAACGATTCCATTGAAAAGAGCAGATTTTGTGAATATCAATAGTTGGCATCAATGTCTGCTTATGTGCTTTTTCTATTTGTTTGTCTTGTGTTTACGTGTTTGCGTATTTTTTTTGTTGATGCTTGCCTTTATGTCTTTCCATGGTATCCTTGCTTTTGCAGTTTTAGCCAACATCTGAAATATCAATAACCATCTTTAACCGTTTGACATTAGAATAACATCTACGTATGTCCAAGATATAAGCATTAAGCATTCAGCTCGAAGTTTTGCAAAGTTATAATACCTTTGCCATAAAAGACACTATAACAGGCCTGGTGCCTTCAGCAGAACATGCAATGGAAATTAACTGCATTGTTCTTTGATGTTCACGCTTCTATCAAGAAACGATTCAAAAGATATCTGACCTCTGTAGTTTTGGTTTTTATATATACAGTATATAAATGGTTCATATATAGCATATCACACACACACACACAAACATATTTAAATATATATGTATAATTTATATATAAAATATTACATATATATATATATATATATATATATACATATATAAGGTCCTCTCCATTTATTGTGCACATCTGTGATATGTATAATCAATGATCAGCAACACAGATTTTAAACTGAAATTCGCCCTATCGCATTTTAAACTGATAAAAGTACAGTGCATAGAAGCCACACGCATAATGCATTGCACTTATTTACATTTTTTGTCACATGCTTCTGCTTTACACCCCCCACACACACACACCCCACCCACACACCCACACACACCACACACACCCACACACGAACGCACACACGCACACACACGAACGCACACACACACACACACTCACCCTCACCCTCCCACCCACCCCCACCCCCCCCCACACACATACACACACACACACACACGAACACACACACACACACACACACACACACACACACACACACACACACACACACACACACACACACACACACACACACACACTCATGTAAAGTCGATAACGTGTTGGATGCTGATTCCTCTTTCATTCAGCAACTCTCTCTTCAAAGATGCCAGCTTTCAACGCTCAGAAACACTACAAAGGAAGGGGGAGGAGAGGAGAAGAGGAAGGAAGTCCCATGTATTGTCCTGTTGACTATTATCTTTTTAATCGTACAGTTTCCATCGCGTAAGGTGCTTACTGCTGCTTAGAAATGGCTTCGTTAGAATCGACTGTCTGGTCATGGCAGTCTGTAGGGTGGGTCACTCATCCATGGAGACCCCCCTCTCTCTTTTTTTTTTTTTTTTTTATTCCCCCCGGATATAAATATGGCATATCTACAAACACCCTGGTATCGTGAAGTGGGTGTAGATCAGGAGTCTCTTATTTCTCGATGCCAATAATCTATAGTGACTATAACGAATTTTGTTGTGATTATGTTTAAGTACCAGTAGAGATTTTTTAATTCATAGTGACGTTTATGAGCATAGGGCTTGATTTTTTTTTTTTTTAGAAGCAAAGATGCATGGGAAATGTGTGTGTGTGTATGTACACGCAGACACACGCACGCACACGCACGCACGCACACACACGCACGCACACGCACACACACACACTCACACACACACGTGCGCGTGCGCGTGCACGCACGCACGCACACACACACACACTTAAAACATGTTCTTCCCTTTGGAAGAGTAGGCCATTAATGCTGGTGGAAATGGATGGCAAAATTTACAAGACTGCATGCACACGGGGACTAGATGTAAAAGAGCACATGAGTTATTATTCCACGACCCTCAAAAAACCCAGAAAGAATAAATACAGTAAATGGGATAAACGCCTCATGAATACGTTTTCTTCTAGTTTTTCGACGCAGAGTTTGGAACTTTTCCAAGGGCATGATTTGTCTTGGAACTACATTCTAGCTAACTTGCAGAGTTGAAGGCATTACTGATGCAGTTGCTGACTTTTGGATGCTGGCTTCAATTCCCCGGAGACACTCTGGCATCAGTAATCCGCTTTGGTCTGATCAGGGAGGGGGGCATCATCAGTCCTGCGGAAAGTCAGGGTTACTGCTGCAATCTGACATGCCTCGAAGCTCTGCATTTCACAAAAAAGAGATCTGACATTTTCATCTAAAAGTAGCTACTTCTGACACTAGTTTTAAAATGTCTCACCTTGACTTTTTCTCCTACAGAAATCTGATTGCACAGACAATTTTGTGTCACTTTCGTAAGAGCTCTGGAAATGGGTTTCGCTTTAAAGAGTTATTAGATTGATTTTTGTACAGTAAAATCTTTCTCATGCTTTGATTTCAATCGATGTAAAAAATTTTCCATCATGACATCTAACAAAAGCATTTTGTTACAACTTTGTTGATGTCTACTGTTGTATTTGGAAGTATTAAGGTTGTAACATTATTCTCAGTTAAGTTGCATTCGTTTTGTTTAACCTCTACCAGATCAGCAAATTTCTTGAGTTGCCGTTCATAGCTTTGCAATTTAAAGATGCATATATCTGACACCTGGGCAAAATAACAATTTTTTCATAGCATAGAGAAATTCCAACTGCATTTTTTATGAGTTACTAATAACATAGCCTTCATCAAGCAATAATACACAGTGCCACAGGAGTTTGTCTTTTGTGTATACAAATAAAATACTGATCTGTATTCATTTTAATCCGGTATGTTCATAACCGTGTTGTATGTAATGAAGAGAAAACTGAAGTGCTGGAGTTTGAGCTTTGGTCTTATCATCAGGGAGAGCATCTCCAGTCTTGTGGACAGTGAGGATTTCTGCTGAAAGCTGCCATGCCCCAAAGGCCTTCATTGCTGTAAAAGGCCTGACTTTTTTTTGCCTAAAAGTGGCTGCGCTGCGTCTGACACTATCTTTCAACTGTCTCACCTTGACTTTTTCATCCCATTCCTCCCGCGAGATGGGATAATACAATTTTCTGGGCTCTTACGAAAATTACAAAACTGGCTGTGCAATCAGTTTTCTGCAGGGGGAATGAGACAAAAAAGTCAGGGAAACATTTTAAAGATGGCATCAGGCGATTGCAGTCAAGAGCATGGAGGCACAAGAGATGACACTTTCTAAGTTGAAAAACTCTCTCTCTTTGACTCGCAACTGAGTGTCATTGCTCACTTCTTCTTTCAAGATGCCAGCTTGCTTCTGCACTGGTACAAGGCCAGGGGAGGAGGAATAGAATGGGTGGAAGACCCGTGCCCCATCCTGACAATTTTCTTTTTAACAAGCCAGTTTTCCATCCTGAGACCTTGTTGCTCGCAACTGACGTCATTAGAATCCACTGCCTGGCCTTGGATGTATGTGGTGGGTCACCTGGTAGCTAAAGGCGTCTACCTGAGTTTTACCCCCCCAGGATAAATGTGATATAAAACACATGAAACATTTTCCCATGAAGATTTATAAGGTAAATTAAAAATAGTTATTTATTATTTAAAAAAATTATAGCCTGGGGTTTTCCATGTACGATGTGTGTGTGTGTGTGTGTGTGGTGTGTGTGTGTGTGTGTGTGTTGTGTGTGTGTGTGTGTGTGTGTGTGAGTGTGTATGTGTGTGTGTAAGCGTTTTTAAAAGATTGTCTGATAGTAGGATTATATTACTCGAAAAAAAAGTAACATAAGTAACAACAAGCAGACATATATGATAAACCAGTGAACACTGGAAATGAATAAAAGAATTCTCTGACACAAGAAGTATTTGTTTTACACATCGGTTGATATGCAGACACATAGGCAAAGAAAACTAGAACCGGTTTGTCTCGAGCTGCTTAATCTCCAGAGAAATCTTTAGATCGACACATAAATACCACACCAAACTCTACAAAACCAAGACTAGAATAAAAATGTTTTCGTTCAACATCTAGCTGCTGTGTAATGCAATATGGTCTTGAATATAGAAATGAGAAAAGCAGTGTCAAGAGATAGACATCTGATTTGTAGTTATTTCTTAGCAACAGATTTAAACAGACCTCAAAACAGTATTTGTGTGATGTCAATAGTAAGTTTCAAACTGTTTGTGACAGTTAGCCTTGCTTTCAGAACTGTGTCCCGCTAATCTGCAGAGTTACGTACAGGCATGACTGATGAGGTAACTGACTTTTCGCAAGTTAGCTGGAGTTCTACAGAGACTCTCTGGTGCCAGTAATCTGCATCAGTCTTATCATGGAAGGCGCATCGTTTCTGTGGAAAGTAAAGATTTCTTTTAAACACTGCGCTTACGGTTGAGAACTCGGAAAAGGGCTTGTGTTTTACTCACAGCTCCTGCTTTTATCATCGTTTTTTCCTCAGTTCCTCCCTTGGCTCTTCATGCTGGGTCCTCCTGTTAGAAAGATGTGGAAACAGTAGATAATTTCTTTTTTTTCTGAGTTCTAATATGGTGTTCTTTTGCTTTTTATTGTATTTCAAATTTTTGTGTCGTGAAATCTGTTTAGAGGAAAAAAATGAATTATTGAATTTGCTGACAACATTTTTAGTGGAGGTACTTATTTTTGTGGAATCATCGAGCTGGTGTTACATTTTCTGCGTGTGCTTATCCTACTCCTGTATATCTGTATTTTTTTTTATATGTACTTGTATTTTTGACATTCGGTTTTGTGGGTATCTTTGCGTGTCTGCTTGCGTGTCTTTCTGTTCTGTTTAATATTTGTGACGCTCCACCAATAATGAGACGGAGTGCACCTGAGGTCAATTTTAAGTTATTGACACGTTATTAATGTGCAATTAAGTGGCTATCAAATACAAAAAACAGATTGAAAATCGACAATTCTGTGCAACATTATTACAAATTGAAATGATAGACTGCAGGATGGACAAAATGAGAAACGGGCAAGTTTATTTAGTAACAGGTTGTCAGAATGAGGCTTGGTATTTTCAAAACACATTTAAAAACAAAAGGAATAAAAATTATGCCTTGATATTTCATTTTAAGGTAAATAAACAGATCTAGTTTAATAATCAATCAAAATCTCAAAATTGACAACTTGACCCCCACCTGCCTTTAAAGGCTCCTAGCGCAAAATTGGGTAATGTGCTAAGCGACTCATTTCGTGGTGGAGCGTCACATTTACCATGATATGTATCTATTGTCTACAAATGTTTTTTTATGATTACAACGTTTTCTTTCTACCAAAAACATGTAATTATTTGAAAGAAAAGTATTGTGTAGATATGTACTTTAGAATTTTGGGGGGGATATCGTTAGCATTGCAGTCAATGAAGATGATGTCAGGTCTGAAGTATTCAATAATAGTTACTGCTTGCAGCGTAGATATAAACAGTAGCCATGACTTTTCTAAGTTGATGAATAAACATTATCCTTATAGCACAGCAATAATAAAAGATACCCATGATTTTTCTCGACAAAAAAACCGCATACATACAATACGGCAGTAAAAAGAAATTGCACCTTTTTTGAAGAATAAACCCTTTTCATGAAACAAAAACTAAAGAGACATATGTACTTTAGGTTGACCTATCCTCGTCTATCTAAAAAAAGAATTCTATCACATCAATAAAACATTCTTACATGTTGAACATGACAGTACTACACCGCAGTGATAAAAAAGCTGGAAAAGCCCTTGCCTGGCTGAAAGAGATAACAAGTAAACCACATAAAAGTACAAGATGACACACCCACAGCTGGCAAAAAAACAACGAACCCATTTCTAACTCCTATTTCCCTTTCCCTCAGCAGTGACGCTCCACCACGAAATGAATCGCTTAGCACATAACCCACTTTTCCGCTAGAAGCCATTAAAGGCAGGTGGAGTCAAGTTGGCAATTTTCAGATTTTGACTGATTACAAAGCTATAGCCATTATTCTACCTTGTAATGAAATATCAAGTCATAATTTTGTATCCTTTTGCTTTTAACCGTGCTTTAAAAATGCTGAAGCCCTCATTCTAACCATTTATCATGATGCTAAACTTGTCCATTTCTTGATTTGTCATTTCCTGCAGTCTATCGTTTCAACTTGTAGTAACTTTTCATAGACTTGTCTGGTTTTCAATCTGTTTTTTCTATTGTATAGCCAGCCATTTTATTGCAGATTAATAAAATGTCAATAACAAAAAAATTGACCTCCGGTGCAATGCGATTCTTGATGTGATGGAGCGTCACCTATCTCTCTCCCTTCAAGAAACCAGCTTTGAGCCATCAAAGGCGAGAGGAGTGGGGGCAAGTGGAGGTGGGGGATGGGAGGTGGAAGTTCCCTGTATCGTCTTCACCACTCACTTTCTTTTTAATCGGAGCGTTTCCACCGCGAGGTACTGCTGCTTGCAAATGACTTCATTACAATCTACTGTCTGGTCCTGGCACAATGCGGTGAAGTACTAAACAGGTGATCGCCCCCCTCTCTGGGGATTTTGCCCCCCTAGCTAGGTCAATACGGGTATAATCACAAGTATTTATCTTGGAGTATAGTAGAGAAATCTGCTATGACATAAGTGGTACAAATACAAAAAAAATATCTTGATCTGACTAAACCATTTCAGTTTTGTTGTTTATAGCCCTGCCGACCACAGAGGCCATATCGGGGCTAGATTTTGCTTCTTTTTTGTTTTATGATGTAATTGTATGTTGCGTTGTTTCTGTTAAAAAAAAGAGAAAATAATTGTTGTCATAGGACTGGAATGTGTGTGTGTGTGTGTGTGTGTGTGTGTGTGTGTGTGCGTGCGTGCGTACGTGCGTGTGTTGTGTGTTGTGTGTGTGTGTGTGTTGTGTGTGTTGTGTGTGTGTGTGTGTGTGTGTTATGTGTGTGTGTATGTGTGTGTGTGTGTGTGTGTGTGTGTGTGTTGGTGTGTGTGTGTGTGTGTGTGTGTGTGTGTGTGTGTGTGTGTGTGTGTGGTGTGTTGTGTGATATGTGTGTGTGTGACGAGTGTGTGTTGTTTTTTATGAACATTAAATTTTGCTGTGATGAGGTAGAGCGGCTTCACATGAAATGTATGCCGAATGCCCATTAGTATTAAAAGTATTTAGCACAGTATCTTAAAGCGTAATCACGGAAATCAATAGAAAATTCCTTTATGTTACTTTAATTTCTTGAAAACAATCATCAAAGAAGATGCAGATTCTTGGTTTGAAGCCATTGCTTGATAAGTATGGATTACCAAGTGTGACAATAAACTATAGAAACAATGTTTTCTCTTGTGGAATCATAGTGTATACACTATGGTGGTTTGAAAGTTCAATATGATTCTTCTTCTTCTTTGTTGAATGCTCAGAGAGCAATTATTGTTGTCTGTTATTATGAGCAAAAATGCGTTGCGCTGCCGTTTTGCGCCTGGCAAGTCAGACCCAGCGCATTCGACTTTGATGGAGGGAATATTAATATTTTGCAATCTTTTAAGTCTTCTAAAAGGACAAAAGGACAGATGAATAGACCCAAAAAGGCACGGAGTAGACAAGAAGGAGATGATTGGGAGAAAGGGAGACATAACAGAAACAAAGAGAGGTACTAAAAAAGAGGAAATTTCTAGCACAGAATTTCCAGAAAGGTGGTGATGCTATATGGTCTAGGTGGTAACGAGCCTTGCCTTGAAAGCAAAAAGTCCGGGTCGGAATGTGCGGTGGTTCGTACCCGTTTGGGCTCAAAACTTTCCCCATCCATTAGACCCTGAGTGGTGGTCTGGGCGCTAGTCTTTCGAATGAGACGATAAACCGAGTCCCGTGTGTTACACACCACTATTTACCGCATGTAAAAGAACCCACCGCAACAAGGGGTTGACCCTGGCAAATTCTGTAGTAAAAAAAAGCCACTCTGATAGGGAAACAAATACAGTTGCATGCAGGAAAAGAAAGAAAAGAAAATGGGTAGGCGCTGCACTTGTGACGATGCGCTCTCCCGGGGAAGGAGAGCAGCCCGAATTTCAGGCAGAGAAATCTGCTGTGACGTAAAGTGGTACAAACTACAAAATATAAACTGACAAGCCCCAGGCATCCCCACGGGGGAGTGTGTGATTGAATCCACACAGATTTTCCCCTTTAGCAAATGATTGCAATCTCAAATTTCAGGATTATTCTTCACCATCCTCAAACTACTCCTTTACCCCCCCCTTCCCCACCCCCCCGCTCTTTTCATGCTTGGGATCTGTATACTCACACACATCAGAAGTATAGTGACTATACGAAATTTAACGCCTTGTGATAAAACTGACAGGGTGGGGCATACTTCTTAGTGTAACACCGGCTAGCAGAGAGAGTTTTCCAGTAATGACGTACGACCAGTGCCGGTGTCTTTGAGAAGGACGTTTCTTCTTGTGTATGTGTATGTGTGTGGTGTGTGGTGTGTGGTGTGTGGAGACGGGTGTTACGTGACTGACAGCTTTCCTGATAACTGTCAACAACTTGTTTTCTTGCTGCAGGTGAGTTACATGTGTTTGTTTTTTCTTCTATGTTTCGTTTTCTATCTATTCCTTTTATTTATTTATTTATTATCATCATCATCATCATCATCATTATTATTATTAGCATTATCATCATTGGTATCATGATTATTATTATTGTTATTAGCATCATTATTATATTATATTATCATTTGTTTACATTTTTCAAAAGGCTACAATAATCAATGCTATTTTCATAGCTATACTTGCGGGTTGGGTATAGAGCGGTTTTTTGTGTATTTGTTTATTTTTTCTCTATGATTTTTCCTATTCCTATGGTGCTTTTTTGTGAGACGCTTCGATGGCGAGCGTGCGGGCATGCGCGCACACGCGCACCACACACAACGCATGTACTTTCTCTCTTTTCTTTCCCCCCATCTCTCTCTCTCTCTCTCTCTCTCCCCTCTCTCTCTCTCTCTCTCTCTCTCTCTCTCTCTCCTCTCTCTCTCTCTCTCTCTCTCTCTCTCTCTCTCTTCCTTGATTCTAACAAACAAACAAGTCGATGAGCATAAAAATCCTACTGAAATAGTTTCCAATCAGACAGTCAGAAAAAATATGGATTTACATACAGGGTAGTATTCAAGATATTTTAGATATAAAATGATAAATCGATAAATCATATCAAATATGATATATGTTTGTTGCTTTCGTAATGCTATAATTTATTGTCCTTAAAAAGCAAATCAGAACGAATGATACTGTGCACATAACACAATTAGTCTTTCGATGAGACTGTAAACCGAGGCCCCGTGTGCGAACGCTCGCAGAACATCTTGCGCACACGTTAAATCCTGTTCCGCTTTTCGTAAGAGTAGGCATTGTGTGCCGGTGGGAGGGAACAGATGACAATATTTACACAACTGCATACACACGAGGACTGGATGACAAAAAGCACATAAGTGCTTATCCCATACTTTCGATATAAAAGAATTAAAAAAAAAATAATAAATACCCCCCCCCCCCCCCCTAACAACTCAGAAGCTAGTTCAGGCTAACACTGAGATCCCAGGCTTTATAGGGACAGAGAAATGTATACAGTGTTGTAGCTCTGACTGTGAGCCTCACGTCTGTCTGGGGATAGCTGGCTAGCTGATTAATCTGGGCTCTTTTAGTTTCTCCACTGCTGCTAATACCCTGGCGAGGTGAGCTAGACAGTGATAAAGTGGCACCAGGCTAATCGATCAAGTTTATGTCTTTTTTTTTTTTTTTAATTATTCCTTCATCAAGTGGTTTCGGTTATGTGATAGATGAGATTAATTTGTTGTTTTTTTAAAGAAAGGATTTCATCTATTTGATTAGATATTTATCTCTTTTTTATATGTTGATGCAATATTGATGAAATTAGTTTCGAAATAACACCACCACCACCAAACAACAACACTACTACTACTCTGCTACTCCTCTCCTCTTCCTCCTCCCCTACAACTAATGCTACTGCTGCTGCTGCTGCTGCTGTTGTTGGTTGCTGTTCTGCTGCTGTTGCTGTTGTTGCTGCTACTGTTCTACTACTTTGCTGCTGCTACTACTACTACTGATTGCTACTTTTCGCTGCTTTACTATCTTATACTTCTGCTTGCTGCTGCTGCTGCTGCTGCTGCTGCTGCTGCTACTACCACTACTACTCTATAATTCTCTGACTACTAGCTGCTACTACTACTACTACTACTCTACTAATGGTACTAGCTGCTGCTGCTGCACTGCTGCTGCTGTAGTTAAAGTCTGTCCACCATACTCACACTGCTACTTTCTTTACCTAGTATAATCCCCCTGATGACTAGTCTACCATAACAGTTGTCGCTATTGTGTGCACTGGTGGTAGAAATGGTACCTTTTACCAACTAGCTGCTGCTTTAGTCTACCCACCGGATACGCGCAGTTGCTGCTGTGACCACTGCTAATACTGCTGTAACTGCTACTGCTTTTGTGCTGCTGCTGCTTCTACACTATACTACTGCTGCTGCCACTGCTGCTATCGTTGCTGCTTTAACTACTGCTGCCACTACTGCTGCCAGCTGTCCTTGTTGCTGCTTGAGTAAAGACCAGTCCTTTTCTTCACACTGTAGGGTGAAACAAGCGAGCTGTGCATTGTGTCTTGCTGCATGCTTTGCTGATGTCACAACACTTCATGCTAGGAGGCAGGAGCTCTACACTCGTCCTTTGAATAACCGCATCCTGGAGAATATTCAGACCAGTCATTGTCCTGGTAATCCTGAATTTAAACACATTTGATCAATATCTACTGAAATATTCACATTGGACATTTTACTTACTGCATGATGCCATGAAGTTCAACCTGATTGCAGTATTTTTTAAAGCCCTGACCCATTTTATACTAGCCTCAGGGAAGGGGGAATCTTCTGTGCATCTCGCCAGCTGAGTTTCTATTTTTAAACGTCTTCTCTGAGTTCTGCACTGATAAGCTTTCTCTCTTTGACACCAGTGGAAAGTTTGAAACTGATCTGGCAGTGGGAGAACTGTATTCCCCAGGCAGCTTGAAAGAGTTGGGACATTAGCACCTAAGTTGTCTGACTTCTGAAAGTTGGGTAAAGTTTTTTCAAAGATACTTTGGCATCCGTAATCCGCTTAAGATCTGGTCAGAATGGCTATCCCCTTTCCAGGGAGTGTCAGGAGTCCTGCTGTAAAAGGT
Source organism: Stramonita haemastoma (assembly GCA_030674155.1). Taxonomy (NCBI): domain Eukaryota; kingdom Metazoa; phylum Mollusca; class Gastropoda; order Neogastropoda; family Muricidae; genus Stramonita; species Stramonita haemastoma. The sequence continues at coordinate 96,963,546 of CM060316.1, read as the reverse complement.
TCCCCATCTTTGGAATATATTAAATATTCAAAAATCTGAAAAATAAGGAGAGAGTGTTGCGCATATGCCGAGTCATTATTTCTTCTGTCTCTGAGTGTCTAGTATAGTCCGCAGAAAAGATTTGCTGCTTGCGAAAAAAAACGTGCAAGTTTCTTTGAGTGCTGGATATGAAACTTTGTGACTTTTTCCATCTGGGTCTTACTTACACTCTTTAGGCTTTAAGTTGTAATACACTAACGAGCTATCGTACTCGAGTGTTTTTAAGCTAAAATTCAGAAATTCGAAATTTTTTATACAAACCAACGAATCTTTCAGGTTATTTGTCTTTTATATCTGTAGTGTACTTCATTTTAGGTCGATCTTAAGTCGACATAAGAATTGTTTTTTTCCAATGCGTGTAAGCATTACATAATAGAAAAGAAAGAAGAAACCTCCTACATTTTATCGGTGGAAGTAAATATCTAGGCAACAGACAGGTGCAAAACTATAATCACCTCCACAGCTCAGACTTTTTTCTTTGTAATCCTGTAATCTAGCGTCTGTGGAGGGTACCCTGCTTTTTGTAGACAAGACTCACACGGGGGGGAAACCACGATTCAGTGCCTACCATCTCTAAAGGAGAATGGCCACGAAGTGAACAAGGGGACCAGCAGACAGACATTAAGTGGATGGAAAGTTTCCATTTAGACCCCTGTCTGCTTTTATTCACTGGAACGTCCTCCGGGAGGGAAACTTTTAATGATTATAGGCAAAGGGGTGAGAAAGAAGGAAAGGTGTGGGATAGTGGTATTGGTAGGTGGAAGTTTCACGCTTTTTTTTCTCTCCATGTTTTGTTGTTGGTCATTGTAAGTTTGTCCACTGTAGAGTTCTGCAACCTGGAGAGACTTTGATAGAGTCATCTGTCTGGTGATAACTGACTGGCATACATACTGATGCAGAGTCTATGGAAAGACCCCCCCCTCCTCATCTGATTTAAACCCTCCGGATTAATTTTCCATATCTGAAGCAGATGATTTTAAAGGTTAAGGTCTTGTTATTTACGGTACTGTGTGAGACTGTGTCACTTATCATCTAAATAGAAAATCTGTAGGTGAAGGCCTTGCTTTTATAGATGGCTGTATTTGATTGTCTATTCTGATCAAACAACAGAGACTGACTTTCGCACAGAAAAAAACCGAACTCAATTTGAAAAGCTGACAAACAGAGAGCTCATTATTGCTGTATTGGTATTGTGTGGCCTTCCAAGAATAACATTGTTATGGTTAACGCAATGCAAAATCTATTAAACGATCTTCATGCTTG
>CM060316.1:96957244-96959744 GCA_030674155.1 Stramonita haemastoma | reverse complement strand
ATGAATCCGCAACGCATGGAACTTCCACTGACCAATCTCCTTCCTGACCCTTTTCCTGCAGTCATTAAATGTCTGCTTCTCTGGCAATGTGCTATAGAAGAAAAGCAGGCAGGGTTGTGAATGGAAATTTTGAATGGAAACTTTACTTGGTTTTTTTAAAGGGGGGGGGGGGGGGTTGCTATCACTATCTTGAGATAAAGGACACAGAATTAAGATCTCTTGTACTCTGTACACTCCTGTCTACAAGAACACAGTAACTATATAGATTATGAGTCAGAGGAGGGAAAGGATCTGAGTTATAAAGGTGATGTTTCTTTCATATTTCTTTTGCCGACAAGTTTAACCTGAATAAACAGACAGCATATCCTACATTCTAGCTGTTTTTATCCATCGATGACACTCATGGGAGTATTCAGACAGGGTACTGTTGTTATAGCATCTAAATCAATGGCTTTATCGTGTCTTACAACTTGAATACTCACACATGGACACTTTAATGTTCGGTATTGTAAGTGGTCTGTTTGCTTTGTTTTCAAGACCTGACGCATTTCAGTTGTGTATCTCCTGAAATGTAGAGATCGGATAAACATTCCCAAATTTCTCCAACAGAATGTTCCTCTTCAAACGTTTTCTCAGCTCTGTATGTTGCCACCACTGATGGCTCTATGAAAGGCACCATTGTGTTCTAGGACCCAGCCAAAAGTTTGTACTGTCCTCTTCAGTATGTCTTCTTTGGGGAATGGTATCTCCTTCTAGTGAGGGAGACTCTGGACATTCACGCTGAAGTTGTTTGACTTCTGGAAGTCTGGTGAGGTTTCTCAGGGACACCATGGCATCAGTAATCCACTTTGGACTGTCTCAAGCTGGACACCACCACTCCAGAAAATGATGGGAGTTTTTGGCAGCAAAGATCCTGAACCTTATAAAAAAATGACAGCAAATATTCAGTAGGTCTGAAAACGAGGAGAGGTCTGATCGTATGACTAGTCTGTATTACTTTTTCTAACTCTCAGTGTCTTATCGATGGAAACGCAGACGTATTTATGTAACATAACATGTAGGGCTACTTTACATGTTGAAGATCAAGTTTATTTATTGCTTTTGTGAGTCTAGGTTTTCTTTTTACTCTTAATGGACTGAGCTATAAAAAGATTTACCATGTACCATTTAGTAGTTTGAAACAATGCGAATATTTTGAATTTCTTCAAAAACCAAATGATTTTAAGAATGTACAGAACAAAAACTTGAAACCTAACTACCCACATATTTTTTTCTTTTTAATAAAACCAAATTTTCCAGTAACTCAAACATAAAAAAGAATTTAGCTGTACAACTCAGGAACTTTTCTTTTAATCCTCCAGTCTAATGTGTACAATGTGACCACGTTCTTGTAGAAAAAAGAACTGCACGTGGAGCAGAAGGACTGTGAATCAGGGCCATGCCAGCCTCCTCTCTGAAGAAGATAAAGGCGAGGAAGTGAACAAGGGTACCATCAGACAGACTTTAAGAGGCGGAAAGCTTCCATTTAGACTCCTGTCTGCTTTGATTCTCTGCTACATCCTCGCAGAAGCAAACTTTTAATGGTCATAGACAAAAGGGGGTAAGACGACGAAGAAGAAGAAAGAAGGAAGGAGAGGGTGGTGGTATTGATATAAGTAAGTGGGAGTTCCGTGCATCTCCCCTGTCTGGGCTTTGTCAATTTCTCACTGTTAAAGTTCTGTAGTTTTTAAAAGAGACTTCGGTACAGTCCTCTGTCTGGCTACAGATGACTGGTCAGCCTAAACCAGCCAATATCAAGTCATGGTGAGAGCCCCTCTGGTTTACACTCCCCACGTCAATTCTGTACAGCTAAACCACATAACTTATTAAGTTAGGACTGGTATTTTTTATTACTCCATCCAGGAATATATTTCTCCCCTTTCATGGAAAGTATGCCAAACTTTTTTTTTATCTTCGTCGAACGCTCAGGAATTGGGATGCTATTTGTTTATACTTGCTATATAAAAAGGTAAAGGTGTCACATAACCTATGTGGTCGTAGGAAGCGAGGCATTAGAGACCTCAGCTTCTCTAAGGGCCAGCATATTGAGGGCGGCACCTATCTCCTCTCCCTCACTGCTTTACCTTCCCTGACCTTAAAGAGGCAGGCAAATATTTACAGCTGGGTGAAATGGGGGACTACTGAAGCCAAGGCGCACAAACGGTCACCCATCCAATTGATCACCACGCTCGATGCTGCTTAACCTTGGCTGGGGAAAGCGAGTGCTCTGACCACTGAGCTATCCCGTCCCCATAGTTTCTATATCTTTTATTAACTGGGCTGCTATCCAAAGCACACTATTTTTAAGACTGACTGGAGCTATGACGGGTCTAGTAAATAAAAAATGAACAGATTCATTAAAACCTAATGCCGACGCTAACAAAGGATACTTCACTCTATCATCTAAAATGTTTCCTTCTTCTGCAAACTCCCAGATAAGATGCTGAAATGCTGCTGTAAA
>CM060316.1:96942244-96949744 GCA_030674155.1 Stramonita haemastoma | reverse complement strand
TTTTTTTATTTTTTTTTATTTTTTTAATCAATTATAATCATCTATACACATTTATTCATTATCATCTATCATATTTATCTTATCATCATCATCACTCATCATCATCATCATATCATCATCATTTTATTATTATTATATTATTATTATTATTATATTATTATTTATTATTATATTATTATTATTATTATTATTATTATTATTATTTTATTATTTTTTATTTTATTATTTTATTATTATTTTATATAATATTCTTTTAAATCGAGAATACTGGGATAAGCACTCTGGGATAAGCACAGAGAGTTTATTTATTTATTTATTTATTTATTCTTTTATATCGAGGATAATGGAATAAGCACCCTTGTGCTTTTTTACATCCAGTCCCCGTGTGTATGCAGTTTTGTAAATGTCATCTGTTCCCACCGGCACACGATGGCCTACTCTTACGAAAAGCGGAACAGGATTTAACGTGTGCGCAAGATGTTCTGCGTGCGTTCGCACACGGGGCCTCGGTTTAAAGTCTCATCCGAAGGACTTGTGGGGAGGTGGAGTCAGCACTGATGTTAACTCCAGGAGAAAAATCTCCTCGACCGGACTCGAACTCGGGTCGTCAAATTGCCAGCGCAATATTCTGACCACTAGGCTATCCGAGTGAGAGAGAGAGAGACAAAGAGAGAGAGAGACACACACAGAGAGAGAAACAGACAGAGAGGGACACACACAGAGACAGAGATAGAGAGAGATACATGCATACATAGATAGGTACATAGATAGATACACAGCTGGATACATAGATACATCGATAAATAACGGTAGATACAATGTCAGCCAACTCGACGGGTTCTCAAACAATGGAACGACTTGTCGACAGAAGGACCGACTGACAGACCAATCATCAAGGCCAACTTTCTTAAACGTTTGAAGATTTTAAAAACTTTAAAGAAGAAAACTTATTAAGCTTTTAAAAGCTTTTTCGTACTTTGTTATTTTTTCTTCTTTTTCTTTTGTGTATTTTTTTTTCTTTCGTTCGTTTCTTCTTTCTTTTCTCTCTTTTTTTAGTTTTGTTCTTTTAGTTTTGTGTCTGTTTTTCTTTTTTGTGTTTGTGTGTTTTCTTTCTAAGTTAACTTTCTGTGTTAGTTTCTTTTTCTCCCTTTCTTTTTTCCCTTTCTTTTTTCTGTCTTTTTCCTGTCTGTCTGTCTACGTGCATGTCTGTCTATCTGTATTTCTTTTTTCCTCACTTTTTTCTCTCGTTCTCTTCTATCCGTGTTCTATCTATCTGTTTTTTTGTGTTTTTTTTCGTTTTTCTCTCTGTCTTAAGTTCAGTTTGTAATTCTCTCAGTCAGTCTTCCTTCTTTCTTTCCATCCTTCCTTTTTTTTCTTTTTATCTTTCATCCCTCTTTTCCTTTTTGCCTTTCTTTCCTTTTCTGTCTCTCTTCCTGTTTTGGTTTTCTTTCTGTTCTCTTTTATTCTAGCTCTTTTAATTGTTTGCGTTTTTAAAATATTTTTTCTTTTTCATTTCTTTTTGCTTGCTTATTGATTTTGTTCTGTCTTTATTTCCTTTTCCTCTACTTTATCTCTGTACTTTTTTAGACGAGGTAAAAAAGGGGTCTAGAGGTGTCTGCTTATCGACAATGCTTTGCTTGATGGATGCATTCCATCCTAAATGTCGCTTCGCTTTGTGGTCCAAGTCTGTTCTATAGTTAGCGTGTGTCACAGTGACTATCAGGGACAATCAAGGAAAAGAAAAAAGTTTCGTATGTGTGAGTGTGTGTATGTGTGTGTTTGTGTGTGTGTGTGTGTGTGTGTGTGTGTGTGTGTGTGTGTGTGTGTGTGTGTGTGTGTGTGTGTGTGTGTGTGTGTGTGTGTGTATGTGTGTGTGTGTGTGTGTGTGTGTATGTGTGTGTGTGTGTGTGTGTGTGTGTGTGTGTGTGTGTGTGTGTGTTTGTATGTATGTATGTGTGTGTTAGAAAGAGAGATGTGGGGGGGGGGGGCAGATAAACACAGAGAGACAGAGAAAAGAGAGAAAGAGGGAAACAGAGGAGGAAGAAAGAAAGATATATATATATATATGTATATATATATATATATATATATATATATATATATATATATATATATATATATGAAGATAGATAGATAGAGATAGATAGATAGAGACAGACAGACAGAGAGACAGACAGACAGATAGACAGACAGACAGACAGAAGTCACGAAAGACAGGTTACAAAAAAGCGAAGAAATATAAACAAAAAACACCAACCAAAGAAACAGACAGACAGACAGACAGACAGACAGACAGACTGACAGACTGACAGAGAGAGAGAGAGAGAGAGAGGAGAGAGAGAGAGAGGAGAGAGAGAGAGAGAGAGAGAGAGAGAGGACAGACAGACAGACAGACAGACAGACAGACAGACTGACAGAGAGAGAGAGAGAGAGAGAGAGAGAGAGAGAGAGAGAGAGAGACAGACAGACAGACAGACAGACAGACAGACAGACAGACAGACAGACAGACAGACAGACAGACAGACAAAGACAGAGAGACAGAGACAGAGACAAAGACAACAGCAACATACAAACCATAGTGGTAAGAAACTCGCGTAGAGCATGGCAGCAGAGAGTCCTCAGAGGAGAAGCCCCCTTCAAACAAGTGTTTCGGGCCTTTAATCTTCCTTACACTCTAGGGAGGCCGGCCCACATCCAGTTCATGACTCTGGATGTCTCTCTGCTGCCCCTTCATGCATGTGATGAGTTCTGACTCGGATTTGAATTCATGATCTCTGGATATGCACACTTTTTTTTCTTTTTTTTTTTGGGGGGGGGGGGGGATTAGCCACCTATGGTATTATGGGGTCATCTAGGTCTTATGCAGTTCACTTTTGTTCCTCCTTGACCAGATCCAGCTTGAACATCTCTCGGCTGCTTCTGTCATGGCTTTCAGGGCTCTGGTTTTTTCCTTCCCTACAATCGAGAGCTGTTTCATGAGGTTGTAAGCCGATTCTCCAACAAACCCCCTGGCTCCGACTTCTGCAGCAAGGACTTTGACCTGATAGCCTTCTTTCTTCAGGCTGTTGGCCAGATCTGCATATTTTTCAGTCTTGTAGGCGTGAGATGCCTCCATCCTGTTCTCATATGGAACAGTCAGCTCTATCATGATCAGCTGCTTGGTTGAGTGGGAGTTGACTACTATGTCAGGTCTCATACCACTCTTGCTGATGATCTCGGGGTGGTTGTTCCATTCTGGGAGGTTTGCAGTGCACACCCAGTCGTCTGCTCCATCCAGCAGACTCTGCTTGCAGGTTCTGAATGGCACTGATGTTCGTGGCCATGAGTTTTTTCCTCCTGCCGTGAAGAAGGTTGCGGGAGCTTTTTGTGTCCTGATGTTGCCAATTGTGGAGCAGGTACTGAACCAGACTGCTTCTACAATCTCTTTGAGCACCTGGTTGTGCCTCCATGTGTACCTCCCTTGGGCTAAGGCTACCTTGCATGAGCTGAGGACATGTTCCACTGTTTGTTTTTCACGGCAGAGGGGGCATGCAGGATCGTCTGCTTTTCCCCACTTCACCAGGTTTGCATTTGATGGTAGCAGGTCATACACGGATCTGAGAATGAAGCTGATCCTGAGAGGGGCCATGTGCCAAATGTCATTCCAGGTGAGACTTTTTTGGAGCGCACTCTCCCATGTTGTCCATTGCCCTTGTTGGCTCTGCTGGACTGCTTTTTGGAGTCTCTTTTGGTCTTCTTCTTTCCTCATCTCTTGAATGACCATGTCCCGTTTGGCTTTTCCTTTTGCTTTTGACCACCATTCTGTTTTTGTTGACCCTAGTCCTTGTCTGTTGGTCTGTGTGTGTCCTGTTATCTCTCTGATCTTGAGACTTTCTTTGGCAGAGTTTATCACCTCCTGGACTTTCCATTTTCTGCCGGTCTTCAGCAGGGGCTTGATTTCTTCTACCACCTTGTCATCTGTGTCCTCTAACATGCTTTGAAGTCTGATTTTTCCTGCTTTATATTCTTCTAGGATGGATTTCAGTGGCAGTTTTAATTTTGCTTGCCGACAGTACAGCGCTATATCGGTGAGACAGGGTGGAACTCCAAGCCATTTCCTCGTGAATTTGTTGATTTTGGCTTCCATTGCCTCTACCGTGCTGGTGCAGATCTCATATATCATTAGAGGCCATAGTAGTTTTGGGATCAGCATGAACTGCAGACACCACACCTTGTATTTGCCAGGGAGACCACACTGGTCAATGGTCTTCAAGCCTTCTTCCGCCATCTTTTTGGTTTCTTTGGCTCTTTGTGTGTCCTTCAGGGTGTCATCATACCACCTCCCAAGGCTCTTGACAGGTTCCTCTGTGACTGTTGGAATGGCTTGGTTGGCGACACTGAAGACCACGGATTCAGCTACTTTTCCTTTTCTCAGTGACAGACTCCGTGATTTCTTGGGCTTGAATTTCATCCTTGCTGAGGCGACAATGTCGTCCAGTCTTTCCAAGACATGCCATGTCTCACTTTCTTTGGATGAGACCACTGTTGTATCGTCCATGAAGGCCTTGGAGGGGGCATCTTGTATCCATCACCGAGGTCCGTTTGGCTTGTGTTCCTGGTTGCTGCTTTCAAGATGACTTCCATTGCCAACACAAACAGTATTGGAGAAATTGCACAGCCCATTGCGATACCCACTTCCAGGTTGATCCATGCTGTTGTGTAATCCTGGGTAGAGAACCGCATTGAGAAGCCGTTGAAGTACATCTTGAGCATGTCGCGGATGCTCTCTGGTACATGGTACATCTCGAGAGCCTGCTGTATCATCTCGTGGGGTACAGATCCATATGCATTTGCCAGATCCAGCCACACTACATCTAGGTCTTTCTTTCCTGTTTTTGCTCTTTGGATTGCATCCCAAATCATTGTGGCATGTTCAACACAGCCAGACACACCTGGGATGCCTCCTTTCTGGACTGACACATCCAAGTACTTGTTTTCCATGAGGTACTTGGTCATCCTTGCTACCATGACAGAGAAGAAGATTGTGCCTTCAACGTTCAGTAGGGATATTGGTCTGAACTGGCCAATGTCACTTGAGTTTTGCTCTTTGGGGATGTACACCCCATCAGCTTTCATCCACTCGCTGTTGATTTTCTTGTTTCTCCATGCTGATCTCAGCAGCTTGTGGAGCCACTGCAGCACTTTGGGACATTTCTTGTACACCTGGTATGGTACTCCATTTGGCCCTGGTGATGATTTGGCTCTGGCTTTGCTGACCACATTTTGTACTTCTTCCAGCGTTGGTGGCTTGGCGTTGAAGGGTTTCTCAGGGTCGGCTGGCGTTACCAAGCCTTGGATGTTGAGTGGTGCTTTGCTCTGTGGGCCAGAGTAAGTTTTCCTGAGATGCTGCTCAAGAACATCTTTGTCCACTTTCAGGGTTCCCGATTTTGGTTGCTCAAAGAGTGTTCTGGCAAACTGGAAGGGGTCCTTGAAGAAGCGATCGTAGGTTTTCTTCTTTCTGCTCTTCTTCTTCCTCGCTGCTTCTGCTTTGCTGAGGGCACTGTGTCTTGCTTTCAGATCTTTCCAAAGCTTGTGCAAACCTTGTTTCTCAATTGGCAGTGCGGTTTTCATTTGCTTTCTGAGGTTTTTCTTTTTGACCCTGATCCTGTCTATCTCTTCTTAGCGTCTGGATTTCTTTGGAGGCGTTTTCTCTTTTGGCTGTTTTACTCCATAGGTATTCCTACAGGTGGCGTATATTATGTCCCCATATGTGGCTAGTTTGTGTTCCAGTGTGCTTTTCCCTATCAGAGTCTCGAGTCTTTGGACAATTTTTCTAACCAGTTTCTGCCACTCATCAGTTGCACTTGCTTTTGGCAGGTTCAGCTTCTGGCGCCTGGCATCGAGGGCCTGTGCAAGTTCGTCATCCGAGTCGACAGCTTGGTTGTCCTTGGCACTGTGGTTTGAATCCTGGCCTTGGTCTTCCAACGTCTTATCTGCTGATGCAGTGCGCTGCTGTCCACCCGGATGAGACCTCTCACATCCCTTCTTTGTTCTATGGATCTTCATGCCTCGCGCTGTAGCAAAGCTCCTTCCACAGACACATGGATATTCCATTTTGTCCATGTCCGTGTCCATAGTCCATTTTGAATTTGCGGCCGTGATCTGAGCACCGATGGATCCATCATTCTCTCCCCCTTTCGGTGGATCCTGGGAGCATTTTTTTCTTTATAATATACAAACAGAGAAACAAAAAAAAACCTGACAGTCAGGCAGGTAGGTAGGTATACATACAGCTAGAAAGCCATCTTGAAACTCAGAGCTAGAGAAGGAAGCAGAGGTAAAGAAAAGCATTGTTATATTTTTTTTTGTTTTTGATAACGATCGGTAAGATGCAGGCTAGTTAGTGACTCAAAGGAAAAAAATGATAGGTAAAATCTGACATTTGTCGATTTCTGAAAAGTGTGCAGTGTGCAGTGTGCAGTGTGCAGTGTGGAGTGTGGAGTGTGGAGTGTGGAGTGTGTGTGTGTGTGTGTGTGTGTGTGTGTGTGTGTGTGTGTGTGTGTGTGTGTGTGTGTGGAGTTTGTGTGTGTGTGTGTGTGTGAGTGTGTGTATGTGTGTGTGTGTGTGTGTGTGTGTGTGTGTGTGTGTGTGATCATATTGATGACTTTGAGGAGGAGGAGGAGGAGGAGGAGGAGGAGGGAGAGGCTGAGGAGAAGGAGGAGGAGGACGGTGATGGTAGTGATAATGATGCTGCTGCTAATGATGATGACGCTGATGACGATTTTGATGATATTTTGTGATGATGATGATGATGATGATGATGATGATGATGATGTGATGATGATGATGATGATGATGATGGTGATGATGATGATGACGGTGATGATGATGATGTGATGATGATGATGATGATGATGATGATGATGATGATGATGATGATGATGATGATGATACCATCGCAGATGTGAATGTGAAGGGGATGAAATTTTGAAATTGTTAACACAGAATAGTAAGTAAAAAGAATGTATGATGGCAAAATAGGGAAAAAACATACAAACAAAACAAAAAAGATGTACCAAGTTTTATACATTGAAGTTCTTGCAAACAATTTTAATGAAATCAGCCACGTTGGAAAGGTCAAAAGATGATATGTGAGGAAACTTTAGTGTTTCTTTCTGATTATAGTTTATTATTTTTTCTTAATTTTTTCTTTCGTTTTGTTTTGTTTGGCCTTTTGAATTTCTCTCACCATAAACATCGACTGAAAAGTTCAAATGAAGTTTGAATATCGTATAGCTTGGCATTTTAGAGAAGTAGATGCTATAAAATGGTCTTGTGTTTGTTAGATGTAGAGGGGACGGAGACGGTTGGGGGGGGGGGGGGGGGGGCGCAGAGAGAGAAGGGGGAGAGAGAGAGTGAGTGAGTGAGTGAGTGAGAGAGAGAGAGGAGAGAGAGAGAGAGATGAGAGAGAGGAGAGAGAGAGAGAGAGAGATGAGAGAGAGAGGAGAGAGATAGAGAGAG
>CM060316.1:96934744-96937244 GCA_030674155.1 Stramonita haemastoma | reverse complement strand
TTTGTGTGTGTGTATGCTGTAAGTGTGTGTGTGTGTGTGTGTGTTTATTTATTTATGTATTTATTTATGTATGTATTTATTTATCTATTCTTTTATGTCGAGGATAATGGAATAAGCACTCTTGCGCTTTTTTTAAATCCAGTCCCCTTGTGTATGCAGTTTTGTAAATGTTATCTGTTCCCGCCGGCACACGATGGCCTACTCTTACGAAATGTGGAACAGGATTTAACGTGTGCGCAAGATGTTCTGCGTGCGTTTGCACACAGGGCCTCGGTTTCTAGTTGTCATCCGAAGGACTTTTGGGGAGAGTGGAGTCCGCACTGATGTTAACTCCAGGGGAAAAACCCCCTCCAACGGGAATCGTGTGCGTGTGCGTGTGCGTGTGCGTGTGTGTGTTGCGTGTGTGTGTGTGAATGTTTGTGTGTGTGCATATGTGTGTGCATGTGCGCACACACGTCTAAGTGTATGTATGCGATTGTGTATCTAATCCCACCTTTGTCAGTAAGTCAATCTACTAAGGCACACACGCCAACTTCTATGATCATGTATGTACATGCTTTTATGCTTTTTACAAAGACATACAAACGAATGTGCACTATCCATCAATGTTAACCCTCAGATGAAAGCAAGAGAAACAGAACGCTTCCTTGACTGGTTCCATTCAAAACCTGACAGAACAGAAGACAATGCTTGTTTCCATCTAACCTGATAGCTTAGCTACACCAAGCCGTCAGGGCCTAGTACAGCCTGTGTAATTGATCTGCTGTCACAGGGCTTTCCATTCACCTGCCTCATCCATCAGTCCTCAAGACACAGTGAAGATAACACCCTTTCTTTTTTTTACTTCACAGGTCGTACACAAGCAGTTCACAGGTTAAAAGAACACAAATAAAAACAATAAATGAGGATGATGTTGTTAAACAAGATGGAGCGGGAGAAGGAGGGAGAAACTGTTGGAGGGGAGGTGGGTAAGGTGGAGGGCGGGGAGGGGCATGTTGCAAGGATTGTTAGGGGTGGGGTACTAAGGATGTCACATAGGCTATACACTACGGTTACATTTTGGCACTTTTCCTTCTGTTTTTCTTTTTATATGACTCTTACATTCATACAACACGTATTATGGAATCCACAGGAATAAAAACTACTTTTTATGAAAGTCTAGTACTCTAAAAATTCATGTGGTTTTGCACAAATTTTGGTATGTTTATTTTTTTTTTAAATTCAGAAAACACTGTACCCCCTCAGTCAATGTCGTATGCTAGCTACTAACCGCAATATACACGCGCGGGGTCAACACTGTAGAACACAAGCAATCCTCTTTTACTGATCATATCCAACTTTCTCGTAACTACCTGGTACTGCTCTATGTCCCCAACCCCCCAAAAAAACAAATATATACACAGTGCATTTTTCATAGTTTAAAAAACATTCTGTGAAAATCACCAACAAATTTTCCCGACAAGCACTCGATAAAGATATTACATAACCGCAACCTTATACTGAAGTGTGACTATACTTTGACAGTTCTTTTTTTTAAATCTGCGTGGTTTAAAAGTTATGGAAGACACTATCTAAATTTATTTTAAGTTGAGGAGAAAGGCAAAATAGAATTTTCTTTTGCAGCTGAGATTAGGTTCCCCAGTATTGAACTCTGTAACTACTGACATTGTGGACTTTAGGCATGAACCCTCTACCGAAATCAAACTCTCTTCTCTGGATACATTGTGTTCTCAGTAGTGTACAGTCTTCAGGCACAAACAGTCAAGTGTGAGCCAGAGACAACAGAAGCGGGCAAAGATTCAAACAATAGGATCTATTGGACTCTGTCTGTCTGTCTGTCTGTCTTTTTCTGTCTGTCTGTCTGTCTGTCTCTGTCCCTCTCTCTGTCTCTGTCTCTCTCTATCTCAAACACACAGACACAGTTACAGACACATGCACTAACACAGAGACACAGAGACACAAAGACATTTACATACACACACACACACACACACACAACGCGCGCGCACACACACACACAACCACACACACACACACACACACACAACACACACACACAGCCTCTCTCTCTCTCTCTCTCTCTCTCTCTCCGTGTCTCTCTCCCTCTCCTTCAACATAAACAACAGGGTCACTAACTCTAAGCGCACTCAGGAGGAAGTGACGTAGGTAGACGACAACAGCTTTGTAGGGATCCTACCCCCCCCCCCGCCACCCCCCCCCCCCTCCCTCCCCCCCCCCCATCACCTCTCCTGTTTATACCCTTGCCGCGAGAGATTCACACATAGACAGGATTGCTTGGAGATGGTAAACAGAGAGAGAGAGTGAGGGGAGTTGTGATTGCAGTTTCTGGGATGCAGGACTAAAGGTTGGAGATCTATGTGTGTGTTGTGTGTGTGTGTGTGTGTGTGTGTGTGTGTGTGTGTGTGTGTGTGTGTGTGTGTGTGTGTGTGTGTGTGTGTGTGTGTGTGTGTGTGTGTGTGTGTTTGTGTGTGTATGAGTG
>CM060316.1:96922244-96927244 GCA_030674155.1 Stramonita haemastoma | reverse complement strand
AAAGAAACATAACAGTTTAACCCAGTAAAAAGTATTATGCAACACAAAAGCAGAGGCGGCTGGAGGCACACGTGACCACACAAAACGTTGAGCAACAACAAAAACAACACCACAGTTAAGTTCTACTTCTTAATGCCGAAGTTGCAGAAACTCGCAGCGACTCTGCGACCAGCAAGTGTGAAAAGAGTGTCTGTAGCAGCAGCAGCAGCAGCAGCAGCAGCAGTAGCAGCATCAGAAGAAGAAGCAGCAGGAACAGCAGCAGCAGCAGCAACAGCAGCAGCAGTAGGAACAGCAGCAGCAGCAGGAACAGCAGCAGTAGTATAAGTAGCAGCAGCAGCAGCAGTACTAGTCCAGTCAAATTAAAATTTGACCTCAAACTAACTGCTTCGAAATATTTAAGTGCAGGAGTCGGTTCATTTGGCCATTTTGTTCATGCACACAAAAATCTAAAACTGTAGATGGTTCAATCTTTACGTAATTAACAAAAAACTTCTAGAAAAAATGGGGGTTTTATGTCGGGGACGCAAAACAGACCAACTGCGCGGGATTTGTGCACCGGCACAAATTCCGCCCTGCGTGCCTGCGAAATTTCCCTCCCGTTTCTCTTCTGGCTTGCTAGCAGACGACGCGATGATGGGTGGAGGGGGCAGTTTAGAGTAAGCATGAGTGAAGCGGTGTAGCCTAACTGGTACGTCCAGGGCAGCTGGCGTTGGGCTGTTCTTTCGTTGAAGGGGGAGGGAGAAGAGTGTTTATGAACTAAAAGCGTTGTATGGAGCCATAAATGGTGTTGGCTTGTGCCTGTGTGATGATACTGGTATATAATGGTTATATATATATATATATATATATATATAAAATATATATATATATATATATATATATATATATATATATATATATGTGTGTGTGTGTGTGTGTGTGTGTGTGTGTGTGTGTGTGTGTGTGTGTGTGTGCGTGTGTGTACTACTACTACTACTACTACTACTACTACTACTACTACTACTACTACTACTACTACTACTACCACCACCACCACCACTACTACCACCACCACCACCACTACCGTCACTACTACTACTACTTCGTCAACTAATTCTACTCAACAATATTGATAATAATGATAATGCTACTAACAATTAACATTTTATTATTAAAATCATCGTTTTCGTTATCACAATTATTATTATTATCATTTTTTTTTTTAATCATTATTACTAAAGTAGAATTGTTTTAAACCATCTAAGTCTGTTTTGTTTCTTGATCAGATACCAGATAGAGACTGCTGCATTATCTTTAATCATGGATTTTGCAGTAAGGACACAAAAGTTATCTTACGGAAATACGGCAAGCAGTCAACAAAGTGGTGTCAACAGTGCTTCAATCGGCAATGTTGTACATGCTGGCTGTGGAGGAGACTATTACAACAGAAATGTTACAGCACAGTGTCTATGGAGAGGACAGGCTGATAAGTCTCCACAACAAAAACTTGAAAAAGGAGACTTCTGACTGCAGTTTCCACTTTTAGTCATGCAACTCTGTCTGTTCTGCCTGAAAGAGAAAATTGGTCAGTAAAGGTGAACATGATGACTGCATAGATCTCATAACAGGGACAATAACAGGTTCAATACACAGGGGCTGACTCTTGTAGCAGCAGGAGTGATGAATGGCCAAAGAAAGTTACACCTAAGCTGGAATGTTTACAGGACTGCTTCGCAAGAGATGGTGCTTTCCACAATGTCTGTAATTTCCAGACCAGAAAACATATCCCTAAAGTATTTTCAGACACTGATCATGAACCAACAAGAAAAAAAATTGAGAAAGCCAGCAGACCAAAAGATGACACATGTTTTGCTGCATTTCAGGATATTGTTACCTACCTGGAAAACAATGTCGCTGAACACATCACTGTTTGAGACCTTGTTAGAATGATGGAAGACACCCTAACCCACTATATGTAATCTGACAATGGCTCTGCGCATAGTGCAATCAACATGAAGAAAATTGCTTAGACATTTTGGTGACAGTAATAGCAATCTCAGCTTCAGAGGAAAATCAGCTTATACGACTCTAAAGACAGCAGTCTCTGCCACCCTACTCAAGTTAGAAAGAACAGACAAAGGCTGACAGTGACTGTGAATCCATTTGCCTGATAAAAACAGCAGCTACTACTATGAGGTGTCATTATGTCCATATGTTGCAACAAAGATGAGTACATGACTCTAGCCAACTGTCTAAGAATTTACAGTGCAGTTTTTTGCCCTTGAGTCTTCAGGGATAAGTACAGAACTGAAAACCACATCTGTTTGTCAGTGCATTGTGTAGGCTACAAGACCAAAACATACACTGCTCCACTTCAAGTTCATTTGGCTGTACAGATGCACAAAACATTTGGATCCAGATTTTCGTTGAACACACTGAACAGACTTACATTCTGTTCTTCATACTTAATAATTATACAGAAACTCTATCTCAATGCAGCTGTCAGCCAAGGTGTGAGCATTTCCCAAATCACAGAAGGAAAAACTCTTCAGTTTGTAACAGACAATGCAGACCACAACTCAGCTCATTTCAGATGGGGTGGCTCTTTTCATGGAATGGAAGCAAAAAAGAACAGGAGGGTATCCAGGGGAAAAAAGATGAACAACAGGGAATCTAGTGCACTTGAGAAATAAGGTATGTTAAATCTTGTGCATGTAAACAACCCCTCTACAACAAAAGAATTACTCCAAGTAAAAATATGATTATACAAGTGTACAGGCAGACTGAACTATGTGTGGCACGGTACTGCTAACAAAATCTCATTGGATAAATCAGCCTGAACTTTACATAAATAATTCTATTGTGACAAGAAGTATATTTTTTGGTAAGTGTGGTTATGAGACAGTCACATAATTATACAAATTCTGAGACTGTAAGGAGGCGAGTGAATAAATATTGGTTTGTGGTATGAACTGCATTAATTCTTACTTACAAAGAGACAGTGCAATCTGCAGTTCAAGCCTACCCTAATCCCTGTTGTAGTTCTTGATAAAGGTAAATTATAAAATTTTATTTTATAAAATTTCAGAGTAAAAGTCAAGTTTACTGCAAATGCTTATGAAGAAAATAACCCTATTATATCTACATTATCCAGATACATTATGTTAGGAATGTAAAAGAAAACAACAACGTTCGTCAGATTCGTCTTTAATAATTTTCTTTCGTGTTTGCTGCCATTTCAACCATTAGTTCTTTGTTTTACTGCATTACCTTTGATACTCCTTCTCGCTGTATCTTCCCTTCGATTCTTCTCTACGCAGGTCATGTTATGCAAGTCACCTCATTGTGGTGTAGGGAAGTGGTTGTTTTTTTGCTGGCATGTGCTATGAGTTTTACGTGTGTGTGTTACTTTAAGTGTGTGTGTATTTCATGTTGAAAAAGAGAAAAAGAGCAAGTGATGGTATGCGGTAAATGAATTTACAGAGATTGGTAGATGGAAAGAGCAGAGCAAGAGTAGAGAAGTGAATGCTCGGAGAAGTTTAGTCAGAATCTGGTGCTCAGCTGGGGGATAGGGGGACAACATAGATGAGTTCAGGAGAACACTGAACAGTACAGACAAAGGGGAAAGAACAGGAGACACAAAAGCGAAGAAAATATGAAGAGTGGGAAGCTTACAGACACCGGTGGCAGTTCGAGCAAACTTCTCACGGACGACCCCACACCATCCACACAGACCGAATAAAGATGGACATGGTTACAGATACCACACAGGACTATTGAGAAGAAGCAGATCAGCAACATTTGACTTATTCTTTGTGTAATTTTGAATATGATACCTTGATTGTCAGCGCAGCATGATTTTATTTAAATCCATATACAAACGCGACACGCTCGCAAATCAATAAGCACACAAAGTGGATCTGTAAGTTGTTTATTATACAGGCTCATTGTACCCAGTGGCTGTTGGAATCTGTTGTGAATTAATTAAAATTTTTTTCTTTTGTGTTGTGTTGTTGTTGTTGTTTATGCTAGGGTTTGTTTTTTTAGGGGGGGTTCTTCGCTTAGTGGTTCTTAAAATAGACGGCTTGATGGAAGCCAATGTTACAATGTCCCTGGAAATAATTTGGATTTGATTAATTTGATTTGATTGTGGCTACCTCCCAAGCGAAAAGTCCGGGTCGAGTACGTGTATGATGGGATCCCCGTGTTGGGACCCGAAATTTTCCATATTAACCTGTCGCTTTTCGTAAGGTAGCATGTGTCTTTGATGGAACAGATAACGACATCGTGTTTAAAACAATACTGCATAAAGAACCACGGACGAAGAGCCCTAAAAAGCACAATTAATCATATCCACGAATAAAAGAAATTTAAAAATATGTTGCGTTTATGATGCGACGCGTCTCGCCATATAGATTCTATATTCATATAAATCTTGATTAAAATAGAAATACAAGACACAAACCAAAAATCGTGAACAAGGAGTTGTTAGTTCGACTTAAGAGAAAGCTTCACGACTCCATGATATATTTAGAACAAGGCCACCAACCGTGCAATGCAATGGGGACAAACACGCAAACAAGCAAAATACATAGGAAAAATACGGAGATTATGCAAAAAAAAGCTTTGTCATGAGCGTAAGAAAAAAACAAATGATCTGCGTACATTAAAATTACGTTTTGCTCTGTTTTCTATGCTTAATGTTCATAAATTATGCTTTTCTTTCTGATTAAAACATATTTAATATCAATCGGTGACGAGACACACACAACAAAATGAGGGAAAAATAAATAGAGGCAGATGATGTTGAAATCAAGAGAAGAGAGAGTAGAGAGTTGTTTGTCGTCCACAAAATGAACAAAACATGACATTCCAGCCAAGCTAAAAAACACTCAGACCACAGACAGAGACTAGTTGCAGACAGAAAGACAAAACAAGAACATAACAGTTTGTCCAGTAAATTTTTTTTGTCACAGAAACAGAGGGTGGAGGAGTACCACAAAAGTTGACAACATCAAACA
>CM060316.1:96902244-96917244 GCA_030674155.1 Stramonita haemastoma | reverse complement strand
CGGTTACTCCTTGAACATGTGTATGAAAACTTATCTGAAGATGTTACGTATTGTGCGAAGAATCAAGAGCAGTTCATTTTCATTAAAGCACCCTGAAAGGTATATACATACATACTACAACAAAATATATATATATTATAATATATATATATATTATATATATATATTATTAATATTATATAATCTTTGCAGCCTGGAAGGTATATTTTTTGTCGTGGTCCCCATTTTTCTTTACAAGGATAATTTCGAGGATCCTTTTTGGACAAGCGTTTTGCATTGGTCCCTTTGTAGAACCTTTAATTCACACGTCAGGGAGTGTTTAACACATGCATCTCTGGCTTGAGCTGTTTCCATTTATTTAGTTTGCGAGAAACAAGCTACCTATGCTCTTTTTTCTTTAAAAAAAATATCGGAATCACTCAGTCTATGTTTCTTTTTGTTGAAAGTTTTCAGTCGCCAGAAGCTTTGAAAGAGTTAGTAATATAGTGTGATACATCTTCAACACATAGTGTTCTTGGCCAGCAAAATATCTGTTTCATCAGAAATCTATTGACACGATATCTATGACGTCAGGGGTTAAAAAAAACTGGGAGAATATTTTTCAACCTTTTGTCTAGCTATCTACTCTGACACAGCAGCTGTCCTGAAAGAGACTAGTTGATCGGTTTGCTCCTCAAAGACAAAGCAGGTCAACTTAACTTTTTATCAAGAGAAAAAGGCCAGCTGAAAATGATCCATAGGCCTAATCAAAGTGCCTGAGTACTCGATATTGTAGTCAGGACAAAATGAATCGCTGGCTAAAAAAGCCTTGTCTGTCACTGTCAGTAGGTGCCATTTTAATGTTAAAGGTTAATTTGAGAAAATCTGACGCACGTAACATTCGTGACTGGCAAGAGCCGTGTTTAAAGTCGTTTAAGTTTGATTAAATTCAGTTTTTTGCGATGACTTTTTACGTATCATCCAACTCCCTTGCCATAGCTGGTCTGCAGTTTTTGTTAAGTTGGGTTCTTGGTTTTTGTTTTTTTTTACTGTTTGTTCGTTACATTTTTGCAGTCATTTCTTTCTGGTGCGTTTATTGTTCTTCTATTTAATCTAGTAAATTGTTGTGTTTTCAAAACACAGAACATGAAAAAAGAAAAATGTACATGAAAAAAGTTATTTGTGCAGATTGATCGGAAAAAAACCCATATACTGTTAGACAAACTTGCTGATTGTATTGTTCTTATTTGTGGGCTGTACAATTTTGTTTAATGTTCTATTAAACAAATTCTAACAAAAAAAACCCTCCAGACAATGTGATGAGAGTGTCTGGTCGCCGGTGCATTTGCTCCTAATTAAAGTGTGTTTGTTTCTCTCGGAGAGTGGCGTCTTTCTTCTTCATTTTTTTTCCAGTTTAACTCAGACCTACTCTCGTTTGGGGGGTTCTTGTACGTATGCTAACTGTATATTGCTCACAAACCCTTATTTTACCGTCTCGTCTAAAAGGAGAAAGAAAGAGAAGGATGAAGAGAATATATACAACATTACGCTCGTATAAGAAGTTCATCAAGATCAATGACTGTTGTTTAAAGTCTTATGTGTTCACTTTATTCCAAAAGGTTCATAAAACTAGACGATCAGTGGGGTTATGTAGGGATCCTATCATATCAAAGGTGGAAAAGAATAGTTCGGTAACTATCAAGATGGATGTTTAAAAACTGTAGTCTCGAAGCTGTTTGCAAAGATCACATGGACACTTACAGAAAAAAATCGATTCATTTCTATATTCATTTTGTATTTTCTCTTTCCCATAATTAAAAAAAACAACAACTTTATATGACTTTACCTTTGTTCTGTTTCAGTTGCTAGTAAATATTTCAGTCTTGCGTTAATTGTGTGGTGTTGACTGTGCTTAAAGCCCAAACAAGGCTACATTTCACTTTATTGTTTTCTTTTGTTCATACAAAGTTTCCAGTATTTGGGGGGGAAAAAAGGGTTGCAAAACTCTTTCAGCAAAATCACAAAATTTCTGTTGCATAGCCACATTCGGAGCTGACCTTTTTAGGTTTAGAAGGGTTGGGAGAACATTGTGAAGAAAAGATAGAATGATGGATAGTGTGGCATGGCGGGTTGAATGCGAGTTGAATGCCATGATGATGGGGATTCAGATGCTTTAAAGGCTTCAACGCATTATCGATTGGCGTAATGAGAAAGCTGTTGTGAGTGGCTACACTTTAACAAGCCAATAGCAAAGCTTGAGCTGTCAATACATTGTGCGAAACAGGCAATTATTTCTCAGTTAGATGATCTTTCGTGCATAGCTAGAGAAATTCGTTTAAATCTGCAGAGATTGCGCGTTGCAAAACGTGGAGTATTACGGTCTCTTACCGGTTTAAGGTTTACATGGTAATTGATGGAAAGCAGTTTATGTATTCAGTTTGGAAACACTATTTTGGGATCGAAATCAAATTTCACTATTTGTTGACTATCAAAGATTTTCCTGAATCAAAGATAGTAAAGAAAAATCTTGTTTATGATGTTGAAAATCATAATATTTTCATTTAAGTGGTAAAGTAGCCGTGCCGCACACAAGCTGCGCAAGAATTTGCTAATCTGCTTAAGCTGTAAATCTAATACAGAACTCCGACTATAAACGAATCCATTTTCCATGTTTATTCATCCATGCAATGGCGCTAACAAAACAGAAAAGGAGATTGATTTTTCAGTGTGTTTAGCATGTAAAATGTGTGAACAAAATCAAATATTTTATCATTATTCTCTCTTTTCCCATGTGAGAAATTGTTGATGCACTGCTCTTTTAGGCATTATACCGTCGGCAAATCAAACCAAGTAAATTTCAGCCTGTCTTAGGTGATAGGCTACATGCAGGGCGTGTTTCTCTTATCTAATGTTAATGATAACAACAACAATAACAACAATAACCATCATCATCGCCATCATCGTCATTATCTCCATCACCATCATCATTTTCATCTTCATCTTCATCTTCATCATCATCATCATCATCATCATCACATCATCATCATCATCATCATCATCATCATCATCGTCATCGTCATCTTCTTCCTCCTCCTTCTTCTTCTTCTTCTCTCTTTTTCTTCTTCTTCCTATTATCATTATTATCATCATCATCATTATTATTTCGATTGTTGTCTGTTTGTCGTAGTCGTCGCCATCATCACCATCAGCAGCAGTAGCAGCAGAATAAACATCAGCAGCACCAGCGTCAGCAATAACAACCACAACACCACCACCACCACCACCAATAATTATCACCACTAGCATCTTCTCAGTTGCTGTCGTTATTATTATTGTTATTAGTGGTGTTACTCTATAATGTCACTGACACCACAGCTATTGATGCAGAAGAAAACACAGCGTGACCTTTTGATCTGGCAGGGTAAAATAAAAAAACAAAACAAGAAAGAAAACACTATGGTGTGATAATTACTCGATCGAAAACGTTCCTGCCCTGTCTTGACTACCCACTGTAGTCTTCATGAACATTAGTGCCAGAATTTGCTCAGGAGCACGTGAAGAAAAAATGATTGATATCCAAGAAGTCTATGTGCAGTCTGTCCATCTGGATGTTTGTTGTCTTAATAAGCTTATCCTTTTATTATTTTTTTTTTATTATTTATTTATTCTTTTATATCGAGGATAATGGAATAAGCAATCATATGCTTTTTTTTACATCCAGTCCCCGTGTGTATGCAGTTTAGTAAATGTCATCTGTTCCCACCGGCACACGATGACCTACTCTTACGAAAAGCAGAACAGGTTTGACGTGTGCACGCACGATGTCCTTTGCCATACGTCGTGGGTGTGAACACACCCAGATCCCTGCATTTTGCTCTGTAACTCAGGAACGTTTAGCCCTTTGCCGTACGCTCTGGGTGAATTCTCACCCAGACCCCTATAGTTTGCTCTGTAACTCAAGAATTTTTTTTATGCGCTGCCTTGAAATTTCGTGACTTTGTCAATAAACATCTGTCTTATAACGAACAACATTTCTGTGTTTTGTATTTAAAGGAAACGCGCTTAATTAGCAGTCAAAGTCCAATTACGTTGTGGGAAGAAAGAAACTTTCTCTGTATCATTGTGTGTGTGTGTGGGGGGGGGGGGGGGGAGGCTGTGCATATGTGTACATATGCATATTTGCTCATGAAATAAGTATGTCTTATTTCTGGCTTAATTTTCTTTAAAGAGGAATTTCCATGTCTTTTCTAGTCAATGGTCTTATAACCTTGTATTCGTTGGTGTGTGTGTGTGTGTGTGTGTGTGTGTGTGTGTGTGTGTGTGTGTGTGTGCGTGCGTGGTCGTGCGTGCGTGCGTTGCGTGCGTGCATGTGTAAATAATAAGTTTGTCTTTTCTAGCCATGGTTTAATAACTTTGTACTCTTACATTGGGTGTGTGTGTGTGCTGCGTGCGCGCGCGCGTGCCTGTGTGTGTATGTGTGTGGCGCGCGCGTGCCCTGCGTGTATGCTGTGTGTTGCGTGCTGGTTACTTTTATTTGAAGTTATCTTGGAATGTTTGAACCATAAGAAATGTAGCCATCTTGTGTCATTTGAGATTATGATTCGTATCAATATGCCTGTCAGTGTGTAATTTTCCTTCATGGGATGATTAACGCATTTTTGACTTAACTATGTAGTTCTCTCATGTGTGTGTGTGTGTGTGTGTGTGGGGTGTGTGTGTGTGTGTGGTGTGTGTGTGTGTTTGTGCGCTCCTGCGTGTTGGTAGGGTGGTGGTGGAGAAGGGTGTTGTAGTTTTGACAGGTGTTTTTCGTAGTTCTGTTATTTTTATACGTTTTGTTTTCTTTGATGATCCCCTAAACATTGTTTTTTTTAGTGGTGCAAAACCCTTTTTAAAATTCAAATTTCACAACTGTCTCTGTTGAATTTGCACCATATTCAAATTAATCAAATTAAATTAAACAATGAAAACATTTTCTAGTAAGCTTTACCATATAATATTAAAAATGCTGCCTGTTATTAAACCAAGTCATTGTAAATCATCTTCGATACCGATTTCTATCTCACATTAAATATAAAAAGTTCTGCTTTGAAAAAATCTACTCTGAATCGTTCAAGACTACTTTTTCTATCACATCAAATAGAAAAAAAAGTGTCCCGTATTTAGTAAACCTGGCCATCTTAATCTTTCACTCAGATTTACAAATATGAATTATTTCAACTCTAGCCTGAAAGTAAATGACATGTTTACTTAAAGGATATACTTTGGAATGCCTTTTCCGACAAGACGTGATAATGAAGTATGTCGTTTGCTTATGAAGTCTGATACCAAGCGCTTTTCAAAAAAGTCCTACAATTTCTGTAAGCTACTACTGCTAATTTAGTTTTCAAAATGTTGACTGACCGTCATTACCCAGAAGTTTTCTTAAGTTATGCGCATATCGGCACCAATTATTCAAATAAATTTGACACGACTTTTTTAACACTTACACATGCCACTATCCATAAATCCTTATGATTAAGCGATTTTGCACCATTCTGCATAGTTTAAAATCCATGCGTGGGAGAATTTGTTTTACATAGGTTAAGGAGTGCTCGAGTGATCTGAAGGACATTTGAGTACCTGTGTATTGTTAATGAGTTAATACATTTGAACGTAAGGAACGGGAGAGAGAGAGAGAGTAGTGAGGAGAGAGGGTAGCGAGAGAGAGAAAAGAGACAGAAGAGAAGAGAGATGAGGACAAGATGTTGATACGAGAAGTCATGAGGAGATCGATTCGAGAAGAGAGAACTTGATGATGATTGATTTTTATATGAGGATCATGATAATACTCTTGTGCTTTTTACATCCATCCCTGTGTATGCAGTTTTGAAAATGTATTGTCACACAGACACGATGCTACTCTTACGAATGCGGAACAGATTAAGTGTGCAAAATGTTCTGTGTGCTTTCGCACACGGTGCCTGGTTTTAATTTCATCCGAAGGACTTGGCGAAGTGGTCACATGTGTTAATCAGAGAAATTGTGGAGAAAAGAGAGAGAGAGAGATGAGAAGAGACAGAAGAAGAAAGAAGAAAGAGAGAGAGAGAGAGTCGAGAAAAGTGTGTACGCATCTAAGATGTTTGCATACCTAACAGCATTCAGCACGATCTCTGACAAAGACTTGTCAAGGTTTATTGGGTCATTTTTGATTAATTTCGTCAACTTGTGACTTATAAGGAACATATTTTTTTCATTATTGGAATCAACAATCAAATCAATTTATTTCAGATGTACATGAATAAGCATCGATTTCTTTTTTTTTAATCAACCTCTATGTAAAGAATGAACAAAGCAAAAAAAGCAAACGAACAAAAACAAAAAGCAAAGCAGAAAATCCTAACAACAATCAACAAAAAAAAAAAAGGTGAACAAAACTCCAAACACAAAATTCACCAACATTAATGCTAACATGATTTCAAGCAGCTTAAAATAAATGCCTATAGATAATACAACAACAACAATAACAAAACAACCAAAAATCCTCTCAAAAGTCACAGACTCACGCACACGCACACACACACACGGTTCGCGCGCTCGTCCACTCAGCACGTATACACCGTACGCGCATGCACACATTTAAAGTTTTTTTTAAAAATTCATATAGTGTCAACAAACTGTTATATCAGTTACAATGTCACCAAAAACCATTATTTAAGACTTAAAAAAAATATCCATGAAATGTCAATAAGCATCTTATGTCAGATTTATCAATGTCTCCATACTTCAGTTCACATTTTATATATTAGAAGGAAGAAAAGAAAAAAAAAAACAAAAAACGCAACAACACATATGATAATACCCATTTCCACGAGAGGAAAAACATTATACACAAACAAAATACAATCATTCAAACAAACAAAAACAGACAAACAAAAATCACAAAAAATAATCAAGCAAAATAAAAACAAAAACGGGGAGGGTGGGGGTGGGAACGGGTGGGGAGGGGGTATCAAGGAGGAAGGGGGGGAAACACAAACAGCAAACAGAATTATAATAATATTTATGATTATATCAATAAATTGAATACCCTACATACGAACTAAGACAAAAAACAAAGCAAAAAAAAAAAAAAACCAACAAAAAGAAGAAAACAAAAAGAAAGGCCTTAACCACTACCCAATGTAATATAAATGTAATAGTGCTAATAGTCCCATTGATAAAAATAATAGAATAAATTTAAAAACGTTTATACTGAAACTATTGAACATGGTAAGAAAAACTGCATAAAAAATGTCTCCAATCTAGTCATCAGATCAGTGGTTTGGTTTTCTCTTTTTGAATTTGCAGAATGTACACGTGTTCACATACATCACTTGTACCCTATCCTGTTCATAAATAAACAAAAACAACAAAAAGCAAAGCAGAAAATCCCTAACAAACAAACAAAACAAAAAGAAAGGGGAAAAAAAAAACACCAAACCCCCAAATATTTCACCAACAATTAGCTAACATGATTTCAACAGCCTTAAAAATGAAATATGCCTGTAGATAATAAAGCAACAACAATAACAAAAACATCCAAAATAAATCCCACTCAAAAGTCACACACACACACACACACACACACACACACACACACACACACACACACACACACACACACACACACACAGATTTCGCGCGCTCGTCCACTCAGCACGTATACACGTACGCGCATGCACACATTTAAAGTTTAAAAAAATCATATAGTATCAAACAAATAGCTTATATCAGTTACAATGTCACCAAAAACCATTATTTAAGACTTTAAAAAAATCCATGAAATGTCAATAAGCATCTTATGTCAGATTACAATATCTCCGTACTTCAGTTCATACTTTATATATTAGAAGGAAGAAAATGAAAAAAACGACAAACGCAACAATACCATATGATACCCTTTACCACCGAGAGGAAATAACATATACACTAACAAACATACAATCAAACAACAACAAAAAAAACCAGACAAACTAAAACAACAAAAAATCAAACAAGCAAAATGTAAAAAAAAAAACGGGGGGGGGATAGGTGCGAACGATTGGAGAGGGGGTATCAAGGAGGAAGGGGGAAAACAAACAGCAAACAGAATTGTAGTAATGATTTATGATTATATCAATAAATAAAAATCCCTACACATACGAACTAAGACAAAAAACAAACAAACAAACAAACAAAAAAAAACGAATAAAAGAAAAAAAAGAAAACAAAAAGAAAGGCCTTAACCACTAACCAAAGTAATGCAAATGAAATAGTGCTAATAGTCCCATTAATAAAAGTGATAGAATAAATTTAAAAAACCGCTTATACTGAAACTATTGAACATAGTAAGAAAAACTGCATGAAAAAATGTCTCCTATCTAGTCATCAGATCAGTGGTTTGGTTTTTTTTTTTTTTCAATTTGCAGAATGTACACGTGTTTACATACATCACTTATACCCTATCCTGTTCATAGATAAATTTAAGAAAAACAAAAACAAAAAAACAAAACCTTTCTTCTTTTCCCCCTTCCAAATACATATATAGCAAGCAAAGTGTAGATTTTTCAGTCACAATAAACCACACGTGAAAGATTTTTTAGGGTGAACAGGGAGTACCAATATATTTAATCTAATCTAAATATGGTCGATTGGATTAATGTTTTGTTAAACATTTTTGCATATGCGCATTAAGTGACTTTTCAACTGATTTTTAACTGATTTTGAACAAACATTTAAAATAAACAGTATTGTCATTCAAATACTTAAATATCTCATTGAGAGAAATTCACGCCGGTTATAAGCCGTATATAAATACAGTAAACATAAAATATCACAGATGTATACCACAACACATTATCCAATCATCAGCACGCATCCATCACAATGTAAAAAGCACTAACAAATCTGCAATACCTCACCCAGTTATAAACTCACCCAAGTAAAACCACAAACACTCGTGTGCGCACCAGTATGTCCATGCATCCACACTCACACACGGCTCGCATGCACGCGCACGCACGCACGTACGCACGCACACACACACACATACACACAAACTCACGCACTTGCGCACACATACGCACTTACGCACACGCACTTACACACACACACACACACACACACACACACACACACACACACACACACACACACACTTACACACACACACACACACACACACACACACACACACACACACACACACACACACACAGCGCGAAACATTTGCACACATGCGCACTTTTTCTTGAAAAACCAAATTGTTAAACATGTATGATAAAATTAATAAAAATTAATTTAATAGTCTATTCTATTAAGATATTGAACACAATCTTTTTCGAAAAAGAACATGAAAAGGTCTCTCTCACATACGCACAGGCATTTTTATGACAAACCAAAGTTTTTTTTAACCCGTTTGGTTTTAACAAATATCAGTAAAATGAAATGCTTTGACCATTTAGATATTTAACAGTTTAAAATTATAAAAGGTAGCCTTTGGAGTCATAGCAAGTTATCCTGAAGTTTTCAGTTTTGTTATATTTCAGCCGCGAGCCAGCTACCCACCCTACTCCAGCCTTTTTTGGGCGGCTGAAGGGGGAGGTAGGCTTTTCCCAATGCTCTGACCAGCAGTGACACAATGACCGACCAACTGACTTGAATTCTCACACAATCTTTTGAAATAGCTCAGACCACATTGTGTTCAACCCAATATGCTTTAAAAACGCATGTGACAAAAAGCTTAACTCCAGCTGTGTTATCTTTACAGCCATAAAGTACAGACACCCGAATAAATAGCCTATGTGCAAACCTTGTATTTTTCAGTAAAGAGTCAGTTGGGTAGTCAAGTGCCAGTGGTGTGTGCTCACCACCTAATCTTTTTTCAGGCATACGTTAATTTTGTCCAAGGTTGCCATGACATACATGAAAAATGGAAGAAATACCGATTAAGGAAATAATTTTGTTGATCGTCTAAAGGGAACACGAAACATTTTCTCTACTCATTTAAAGCAAAAAATGTACACGTTACTGGCAAATGGGTTTCAAGTTTACTTTAAAATGGGAGTAAAATCAATTTGAAATCAGTGTCAAATGTATATTTCAAAATCATGCACATGAATTTAATTTTGACCCTGAAAACATAAATTAGAGGGAGGGGACAGCAAACAAAGTGGAACATATCAACTACATATTTTTAATAAGTCTACCAGAAACAACGCTCAACTACTAAGAATTTCACACAAAAAAGATAGTTTAAAAACATGGCTAAGCCATCACCTTTAGTATGTTACAAGACATGATACAGGCAACAAGCTACACACATATACCATCGATCTGAAAAACAATACGGGCAATGCTTAGAATTGTTACATGAAACAAATCAGTTACTCAACTGTCCAGATACAGACAAAAAATTTAAACCTCTAAAACAAATATTGGAATATCAAATACCAAAATCACCATTACTGAAAAAAACTTGTACATGCAAAAGCACCGCGTAACTCATTCAAGAAAGGACAATGTAAACACGGAAGAAAATTAGAGATTTTTTGGGGTCACATTTAATGTTACTATGCTTGCTGTTATACAGAGGAAAATGGGAAAAGCAGGCTAATGGTGGAAAACAATATTTGTATTCCATACAGCTGGGGAACAGATTAGTTCAATACAGGCAAATGCTCCAGGAGCAAAATCATGAAGTTACAACAAAAACTATTTGTGTTGGGCTATTTTGGAATATTTTACGAATAGAATTGGTTACACCACCATTAACAATACCCACAGTCTAGCGATACAATGAAAAGGGAAAAAGCAGTAATAAATTGTTTCACTTTGTGCTCCATACTTCAAATTTAGCATTTAAAAAAAGAATGAAAGGAACATCGGCTTTTCATAACCAGGGCCAAGAAAGCTATAGTAAATGTATCCATACAAAATGTCAAAATATTTTATGTAAAAGGAGAAAACAGCGAATATTTTAAATGCAGGACTAACTGTCCACCAGCATCCCATGCTGAAATGCATTTTCTTTATCAATGTTAAAAGCACACAAAAAACCCGTTCATACAGCTAAGTATTTCGAACAAATGTTTCTTTACAGTTTACAGCCAGCCACTAAAACAAACCCACACATGCTCGTTTTTATATCTTCACTGTCCAGGTCTTATAAAATTACAAAAGTTAGCAAGAAGGGCTTAAAAAGGAAATCCAAACCTGTACCACACTGCATTATCAGTTATCTGCTAAAATACATTTCACCATTTATGGTACGCTGGAATTTTGGAATATACACTGTTGAAGTGAAGTTTTATACGTTAAGCAAAACACTCATGTACAGAACAGATACAGTAGAAAGGTTGGACAAATCTAAGAAAACCCACAAGAAATCATGCATCAGTTAGCACTGATTGATGTGAAATGTCATTTTCGTCTTGCCAAAACCAGATTTTTTTTCTGGAGACTCCAACTCTTTTCCCTATTTCATATAATTTTTATTTTCTTTTTGTTTTCATATGTTTTTCTGCCTGTCTCATTAAAAAAATACCTTGGGCCTCTAAACTTTCTCTCTCCACTTTGCTTCCTTTGCAGACTTCACTGAGCAAAAACAAAACAAAAAGGTTATGATTAATACATTTGCCCTGACAAATGGAAATCAAAGACTGCTTGGAGAGATGCAGAGGGAGTAGTCTATCAGTGGGCCGGGAGCGCTATGACTGGATAACGAGCATGTCCCTGAGCTACAGCAAAGCAAAAGACAAAAATAATCAGGGAACAGGACCCAATTTACATCTGCAATCATATCAATCTAATAAAACATAAAAGCAAACAATTATATATTTTTTAAATAAAAAGTTTTGTTTGTTTGTTTTTCATTTAAAGTCTGTTCACTCTAGGAGACAGACTTTTAAAAAATTAAAAGTATCTAAAACAAGTCCAACAATTAAATTCAAAAGAAAACCTCTAGCAGAACATTAATACCAGACCGAGAAATAACTTAAGCAATATCAACAATTTCTGGTCTACGAGCTAGTAGACCCACAGATTCCCTTTTCAGATCTATATCAGAATTTTTGTATAATGATGTCATGATAGGGCAATCAAAAAGAATATGATCACAAAATAAAGAGAGAACAAGCAGATACCACATTTTGGGAATATTTAGCTTTCCCTGAGTTTAAACGCAGCTTATAAATTATATTTGAAACGGGTCTTGGGCAAGACCCCAGTTCTGAATTTTCTCGGAGATAAAATGTATGCATATGCTTCACTAAAAGTGAATTAATTTCATAAAAATCGAGTTTTAATGTACTTTCTATTGTATCTCTCTTCGCACCTTGTTTTGCCAATTTATCTGCCGTTTCATTCCAAAACATACCACAATGTGAAGGAATCCAGGAAAATACTATTTCAATACCTCTTGACATAACGATATGTATCAAGTATCTTATATCAAACAATAAATCTTTCCTGATCTTTGAGTTCCAGTCTTGTAAACTATATAAAACAGAGTTGGAGTCAACACAGAAAACAATATCAATATCTGACTGATGCAAGTGACATAAAATATAATTTTTTGATAAAAAGTAAAGGTAAAAGTGTTTCCATAAAATGTGGTCGTTGGGGAGGGAAGTAGCAGACCTCAGCTTCTCTAGAGGCCAGCATATTGAGGGCGGTGCCCATCTCCTCTCCCTCGCTGCTTCATCTATCCTGTCCCAAAAGAGGACAGGTACCCATTTACAGCTGGGTGACAATTGAAGCCAAGACAGGCAAAGCGTTACTAATCTGCTTGGTAAACATGATCAATGCTGCTTAACCTTAGCTTGGGCAAAGCGAGTGTTCTGATCACTAAGCTGTACCGTATTCCCATAACAAAAGGAAAAAAAATCAGGGCTTAAGATATATGTCGATTTTTTTCAAAACTTAAAGCACATCAACTTTTTTTTCTGAATGTAACATTCCAGTGCTTCTACATCTGCAGCCTTAAAAAAAGCAATGGCGAGTTTTTAAAGTCAGTGTTGGTTACAGAAGAAAAGCCAGCTGTTTCTTTAAACTGCACAGACATACAGATTTTTAACTTCATAATATTTGGGTAACTGTTATTCTCCACTTATGTCCACCCCCAAAATACAAAAGCACACACACAAGGGTGTGCATTGTAGTATACACTGGTGATGATAAATACCCGAGGTAGACCATTCCCTAGATGACCCCGACACAAATCTACACACACACACACACCCACACCCACACACACGAATAGACTATCACACCCCATTTCTTTAATACATTATCACAGTTTCCCAGCACCTTCCCCGAGTGATTGTTCATTAATGCACTCTAAACCCAGTGCCTCCAACTTCTGATTTTAGATAAACTCTAAAATACACACCCTCAACCGATTAATCCATCATGCATTCTAAAGTCACCCTCCTACTTCTGATTTTAGGCACATTTTCTTTCTTAAAGACTCCCCACCTCCACCTAACCCTGAAGCTAATCAGAAGTTTGCCTGTCTCTTATCCCCATCCTCAGTCTTTACACCTCTTTCCCATCACTATGTCGCAGAACATTACGACACCCCTCCCCCTTCTTAGCATCCTTTTTTCCGAAACATTCTCGCGCCCCTCTTTCTACCAGCCCTGAGGAAAAATTGTTTAGCCACTGTGTCAGCGTATGCCATTATCCACCTGCCTTTTGTGTCCACATGTGGGGCCAGGGTTAGTGTTGAGGTTAGTGTTAGAGTTAGTGTTAAAAGTTAATAGGGGGCAAAGGTTGTCTGTCAGTGGTCGGTCTGAATGTTAGAATTCATGTGGACACAATAGCAGGTCGACAACTGGTACGTAGTTAAAGACAATGTTCCACACATGTCGAAACCTGGACCCTGTTTCAGACGAGTAGGCCAACATATGTGTCAGTCGGAACCGATAACCGCGTGCACACAGACTGAATGTAAAAAGAAGTATACAAGCTTTTCTTCGAATATCCTTGAAATAAAAGTTTAGATAATAAAGAAATAAAATGGTCTGCAACTCGCAAAAGCATGAAGCTTTAAATCGGAATCAGTTATATCAGAACCCAAAGCTAGTTATTGGACATCGATGTCCACAATTTTCCCTTTAACTGTCAAAACACGGACTCGGGCATTTTTGAATCTATTAAAAAATGTGAGCCCACCCCCCCCCCCCCCCCCCCCCCCAAAAAAAAAAAAAAAAAAAAAGTGAGAAAAACGTCTACCAACCAGCACTCTTTTGTGGCTCCACTGCTCCTAAATCTGTATAACTCCTACTAAACACCCGTTTCCCTCCCTTCCCTCTCCTTACAGCCCGATGTCTCCTCCCCATGACTGTCCCCTGCACTCGCTCGCACACACGCACACACACACACACACACACACGCACACACACACGCACGCACAAACACACGCACACACACACACACACACTTGAACTATACAACTGTTTTGCGAAGTAAATTAAAAATAAAATAAAATAAAGCCTAAAGCTACCATAACATCTGACATAGTACTTGATACCACATAGGAATGGTATACTCCTAGCAAATTACACAGATTTGCTCACAATACTGAAAAATTTGTCGCCCATTCTACCCACAAATTTCTGAAATGCCCTTATAATTATGTTAGTGGTGGCGAAAGCATAGATTTCGCAACAGCAATAAATAATCCTGATGACTTGAATATTTTCCAAAAACACTATTTTTAGGATTTTTGAGCAAGTTTGTCTACTCCAGCCAAAATCAAAGTCTGATTGCCTATTTTCTGATTTTTTTAAAAATGTATCTGACATTTCACTTCCCAACGACCATTTAGATTATGGTACACATTTACCTCTTCTCTTATGACTGAAAAAATGATTTACAAAAAACTAATACAAATATTGCCATATAATAAATGAGCCATGAGCATAAATAGAGATTAACAGAAACGTTTTCTATTTTCTAATGGCTTTTTAAAAAAAATTAAGTTTACTAATTTGTTTGATTTTGCCAGCTACCTTCGGTGGT
>CM060316.1:96887244-96897244 GCA_030674155.1 Stramonita haemastoma | reverse complement strand
GCCACCAACCATCAAACACGACATATCCCTGAAAACAACATATCTCTGCAAACTATGAATCACAAAATGTCTGAAAATATATCTCCGAAAACTCTGGAGCACAACAGATTTTAAAAAAAAAACCTGTAAAGCATAACATATCTCTGAAAATTATCACCATATATCTGAAGACTATGAAGTACAACAAAGCTCTGAAAGTTAGCATATCTCCCAAAACTATGGAGCACAACATACCTCCGAAAGCTATGGAGCACAAAATACCCCCGAAAGCATTATCTCCATCCTAAAGCTTTAAGATCTCATAATCTAATATCCCAGACCCCCAAAAAATGTCCTTTGTCCTCCTTTTTGAATCCTTTGATAACAAGGGTCTGACAAAGTTATCATCATGTTTCACACTGTACGGGATTGATGGGAAGTATCTGGCAAACAAAAACATGTGTTATAGGGAGTGAGTGAGTGA
The DNA here is from genome assembly GCA_030674155.1 of Stramonita haemastoma. Classification (NCBI taxonomy): domain Eukaryota; kingdom Metazoa; phylum Mollusca; class Gastropoda; order Neogastropoda; family Muricidae; genus Stramonita; species Stramonita haemastoma. Next base: position 96,896,781 of record CM060316.1, on the reverse strand, counting down.
GTGTGTGTGTGTGTGTGTGTGTGTGTGTGTGTGTGTGTGTGTGTGTGTGTGTGTGTGTGTGTGTGCGCGCGCATTATATTTGATGATGTCTATAGATAGATGCATGTGTTTAGAGAGAGAGGAGAGAGAGAGAGAGAGAGAGAGAGAGAGAGAGAGAGAGAGAGAGAGAGAGAGAGAGAGAGAGAGAGAGAGAGAGAAGGGGGGGGGGGGGCAAGAGCGATAGAGAGAGAGAGGGAGTGAGAGAGGGAGAGAGAAAGAGAGAGAGAGAGGGAGAGAGAAAGAGAGGGAGAGAGGGAGGGAGAGAGAAGGGTAAGAGGGAGGGAAGAGGGAGAGAGACACAGAGAGACAGAGAGAGACAGAGAGAGAAATACAGACAGACAGAGACAGAGAGAGACAAACACAGACAGACAGACAGAGGTTTCATCATGACATCATTAAAATAAAAGTTAAATACCCATTTTTAAGAAAGATAAACTCCTGTATACACTATATCATCTTAAAGATTGATATTTAAAACCATCAACTACCAAAGGAGCATAAAAACAATGGGAAAAAAACAAAGCACACACTAACGTGTCAAAATGTAAAGAGACACTCAAAACAGAGGAAATAAAAAGGAAAAAGAGAATCTCGACAGTTTGACAGCTGAAATATTTAAACATACCCCAGTTCCAAATTTTGTACTGAACTACCCAGGTTCGTTTTAAACAAATTTTCCAAGTATAAGTTTTGTGTTATGTATTTGATATCAAAAGTTACAACAAACATCGTTGTCAATTCTTGACCCCAAGTATTAAATTCTATTCGGAAAATTAAAATAATGTTAAAATGGCGGCTTATGCTTAAAAACAAACGTTAACGAAGCTTAGACTTGCACAACGAAAGTGCATGTTATAAATGGTACCTACCATAGTACGAGTTTCTGGTCTGCGTGCGGAACAATGGCTCTATTATACTTGGAACTTACCGAAAACCGCAGAGAAGACAGCCTACCGGTGTTACACAAGTCGAGTCTCAATCGCAGATCTATGCAAACCGACACCATCTTCGCTCTCAAAATATAGGGGTCCTCTGTCACGTCCCAACAAAAATGGACTAAATTAAACCCAGCTTTTTTTAAGCAATCAGTAACAAACATTGATATGCTGATATTTTCCTCCAGGATACTTGCCAAACTAAAAGCGCTTCAATCAATTGCAAGCAACCATTAAAATGGTAAACTTTACGAGGAACACGATTTTTTTTCGGTATGGGTTTAAAAAAAAATTTAAGAGGGAGGGAGGGGGGCAGGTATCTTTGATAATAAACTGCGGAACTACTCATGTTTACGGGCTGGTTTAACCTAACATGGGCACTGCAGCTGCGAAGGGGGGGGGGGGGGGGAGGAGGGTATTCTTAAATAGATGCAGGCAACTCCTCTATGACTATGCCACATTTCTCAATTTACAAGGTTTCTTTATTCAAAGATTTTTATTAACCAAAAACGATTTCCAATTCAACCCGTCCACTACCTTCTGCTTACCAGAGTTTATTTATCCAATTTATATTCTAGACAAGTGAAAAAAAAACATGGAAGAGGAGAGACACAAAGTACCACGCTTGTTTGTCATATGACGGGAGAAAAAATATTCACTGCGAGTTGAACAAGAAATAGCCATACAACTTAGCACCAGCTGAAACATACAGTTACAAGGATAGTTCCGACTTTTTGTTTGTATAGCTAAAAGAGGGGGTGGGGTGGCGAGGGTCTGCATAAACTTGTTTAAAACTTAAAGGGGGGGGGGGGGGGACAAGATGTGGAATAGTTTCATGGATTCGGCATGGCAATGACGAAGAATTCCGTTCAGTATAGCAAGATTCTGATAGCAGAAATCTGGTAAAGCTACACAGGAATAGGAGCACATGGAAAGTTTGCAACATTACTTCGTTTTTCTTATCTTCGTATTTTCATTTTTGTACATTTTCAAATGTGTAAAAGTAGTTATGAATAACTAGTCCGAAGAAATAAAAAGAATAGCATCACTTACCTGTGGCCTCACAAGAAAACAAGAAGCAGCAACAATCAACGCGTTTTGTCCTGTTCAGCGGCAAATTGGAAATGAACAGAACAGTGAAGTGTGCAGGCCTTATAAGTCAGTGCCCTCTGTCCGTGAACAGAACTAACTTTTCCTCGTGCATCACGGACCATAGCCTTGCTGATGGCTATATCAATTTTGCACTTTTATTAGCCGTCATGGCGCAGTGGCTAGCGCCTTGGATTTCGGACTGGAAGGTTGCAGGTTCGAATCTCATAAGAGTCATAGGGATTTTCCGGACTCCAGCTGGCTGCTCACCCAGAGTGGGTGTGGTGTGGGCTCAGTGGGAAGACTGGGAACGTACAGTCCAGCTTCATCCACGCAAACACACTTTCCATGCAAAAATGATTCACCCAGACCTGTCAGTCATGCTACTATCAACTACAGCGTATTAGTGCAATTCGAAAGTACCTGTCCACTGATGCAACATCAAAACTTGTCACTTCTCTTATTCTTTCACGTCTGGACTATTGCAATTTTCTTTTGGCTGGTCTGCCAGCATCATCCATCCACTCCCTTCAATGTATACAAAACTCTGTAGCTCGCCTGGTCCTCAGAAAGAAAAAAATCTGAGCACATTACTCCTCTCTTGCAATCTCTCCTCTGGCTGCCCGTACCACAGAAAGTAAACTACCTCATTAGTACCCTCTGTTACAAATGTCTCCACAAAACTGTACCCTCCTACCTCTGTGAATTCCTTCACCTGTACACGCCTTCTCGTTCCCTCCACTCGGCTGCAGATACTCTGTCCCTAAGAATACCTAGATTCAACCTATCTACTGTTGGCCGCCGCTCTTTCTCTGTTTTTGGCCCATTGATCTGGAATGATCTCCCTCTCTCCCTTCGGCAAAAGCCTTCTTATGACACTTTCAAATCCAAACTCAAGACAAACTTATTTCAAACCTAAGATTTTTCGCCTTCTGTTTCCATCTCTGATCTGTCCCTGCCTTCATAATCTGAAATCCTGTTCACCCTTACAAAGTGTATAACCTATATAAGTGTGTGCGCGTGATTGTTTGTGTGCGTGTGTGTGTGTGTGCGTGTGTGCGTGTGTGCGTGTGTGCGTGTGCGTGTGTGCACATTCGAATTTGTTAAAATTATTGTTGTTGATTGCTTGTGTCTTGTATAGGTCAAATGCAAGCGCTTTGATTTGTTTTTTGCAAGACATAGCGCTATATAAATTCCATGTATTATTTATCATTATTATTATTATCCACTATATGGATGCAATTTATAGGGTGTTGCTCAAATTACCTGACCGACACTGTAGGTGTCTGTATCTCCCGGTTGCGGTTGACGCGGCGCTGGGATATATTAAGTGTAGAGTACAAATGTCAAGTAGTCTCAAGGAATATGTACTTTCACAGCAGCACCATTACATCATCCTCATTATCGCTGATCATCATGCAATAGAAATAATTGCCTCTTATTCCGTGGTCCTAGTTGCTCTAGTAACTCATGGTGACTACAGATTTGGTTTCCCCATACACTTCTGTGCCTATTGTGAGTTTATGTCAAAGCCTTTGGGATTGGAGGTTTGGAGGGACGGTTGTTGGAGGGAAGTTGTGGTGGTCGCTACCTCAGGTTGGTGACTTACTCAGTCTGGCTCCGCAACTGAGCTAATACTGTCATTAATAGGGCCTAGGGGGTTTAGTAGGTGGTGTCCTGCATACGTTAGCTCAGAACAGGCACCACTGAACACCATCAAAGTGACCCAGCAGCAGTGCAGGGCCCCTCTGGCTGGTGGCGCCATGGCACCCTGATATTAATGGGCCTTTGTGGACTTCCAACCTTGAGGATGAGACAACGAATCTGCATATGGCTGTTGCAGTGAAGTTGAAATAAAAGGCATGGGAACAGCAGGATAGCAGTGTCACAGAAGATGAGGCAGCAAAAAAATTGCACTTTTGGTTTGCATGGTAAAACTGTAGAACAAAACAATCATTTCTCTCGAGGGGAACACAATCACAGCACCATAATATATTAAGCACAATAATCGATAATCGACTTCAATCATTGCAATTTTGACACCATCAGCACACCAAAGCCATACCTCGTGTTTAGACACCATCCTTGAGAAAAACAAAATAATGGGTAGGTGCTGCACGTGTGGCCATGTGCTCTCCCCGGGGAGAGCAGCCCGAATTTCATGCAGAGAAATCTGATGTGACATAAAGTGGCACAAAATAAAATAAAAAATAAACAGAGTCCAGCAAACCGTTGATCCCTACGAAAACCTTCTATCAATCCTAAAGAAACATAAACTAAAGTGGTATGGGCATGTCACAAGATTAAAAGAACTTGCAAAAACAATACAACAAGGTGCTGTTCAAGGAGGAAGAAAAAGAGGGAGACCAAGGAAGAGATGGGAGGACAACATCAGGGAATGGACAGGCCTAGAACTCAACAAGACTTTGAGAAAGGCACAACAGAGAGAGGAATGGAGGGAATTGGTTGCCAAGTCTTCAGGGGTCGCCAGACTACGGGATAGATAGATAGATAGATAAATAGATAGACAGATAGATAGATAAACAGACAGACAGACAGACAGACAGATAGATAGATAGATAGATAGATAGATAGATAGATAGATAGATAGATAGATAGATAGATAGATAGATAGATAGATAGATAGATATTGATATTATTATAACTATTATAATTGTTATTATTAGCATTATTATCAAAGAAATGATAACTACTAAAGAGCTGTCTGCAGCAGGGTTTTACACGATGGGTGGCTGTACACTAGAAGATGGGTGAAGGGTTTGGCTTTCTAAAAAGTCATGGGAGGCTGTACACCCAGGAGGTACAGCGCGTGAAATCAGAGGCAACGTACGTACAGCCAATGTTAACAGCCAATTCATTCAGTGTCCAGAGGGCTATCTGTTTGTTGCCCGAGAGTGACCATGGTCAAAACTAATGTGGCTTTTACCTATGTCAGCTGCCATTAACGTTCTTCTTAGCAATGCTTGTCTACTTCATTTTTTTATCTTTTACGTTTTACTGAGCGAACAGTCTGAGGTGGGAGACAAAGAGGCAGACAGAGTCAACCGCGAGAAGATGACGTCAAAGGATGGACTGGCCTTGTCTAGAGCGTCATACTGGGAGAGCTGAGAACTGTGAGGTGTGGAGGAAGCTGGTTGCAAAATCTTCTCTGGTGCCCCAACGGCCAACCAGACTACGGGACATGTAAAGATAAAGGAAAAGGTACAGGTGATTTTCTGAGGAAATAATAAGTAGTTGTGGACTTTCCTATAAATATTACTTTGTGTTCACTGTATCATTTTTCTTTCTTTTAAAAATTTTTTTTACGTGGACACCGGGGCGTTCCTTTTTTTTAATACAAAACTGGTTTCTGTCATTTTCCTGTGCCTGTCGTTTACCTATTAGATGGCAGCTCATGCCTCCCTCTGTTTGTGACAAAGCACCTCATTTGTTATCTCAATCAGGCAATTAAAAATGTTTTTGTTCAAGAAAAAAAAACAGACACGCATTGCTTAAAAGCAGTAAACAATGTAATTTGTTACGTCTTCAAGGTCAGATTCTTTCTGCTAGGAATGTTTTGTTTTCACTGGTGAACAAGAAGTCTACAACACGACAGGTAAGAAGAAAGGAAGATGCCATGTCCTCTTGTACACCACCAAACAGTTTGACACAGAACCTGTCTTCACAGAGAATCGTCAGTGCAGTTAGATCAATCCTCAAAGACAAAGGAAGCCGGCTAGAATGACCTCTTGTCCAACAAACAGACCGCCTGACTGCACATAATCCCTAATTAAAGCCACGACCGACCAATCGATAACTGCAGCAGAGACACAGCATGCGGTTGGTTGATAGCAGTAGCATTCGCACCCTTTATTGTCAATAAACCCCACTTTATACTGAGTTCAGATTATAGACTTTGATACCCATTGTGTTGGGGACCATGGAGATCTGCTATTCATTCTAGACTTTGTACTGTAGAATTTTTAAAGACGGTTTTACCCTCCAAGCAGTGCTTGATTTGTGGACTATACAATTTCTTCTGCTGTTCTACTCTGAAGGTTTTTTCATTCCAAAATGTGTGATTGGATTGTCATGTTTGTTTTGCTTCTGTGTTGTTTGATTTCGTTTGGGGGTTAACAGGATGTGGGTCAGGGTTTCTTCTTTTTTGCCGTTTTCTTTGACAAGGGAGGAAAATCGATCAATTTCATTTTTGTAACACCCCCTCCCTTGTCCTCTTCCCTATCCCCATTTTGTGCTTGACAAGTCCTGAGGGCACCACTGCCTCCATGAACCAATTTCAGCCCTTGCACTGCAGCAGAAAGGCGCCAGAAATAGGAGCGAAGCAGTTTCAATCCGCATGTTCACACACTTTGCAAACTGTGTTTGCAACGTGCACAAAGTATTATGTGGAACAAGATTTGCCGAAAGAACAAGATTTTGAACTAGATTTTTTTCAAAACGCTGAACTATGTACAGAAGTTTTCGAACTCACAAGTACAAGGGTATGAACTTCAGTGTGTGGTTCACCAAAAGGTACCATCATGTGTCATCTTTTAGAAAAAAAAAGGTTTGGTAGAAAGCTTTCCATAACCTTCCAGGGTGACTACGTCACAGAAAACGGATAAGCCAGCGTCAAGTTCCATCAACAAGTACTCTAAACAGTCATCAGAGCTTCTGCAGTAAAAGCTCCTTCGGCTGCCCAGAAACGAAATGTCACTTATGTCAAAAACCACTCTGGGAAGACAGTTTAAGTCCCAACCTCTCCCCTTTTCCTTCCTCCCCTCCGCTTTCTTTCCCCCGACACATTGCTGCCTTTTTTTCTCTATACAAGCAATCCAGGAACAGACAGTCTTAGAAAGAAATGATTCTTTCAGTCAGGATTAACGTTGTCTAAGTTTGATCTTATCTCACATATGATGGTAAAATTATATAATGTATGAAACAATGCAGAGAATAAGGACGAGGATGATCGACGACGAGGAGGAGGGAATGGGAAGAATAGGATAAGAAAAATGGGAAGAGAAGAAGAGAGAGTGGGAGAAACACGAGAAAAAGCGGGAGGAATCTGGTGGTCCAGAACAAAGTGTTGACGCTTCATTTTTTTTTTTACAGGATTGATAGGGTAAATAACCTAGGAATTTTTAAAGTTTTATTCTGTACCACTTTAGGACTTTTTAGCACTCTAGGAGTTCAGCCACACGTCTCCATCACAACAGTATACATAAACTGAAAGCTTAAACTCACGCACAGGGAAGATGGGCACTTTTTTTTTATTATTAACATGCAAACCTACGTACAGCAAATCCTTGAAAAATATTTCTTACTGTATTACTTTTTTTTAAATTATTTTCTCTCGGCTACATTTTGATTATTTTCTACCCTGCTGATTAGTTTTTGAGTGTTTCATCTGAACATTCGATGAGTTTGATAAACAGAGTATTCCGAAAATTCACATCTAGTGGCTGACATATTTTGTTTTCAAAGACATTATGTTTGTATTCTTGTATATTTTTTCACTTACGAATGAATTTCCGATTTTGTAAAAAAATAACAAAACAAAAAACCCGAGTGAACTAATTACTGTGTTTCCGTGCCTCATCCTCTTTTCCAGCTGTCTCTCTCGTGTTCAGTGCAGCTGTAGCCCTGAGCTACTTCCGCGTTGTGAGGCAGGAGGAAAAACAACACTTTTTGTCCATTTTCCCTCTGTTAATGCAAGCTTTCTCCGGCTCGGTATGATTGATGGATATACAAAAGTTTTAGCGAAATTGCAGGTGTTCTGTTTCAAAACCTTACATGGAAAGTTGAGCATCCACGAAATTTGAATGCGGTCACATTAGTGGTGGGCAAAAACTGTTCTATACTCAAAATTTCACCATAGGTGTACCTTGAAGCTCTAGCCAAGGAACGAAAAAAAAAGCGTCTTTTCTGGATTGAATAGAAAAGAAAGAATGGTGTAAATGGAAGTGGGAGGGTGGAAGGTGTGGCAGGCCTAAATGATGCAGCCATGGTGATTCAGGTGTCTCAAAGATATTAAGGCATTATCGATTGCCTTGAGGACAAAGCCGGCCTGAATGACTGCGGTCTTCCAAGCCAGTAACAGACTCAAAGCTGTGGGTACACAACGTCTGACAGGGGATTTTTTTCCTCTATTTGATGAAATTCTAGTGTTGATGGCGGCATTGTTTAGACATCTGCAGACAATGCGTTGTTATATCCTGACCACAGATGCCTTTTGTTTGTTTGAGACTTAATTGGTAATGAATAGGTAGCAACTTTTAATGATGTTTGCAATAACTATTCTCATCAGGAATGTAAAAACAGAACTCTTTATTAGTAATTTCTGCAAAGCCTAATAAATGCGAAGGATTTGAACAAACATTACGTGAAAATCATGTTTCATAAGGCGTTCTTTCGCCTTATTGATTATTTTATATGATAATCATATTGGTTCAGATAAAAGGTAGTGTAAAACATAATCGATCCGCTTGGAAATAAGAAATTCAACCTGGAACTTAATGTGTAAGCAGTTTTTCGTGGACTTTCTTATCGCCCATGTTATGAAAGAGAATAATCAAAGCAGTGATATAACAATGGTAACAAACACAAACTTGTAGACAAGTAGGCCTACCTAACGAGCCGAAAAACACAAAGCTCTGCTACTTACTTATTCATACACAGAATTCAATCTTCTCCTGGATATAGCAGCTAGAGCACACGATTATATAACTGCTATATTCTGCCGAACAGAACACAAAGAGGCAACACGTTGTTAGTATGAGAAAAGGTAACAACAGCAAAAATCGCAATTTCTTCTCCAGAAGGGAATAAACATAGCATGTATTGTGGAATGTCATTTCCATCGATTTGAAGAATTCTATAATTTCGGGATTTAACATCATACCTGTTGTTAGAAGAGAATGGCTCGTTGAATTATCTCCCATTGATGAAGAGCCGCTGGTGAACAATTCACGAATGAAGTGATTGATAGTTTTATCGATTTTGGGGTAAGTGAATTCATGGAGGCAAATCTGCCCCCATGATCCAATTTTGGGCACACGCATAGCTAGCAGCAGAGTGACAGTAGAAAAGGAAGAGAAGTGGTGCTTTTTTCGCACACATACTCTCCTCTGTTTTACAATATCAATTTTTCACAAAGTTTGCGGAACGCACATTGTTTTGTCATTTCAACTTAGCTCCTTCAACACACTGTAAGTAGATGAGAATCTTTCAAACTTACAGATTCAAGGAATTGTGTCCGCAATGTCAGTTTATGCAGCAGGCTACCACCACCACAACTACCACCACCACTACGGACACCACCACCACTACCGCCATGGACACCAACTCTACCACCATCACCACCACAAACATCATCACCACCATCAACACCACCATCATTTCAAGAACCTTTCAACAAATTGTTAGTGGTTGAGAATCTTGTAAACACGCCGTCTCCAAGAAATAATACGTTTGC
>CM060316.1:96869744-96884744 GCA_030674155.1 Stramonita haemastoma | reverse complement strand
GCAGTGCTGTTCAAGAAACAAATATTTGTGCGTCTGCTTCCAAACAATATTTTGGTATACTGTATGATATCGTGATTACTTTTTTACATGCCCAACTTGGAATCTTTACTTGACAACGAAATGGTTCTGTTTTTCTGCTGTTCATATCCTTTACATGCTTAGCTGCTTGTAGGTGTTTACATTATTAAGCAAACGATATACTTAGTCTGTTTTTCAGAAAGCAAGAACTGTTTTATTTATGGTAGATCAATAATTCATCCATGCTTTGTTTTTGTGTGTGTCCGTAATCTTTAACGTAAAACTGCCACCAATAGAACATGGCGTATCCAGAAGATTTTATTTTTCTGCAGGTATGTAGTTTTCACCAGAAATCGGTTAACGAGATGTCCATAATGTCAGGGGTTAGAAAAAAGGGGAGAAGCTGCTTTGACTTTTGCATGGCCAGACAGCATGGCAAAATCCGCCATCAAAGAGACAGGGCGTCAGTCAGATCGATTCTCAAAGACAAAGAAGGCCAACGCAACCGGTTATCAAAGAAAAGGCCAGCTGAAAATCATCCCTAATCAAAGCCTCAGGAGTTGGAATTGCAGTAAGGGCAAACTCTGCCATCGGCTGATTGGCCCACCTGTCTCTATCGAAAAGAACCACTGCAGTCTTCAGTTCATACGACCTGGTGCGCTTGATATTTGTGACCGTTCAGTTCTAAAGTCGACAGTATAAAAACTTTCAACAGAAATGGTGTATATTTTAGTGTATTGATTGTTGTGCTTTCATTTCTGGACTGTACAATATTGTTCGACGCTCAAATTTGTGCATTTTCAGAGTTTCAGACTTTGTGATTGTACTACGAGTCGCAAACATGGAATAGCGTGTCTGCGGTTTTGCGAACCTCACCTGAGATAACGAGTCATGCTGTTTGTCTGTACAAAAGAGGTTCGTAAATGTTTTCAAGCGTATACTCTATGTGTTTTGTCCTATTACTCTTCTTAAATGATTTTGAAATCACAGTTTAATAGGAACAAAGTTGTAATGTAAATTCCTGTTACTATTAGCATTTTCAGTTTGGAGTTTTAAAGGTTATAATGAGATGAAACATTATCATAAACTTTGAAATGGCAACCAAAGTTAATCCAGGAGAATATCTAAGTTTATCAAAATTTTAAAATCAAGTGATTGTATTGATAATAGGGCCTTTCTCATAGCTAGATCACGAGGCCTTTAACAGTTTCAAATAATAGAGATTTACATTTATCGATGTATCAGCCCTAGTGTAATATGCATAATTATGTCAGCATTTTGGAAAGTAATCTGACGGTATCAGTGGTATGCTTTGCAAGTCTCGGTGGCTAGAGTTGCTGTTTGTCGTTTACAGAATGCATCAACAGACAAGCTTTCTTTTCCTGTCTCTTTTTACTGAGGGTGGGGGCAGAGGGGATTTTTAAAAAAATAAGTATTCTTTTTTGTCTGTTTTAGTTAGTTTACTTTTTTCCCAAACAGACCAGGAAAACAGATCAATTACTATTCTGCATCTTACCTCTCCCTTCTCTCTTCTCTGATTTTTTATTTAATTTTTTTTATACACTTCTACTCTTTACTCTTCTCTTATTTTCGTGTCTTGGAGAAAGGGGGGGATAGGACTGGGTGCTCCATTGCTGCAAAAAAAACAACCCAACCAGTTTTGGAATTTATTGTACAAAAGAGTGGCGAGAGAAATGTAGTCTGGATATATATGGTCATCACGCAGATACTGACATCTTTGTTGTGCTTCAAAACATGATTATACATGTTTATAGCGCATGCAAAACATGACTTCAGGCAAGATCTTAAGAGGGAACAGAAATCTCAGACAACATCTTTGAAACTGACAGCTGTCAGGCAATGGAGCAGCAACGTACGTATCTGTACACCCAAGGTTACCACCCCAATAATGTATCGTAGTTCTTTGGAAGTTTTAGGCAGAGAGCTTCTGGATGGCTACATCATGTCTAGATGGCTACATCACGTCTAGATGGCTACATCACATCTAGATGGCTACATCACGTCTAAATGGCTACATCACGTCTAGATGGCTACATCACGTCTAGATGGCTACATCACGAACGCCAAGAAAAGCCAGCATCACGTTCCATCAACAAGCGCTGCAAACAAGCATCGATCTTCCACAGAGAAAATCCCCCAGCCATCGGCTCAAAGGAAAGACGTGGTACCATTGTTAAGAGCCACTGTTGGGAAACTGATTAATCTCCTCACTTTCCTTCCTGTCCTTTAACACTCCTTCCTCACTTTCTTCCTTAAAGGCCATCTAGGAGCGGAAGGGTTTGTGGCAGAAACTCCTTCTTAAGGAGAACATACTCCGGGTTTTTTTCTCAAGTGTTCTCGATCTACTTTCAAACCTGATCCTTGTATCACAGATTTAAAAAAGCCATGCCGGTGATGAGCATGAGATGGGTGAACAAGAGGGAGAAAGAGAGGGTGGGAAGAGGGAGAAGGAGGAGAGAGAGAAGAGAGAGAGGAGAGAGAGAGAGAGAGAGAGAGAGGAGAGAGAGAGAGAGGAGAGAGGAAGAGGAGCAGACAGAGAGAGACAGACAGAAGAGAGACAGAAGAGAGAGAGAGAAGAGAGAGAGGAAGAGAGAGAGAGAGAAGAGAGAGGAGGAGAGAGGGGAGGAGAGAGAGAGAGAGAGAGAGAGTTGATAAGATCACTAATTATATTCAGTCTTTCATGCACATGCCATTACATTTCAGTCTCTAATTTCCCCCACTGACCAGCTATCACCATATCGAAGACAAACAGAACTGATAACATGTATTGAAAGCTGAACACACTGTCTGCAAGAATGCTTAAAGCTCTTGTAGAAAAAAAAGATGACGTAGCTTCTCCTTTAACCTTCTTATTGGTCACAGGGCCACTGCAGTTAATATCTCGGGTGATGTATCGTGGGCAACTGAACCTGGTTAATTCCATCCCTCTCCAGCCAACGGAGTGCATGCTGACCTTCTCTTTTAGGAAAATGAGTGGGGGTTTAACATGCACACAAGATATTATAATCCTGTATATGTTTGTTCATGGAATTTCGATTTATAGTCTTAGCCAAAGGAGTTTCAGAGGAATAAAGTCCTCAACAATGCTGACTGCTGGAAAATGATCCCCTTGAGTAAACACCTCAACTGGCAATTGAACCCGCGCCTTGAGGTACCTTTTAGAAAATTAAAAGTTGATGTGTATGCTTAATTGAACAGATTTTACATGGAACTTGGTTGTGAATCTCTCTCTGTCATTATCCAATTTTTACATGTTAAAGCCAAGACATAGAAAAGACATGTCAATATTCACAGTAAAAGTATCTACTAGATACCTTACACATTGAGGAGGGTGGTGTTCTACAGTTTACATATTTAATGCAATGGACGTTTTCTTTCACACACAGCATCAAAAGCAGACATCAGACGGTTAAGCAGAAAATGCCTCTCTCGTTCTTACTCAAGGAGAAAAAGATAGGTGCAGATCAATCAGCATCACTTTCCTTGCGTATCATGAACGTCGCCTGCTTTGTGGAGTGTAATTTTCAGTCTGTCACAGAAGCCTTTATTTATCGCCATTTAAAATCTTCCGTGTACTGGAGAGAAAATGAATGGCTCTTAGGTTATTTCCCTTTGATGAAGAGCGACTGGATGACGGATAACGTAATTTATAGCTTGGTCCGTTTCAAGATAACTCGATTTGGGAATAGTTAGCGTGTGTATACAGTTCTTTGTTAGAGCTTCGCTGGTCCTGGACTACTCAGTCTTGTCTATATGTTTGTCTGCCTGTGTGTGTGTGTGTGTGTGTGTTTGTGTGTGTGTGTGTGTGTGGTGTGTGTGTGTGTGTATGTGTGTGTGTTTGTGCGTGTTGTGAGTGAGTGATGGGTGAGTGTGTTGTGTGTGTGTGTGTGTGTGTGTGTGTGTGTGTGTGTGTGTGTGTGTGTGTGGTGTGTGTGTGCACGTGCGCTTGTACGTGTAGTGTAAGTTTGTGTGAAGTTGAAAGTTTATCTGTGTAACACTGTAATCAGTGTTCGATTTCTTTACAAGAGTAAGTGTAGACAGGCTGCATTTGTTTTGTGTACTTTGCATTCATAAAAGAAGATCTCTCTCTCTCTCTCTTCTCTCTCTCTCTCTCTCTCTCTCTCTCTCTCTCTCTCTCTCTCTCTCTCTCTCTCTCTCTCTCTCTCTCTCTCTCTCTCCTCTCCCCCTCTGTCTCTCTCTCTTAAATCATTCAGAAAAACCTGCCAATAACTGCTAATATTGACATAAGTGCTTCTACAATTTTGTTCTTTTTTTTCCAGAATGATATTTTAAAAAATACATAGGGAGGTGGGTGAGGAAGGAGCAGAAATGCTTTTTTCTTGATGATTCAAGTCAAGTCAAGTCAAGTCAAAAACACTTTAATCATCCCTGAAGGGCAATAACTTCTACATTCTGCATGTCTGACACAATATCATAGATCCTCGTGTTTTCTTCTCCAGCCAAACTCTTTCAGCACGCTTTAGGGGGTTGAGACTCTGTCAAAACTCAGCAGATTCCGAGGGAAAAATACCAGGCTGCAGTTTATATCTACGTGCCACAGGCTACCATTTCTATCATGTCTCTCCTTTCTTAGGGAGGTTTAGGCAGAAAGCTTCTGATAGCCTTCCTGAAACTTCCTTCAACTTCCAGCATCTAATCCCAGGGATTGGGTCTAGGAGGCAAAAGTAGGTGTGGCTAGGCTAAGGCTAATCTAAGTAAAAGGAAGAGAGGCTGCCCGTAGCACTATTCGTCAGTTATGCAAAGTCAGTTGCTGTTCAGTTCATTTTTTTTCTTTTTTGATAAGCACGGAAGCTACAGTTCTTGATATAAAAGATTATGATAGAATAAAGCACTGTTCATGATTTTACTCTGTGAGAAATATGAGCAATATACATTTTCCAACTGTGATTATTTTACTGTGTTATTTCTTTGACAGTTTTAATTCGAAGAGCAGTAGACATCTGCGTGTGAGGCAGAGCACTTTATTTTTACCGTATCCCTGTTGTCCATTTTACACTCACAAAGAAATGGACACAGAAATGTTCCATGTCCCACCTCTACAAACAGTTTTTAGAGTGAGAAAATAGTTGATGGCTGTGGTTAGGAATCAGACGTCACAATTATCTGGAAGAGCAAGCACTGTCGAAAATAATATGTTTGGGCTCGGAAATTCTGTCTGTAACTGTCTATGTATGTCTGCATGTCCATTTGCCTCTCTGACTGTCTGGTTGTCTGTCTTTCTCTCTCATGAGTCCTTAAGACAAAGTTGCCATCCATAACCAGTTACGGTACAAAAGCAGCAGCCGTATGATTGTACAGATAGAGACAGAAACACTAAGGTTTCTTCTTTGTAATCCATACACTCTGCATGTTTGACAAGCACTTTGCCCAGTTGAAAATCTTTCAAAACTCAACAGACTGCAAAAATAAGATGCGGCTGCAGTTTATCTGTAAGTACCGCAGGCTATAATTTCCATCCTGTCTCCTCTTTCTTAGGGAGGTTTAGGCAGAAAGCTTCCGATAACCTTCCTGAACAACCGCTTCAGTTCAGTGTGCAAAGAAATGCACACAGAAATGCCCTTGTCCAACTTCCCTAAACCGTTACCCAAGAATTCTGGACAACACAGTAAATGGTAGTAGCTTAGGAATCAGACGTCACAATTATCAGGAAGCAAGCACTGTGGAAAAAAAACAACTTGTTTTGGTGCTGGAAAATTTCTACCTGTAACTGTATCTCTGTTTGTATATTCGTCTGTCCCTTTTTGTCTATGTGACTATATGTGCATCTGTCTGTCTGTCTGTCTGTCTGCCTGTCTGTCTATCTGTCTGTCTATCTGTTGTCTGTCTGTCTGTCTGTCTGTCTGTCTGTCTCGTCTGTCTTCTGTCTCTCTGTCTCTGCTCTCTCTCTCTCGCTTGAGTCCTCGAGACAAAACTGCCATTATATAACCAATTTCGATATAAAAGCATCAGCAGGCTGGCTGTATAAATAAAGATGGAAACACTTGGTTTTCTCTGTGTAATTCATAATTATACCCTGCATGCTTGACAAGCCATCTGCAGAGGGTGTGAGAATTTTTCCAAACAAAAGATTCCAAGGAAAACATATGCGGCTGCAGTTTTGGCTGTATGTGCCGCAGGCTGCCATTTCCATCCTGTCTCCTCTTTCTCAGGGAGGTTTGGCAGAAAGCTTCCGATGACCTTCCTGAACAACCGCTTCAGTTGAGTGTGCAAAGAAATGCACACAGAAATGCCCATGTCCAACTTCCGTAAACAGTTATCAGAGAATTCTGGACAACACAGTAAATGGTAGAGCTTAGGAATCAGACGTCACAATTATCAGGAAGCAAGCACTGTGGAAAAACTAGCTGAGACTCTAAGTGTTCTCCCTCTGTGTCTGTATTTGTTTGTATGTTGTCTGTGTGTCTGTCTTTGTCTCTGACTGTTGTCTATTGTCTGTCTGTCTGTCTGTCTGTCGTCTGTCTGTCATGTCTCTTCTGTCTGCACACCTGCCTGCTACCTCACTCCTCACCCTACCTCCTCTCTCCCACCTCATCCTCACATCCTCTCATCACCCCTCATCTCTCACATCTCCACACACACACACCCATCACTCCCCACACTCCACTCTCTCTCTCTCTCTCTCTCTCTCCTCTCTCTCTCTCTCTCTCTCTCTCTCTCTCTCTCCCCTCTTCTCTCTCTCTCTCTCTCCTCTCTCTCTCTTCTCATATCTCTTCTCGCAGACTGACAATGCCTTTCTTTCTCTAATACTTACAAAACTCAAAACTTCAGAATCCAGACATAACTCTTAAACTTTACATTCAACATAAAACTCAGACAAACTTATTTCCGTTACAGAAGCTTTACAAAAACATAAACGTACAGAACACTTCCAAAAATCTGTAGAATCCTACATTTTTGTAACTTTTCTACACTCTTACTCTTCTGAAAAAAAAAGAATCATGCCTATATTTCATCATGTTTAACAGAAGCAGCGCAATGGTTGTAGAAATAAAGACATAAACACAGGAGCTTTCCTCTGTAATTCATACGGTCTGCATGTTTGACAAGCACTTTGCCTGTAGTTGAGAATCTTTCAAAACTCAACAGACTGCAAAAAAATAAGATGGGCTGCAGTTTATCTGTAAGTGCCGCAGGCTATAATTTCCATCATGTCTCCTCTCTCTTAGGGAAGTTTAGGCAGAAAGCTTCCGATAACCTTCCTGGACAACCGCTTCAGTTAAGTGTGCAAAGAAATGCACACAGAAATGCCCATGTCCAACTTCCGTAAACAGTTATCAGAGATTTGTGGAGAAAATAGTGAATGGCAATGGTTAGGAACCAGACGTTCCACAATCATCAGGAAGCAAGCACTGTCCAGTACCTATAATGTTCTCCGTCTGTGTCTGTGTTTATGTATGTCTGTTTCTCTCTGTCTGTCTGTCTTGTCGTCTGTTTGTCTGTCTGTCTGTCTTCTGTCTCTATCTGTCTCTCTTGTCTGTTTCTGTCTGTCTCTCTGTGTCTCTATTCTGTCTCTCTGTGTTTCTGTCTCTCTGTGTCTCTGTCTGTCTGTCTCTTGTCTGTCTGTCTCTCTGTCTCTTCTGTCTTCTGTCTCTCTGTCTGTCTCTCTGTCTCTCTCTGTCTGCTCTCTCCTTCTCTGTCTCTCTCTGTCTCTCTTTTCTCTGTCTCTGTCTCTCTCTGTCTCTGTCTCTGTCTCTCTCTGTCTCTCGTTTTCTCTGTCTCTGTCTCTGTCTCTGTCTCTGTCTCTGTCTGTCTGTCTGTCCTGTCTGTCTGTCTTCTCTCTCTCTCTTCTCTCTTCTCTCTCTCTCTCTCTCTCTCTCTCTCTCTCTCTCTCTCTCTCTCTCTCTCTCTCTCTCTCTCTCTCTCTCTCTCTCTCTCTCTCTCTCTCTTCTCCTCTCTCTCAAAGAGGCAATCGAGAGACGCAAAGCTAGGCCACTCAGGAAACGTATCAGTAGGTGTAGACAATCAGGCTGTCTGCACCCCATTTCTGCCAATACATCAGCGCTACCTTTGGGCAGTCCGAAAGAAAAAAAATACCACTGACCATGATGATCATGATCATGAAGGAGGAAAAGGAGGAGGAAGAGGAGGAGGAGGAGAAGAAGAGGAGGACGAAAATGAAGTCAGGAAAAAGGGAGAAGAAAGGGGAAAGAATTGGAAAACAGATTAAAGAAAAGGAAGGGGAAAGTATAAAGAAAAGGAAAAGAAAGAAACGAAAAGAAAACGATAAAGAAAAGAAAACGACAAAGGAGAAGAAGAAGAAGAAGAAGAAGAAGAAGAAGAAGAAGAAGAAGAAGAAGAAGAAGAAGAAGAAGAAGAAGAAGAAGAAAGGGAAAGAGAGGGTGATAGATAGATAGATAGATAGATAGATAGATAGATAGATAGATAGATAGATAGATAGAGAGAGAGAGAGAGAGAGAGAGAGAGAGAGAGAGAGAGAGAGAGAGAGGAGAGAGAGAGAGAGAGAGAGAGAGAGAGAGAGAGAGAGAGAGAGCGCCAGTTTTTCAGGAAACAAAAACTAAGGTAATCATAGACTTTTCACTCTAAAGGAAAGAACAAATGATGCTTGGGGTTCTTCGATTGCACATAGCATCCAACTCTTTTGTTCTGCTGCGTCAGATCTTTCCTATCAATATTTTCTACTACTCATCTTTTCGGTGCCTTTTTCTTCTGCTTTTCTGTACCCGTTTTTTGCCTATTTTGTTTTATCGATTCATTTTTTTCTGATTCTTTTTAAAAAAGAGAAAATTTTCCTGTCAGATTTGAAGATATTATACATTGACTATCATATTTTTTGTACTCTGTGATCTTTGTTTAATTTCATATGTTTATTTGTACATTTGTTTGGATCCAGTACAGTCTATATTTTGAATAATAGTTTATCAAGCGTTTTATATTCAGATTTGCGTTTCTTTTAACATCTTTCAAAAGTAACAGAAGCCAGAGTAGAGTATGCACAATAACTCTGTATATGCACATCAATTTTGTAAGCTAACAGGGGTTTTGAGGCTATCAAATTGAAGAGCTTTTCTTGGTTGGCCCAGGCAGGGGGAGGAGGGGTTATAGCAGGATAGCTGCTGTATAGCAAGTGCAGAAAATGATGCTGGTAAATCATGTGCCGGTGACATTAATGCTTTATTGATTTTCCTAAACGAGAAAACTTGGCGTGAGTGGGTACATTCTCACACGCCCATAACATTTAGCTTCTATGATAAGCGACCGACTTTCATTCTTTTTCTATAGTATAACTCTTTAGCGTGTCTAGTGCAGTTACATTATATTAAGTAGAATACGATACTATTATATCGGAACATTCGTCTCTCTGAATTGCTGTGCAAATATTCATATGATGGCAATACCATGTGTTGAAGTCGTAAAATTTCACTAGATATACTCATTTATAACTGAGGCTTCAAGAATATTTACGTAGAACATTAATATAAGTATCTAAGGTAGCTTGACGGAAGAACATTTAATGAATATGACGTTGACGTGTTTTGCTCAAGTAAACGCTGTTTTTAAGGTAACGCAAATCTTACAACAGGATTGGATAGTTTCAAAATGTCTTTCCATTTCAACAAAAACACAAGCGAATGTTTGTATATTGACAGCTTTATTTGAATTGAAGTTGTAAACAATTGTTATCTTAAAAAAAAAACCTTGCTTCTAACCTGTTCTATTCCTTCTGTGCTCCTCAAGGCAGCAGAAAACGCGAGGTTCTCATATGATGCATTCTTGATAATTATCTTCAGGAGCACCCTTGCTGACTGTAACTGAGACAGATGACTTTCGTATAAAAGGAGAAAAACGAACAACATTTACTGTGTATTTGTAACATTCTGTTTTGTGAAACTTGGGTTCTGTCCCGGATAAAACATATCACACAGTGCTGCACTATCTTTTTCCTTAGTTCACCCTCTCTGCATACATATTTGTCTCCCTGTCAGTTTTGTTTATAGACTTTTGCTAAGGACCTCTTTCCTGCTGCTAAATTCATATCATACACTGAGACTTCTTCATTTTTTTGTCGCACACAAGGATTTCCCAATCAGACCATAATTATCTGTAAACGAACAGTTTAAACGTAAATTAAAAAACACACTGTCACTAATTAAAACACCAACTTACACGTTCTGTACATAATTATGTGTAGAATGCCTGCAGGCCTGAAGAACAGATGTTCAAAGAATAAAAGAACCATACAGACATACAGAGAGAAAGCAGTCAATGTGGTATGCAGACGGTGGGAAAACATTCAGTTAGAGAGACAGACAGACAGAAGAGAGAAAGACAGACATTGCCAAAAGCAGACAAAAAACAGAGGCAGACAGAAGAAAAAATATTCAATCGCTCAAAAGTATCTAAAAGGTAGACAAGAGAAAAAACATTCAATAGCTCAATAGCATTTAGAGGTAGAGAAAAAAATCCCATTCAATCGTTCAATAGCGTTAGAGGTGGAGAAGAAAAAAAGCCCATTCAATCACTGAATAGCATGCTGCTAACATTAACACATGAGCGATGCAAACTGGAGAGAAATCAATAAAGAAGTAATCAACCTGCTGCCTGCAATTCCTTCTGTCCGCGACAGGGAGCCCGAAACGCCATAGATCTTTTGACGCTGACAGTATCGGTAACTGGTCAACTTAGCACTATCACTCGATTCACCTTATACAGTTGCATGTAACTGTCATTTCTCTGTCAGAATGACTTTGTTCGTTGATTTGGTATCAGTGGTATTGTATCGCTTTGTTCTGAGGTGGTGTTGTTTACAGAGGGGTTTTATATTTTTGCCAAAGAGGAAAGCAAACAAAAAACATGATGATACCACCATGAAGAAAATCACTTGCTTTCATGGTTTATAACTATCTTGAGATTGCATCTATGATAATTATGGTCTCCTTAGTCAGCTGGGCTTTAAGAATCAGGATTGATTGATTAATTGATTGATTGGTTGATCAGTTCATAGACAGAACCTTTAGTGCTGATACAAAACTACTGTTCTGGTTTCTGTCGTTTTGTTAGACCTCTGCCATTTCCACCTTTTTGCTCTGTTTTCCTTGCATATTCATTGGATTTGCCTTGTGCGGCATTATTTATATTTATTGACTTTGCGCAGTACTTCTTGCATATCTAACCGATACCTCTGTGCACGCTACAAGGATATTTAATATGTTTTGCCATGATACATTATCTGCTCTACATTATTCTCAGCGGATTGTTAGTACATCCAGTACCGATTGCTCTGGGCTTTATACATTATACATCGCTTTATGCGAAAAAATATCTCTTCAATGCGTCTGTGCAAATCCTCTCTTCGATTTGCTCTGTGTCTATTAAGTATCTATCCGCTCTCGTTCTGTGTCCATTACGTATATCAGTCTTATATTGTGCGTATCACGTATCAACCTGATTGGTCTATTATAGTTATTCATCATCTGTGTCGTTTTATGCGTGGTACGTATGAAAAAACCCACAAGATTATTCATTCAGAATAACGTAGCATCAATGCATGAAATGAACACCAGCATAGAAAGATAAGAATGCTTTAAAATAATGTGCAAAAAGAAAAAAAGAGATGTAGCTAAACGTATACATTTACGTTTTGGTCCTTTTGTTTTGCTTTTCCCCGTCAACCTTCATTTTCTTCTGGATAGTGGTTTTAGAACATGGAGATCCAGGACTTTTTTTGTCAAGCAGTTTGTATACACTGGTCTCTTTGTGTTTCCTTTTCATTCCTCGGTTACATCTCCAAGGTTCACTAAAGGTAATATATTGCATAAGCAAGCGTTTGCCAGTTATTAAGGTAGCTGCATTCCAACTTCAGGAATGATGTGTAAACACAACACCAAGGGGAAAAAATTCCATGAACTGCCAGTGTCTTAGCGGTGGCTCAAACCAGAATCGTCAGATCGCGAGCTGAAACGCTCTAACCACTAGGCTATTTCACCTTCATCCCAACCCACCTGTTCACTGGTCTAACAAACATTAATGTTGATGACTTAGAGCGCGTGAGGTTGAAGGTCGTGTGTATTCGTGAGTGGTGGCTATCGTTGGTACTTGTCCGGTTCAGGATCGTAGTTAGTCATCAATAAAACAGCCAGGTGATTAGACAAAAAGGCATGGGTGATGGATTGCGTGAAGTACTATCATTGGTAGCTTGTGAGAGTTATGAGAGAGAGAGAGAGAGAGAAGAGAGAGAGAGAGAGAGAGAGAGAGAGAGAGAGAGAGAGAGGAGAGAGAGAGAGAGAGAGAGAGAGAGAGAGAAAGAGAGAGAGGGGGGGGGGGAGAAGAGACAACAGACAGACAGATAGACAAACAGACAGACTAGACAGACAGACAACAGAAGACAGACACACACGCACACAACACATACACACACACAACCACACACACACCACACACACACACACACACACACACACACACACACACACATTCTTGTATATATAGGATGTTAGAGTACTCATATAAGCATTGCTTGTTGCACTCGTTTCATGTATGAATTGGTGCTACGTTGTTTCTGAATTAATAAAATGTTTAAAGACAAACCGAGATGCAACGAGCAAAAGCGCTAATGTTTGATTTTGATTGAAGACATTGTTGTAAGAGAGAAAGAAAGAATCTGCATTTTTGTGGCAGTGCAAAATTACATACTTTGAATGAATGAATCAAGCCTCTTCTTTGGGGTAAACAACAAGACAGCAATACATTTGTTGCTTGACCTTTCTAAAGATACAGGAGTATGTGCGTGCCCTCTTGTTTATGATGGTGGGGGAGAGAAGGAGGAGGAGGAGAGGGAAATGAGTGGATGGGCGGTACTGTGCGTGCGTGGGTGTGTGAGAGGGGATAATAATAATAATATAAAGTGGAGGGAGGCATTTTAATAGCGTAAACATTTTTTTCATATCACCAAACCCCTGCTGCAAGCTGCTATAGAAAATCAACTTAGGGGGAAAAATCCGCTGCGGGAAATTTCTGAAATTGAAATTGAATGTTCTCAGTATGACTCGAACCACAACACAACACAACACAACACAACACAACACAACCCAGCACAACACACACACACACACACACACACACACACACACACACACACACACACACACACACACACACACACACACACACACACACACAGGACGGGGGACGGGATAGCCTAGTGGTCAGAATATTGCGCTGGCAATTTGACGACCCGAGTTCGATTCCCGTCGGAGGGGATTTTTCCCTGGAGTTGACATCAGTGCTGACTCCATTCTCCCAAAAGTCTTTCGGATGAACTGTAAACTGAGGCCCCGTGGGGGAACGCACGCAGAACATCTTGCGCACACGTTAATTCATGTTCGTTTTTCGTAAGAGTTGGCCATTGTGTGCCGGTGTGAACAGATGACAAATTTACCAGCTGCATCCACATGGGGACTGGATGAAAAAAAGCAACATGAGTGTATATACCATTATCCTCGATATAAAAGAATAAACAAAAAAAAAATAAACACACACACACACACACCACACACACACACACACACACACAACACACACACACACACACACAACACACACACACACACACACACACACACACACACACACACACACACACACACACATCCGATCTGAAAACCTGGAAAACGAGAAATGCTCAGTGCTAAGGTAAAACTAGCAAGCAACACAGAACAGTGATATAAGAGACAGCTTGCAGCAAGACCAGCTGAAGGGGACATTCCAGAAAGAGGGGAAAGCATCATGTGACTTTGTATTACTTCCCATGTGGACGCGAAAAGGTTTTCCTAGAAATTATCTCCCATCGAGAATGTTTTGTTCGTTATTTGTTTTGTTTGTTTTTTTTTGTGAAAGGAAGTTGCTTCCGTTGATATATTGCCAGTGGTCTGTCTCTTGATTACCTATCATGAAGGTGCTATGACCTTTTATCAGAAGTCACTCCCCATTGACGATGTTTTCACGGGAGAATTTTCTCTACTGCCTCTGTTGTCTTTGAGGTTATTTTTCCATGCATAACTACCGCCTCCCCATGCCCTAGCTGGATGACTTGGTTGTATCTTTCCTGATCCGGTTTGTTAGCTTTTTTTTTTTTATAGATGCATTTAATTTTATTTACAACTCTGAATCCATTCGAAGTCTTTGCTATATTGCCCCTGAAATGTTCAAGCTGTGTCTCTTGGTGTGGGGAAAAGTTTAACCTGACGAAGCTCATCCTGTTCCATTTTGCATGAAGCATGCTGGGCAGGTTTGTGTCATCTTTGTTTTCAGTCGTACTTTGCTCACCTTCACCTTCACCAATCCGTAGTCTAGTAGACCGTTGTGGCGCTACTGAAGATTATAAAACCAACTTCCTCCACTTCTCGTAAATCCACAGTTTTCTGTAGGAGTCCTTTTCCACCCAAGGCCAGTCCACTCTCTGATGTTGTCTTCCTATCGTTTTCTGGTCTACCTCTTTGTCTCCCTCCTTGTACTGCTCCTTGTAGGACAGTTGTGACCAGTCCAGATGATCGTGTTTCACGCCCGAACCACTCTCGTTTGCATTTTGGCACTGAAGTCAGGAACTCTTCCGATTGTTCTGTTGGCATTTTAATTCTGATTTCACTTACTTGCTTGTTATGTAAGGGAGTTCCATGACATTATAGCAAAAGCATCTCATCTTCGTTGCCTATTTCCTTCTTTCAGTGTCTGCTATTGTGGTCCACGTTTCACGGGCATACAAAACATGAACACAACCAGGGAATGCGTAATCTGATCTTGGAGCTGATAGTGAAGTTCTTGTGTTCCAGAGGACTTTTATTTTACGTGGATTACTCTACTGCAAAGATGGACAGAGTTTTGTATAACTTATCATGTACATTATATTCTGTATTCATTAGCACATGGGATCTCAGTTTATAGATCTAGTCTCATCCAAAGAAGCTACACTTATGCACCAAGTAC
>CM060316.1:96829744-96844744 GCA_030674155.1 Stramonita haemastoma | reverse complement strand
TTTTCCTTCTTTATTTTCTTGTTTTAACCAGTTACTTCCTCTTTGCTATGCTTCTCCCTAGTGAGTTTCTTCCCCTTCCGATCAGCGAGCCTTTCCTTTTTGTTTGTTTTTATATTCTTGTTTTAGAACATTGTTAGTGTGTGTGTGTGTGTGTGTGTGTGTGTGTGTGTGTGTGTGTGTGTGTGTGTGTGTGTGTGTGTGTGTGTGTGTGTGTGTGTTGGCTGATGGTCTGCCTATCTGCAGCGCCTCTCTCTGCTCCTCTCTCTCTCCTCTTTCTCTCTCTCTCTCTCTCTCTCTCTCTCTCTCTCTCTCTCTCCTCTCTCTCTTCTCTCTCTCTCTCTCTCTCTTCTCTTTGGTATTTCTCATGTTTACTCTTTAATTATTGCGCCCTTTCTTTGTTTTGTTTTGTTTGTTGTTTGTTCTTTGTTTTTCTTGCTTTTTTTTTTTTTTTTTTATTCAACTCAAAATCATCATTGATTCTTACTTCTCATTTTCGTTTCAGAATCAGTGACTTTTATAACATTACCTTAATATTGTATCTCTGTGTTAATTCTTGCCTGTTGTTTGATGCTTGGTATGGTTCCTTACTTTGGTATTTGGATCATTATAATTGTTGATTTTATTTATATTTTTATTGGCAGTATCTCTCCCCCCCTCCAATATTAGTTTAAAAAAAAGTTTCCCCCCGTTTATCCAAATGTATGATTTATATTACATGTATAACTTTTGATAGATGGTGGTGGATTGATGCTTCCAGTTGTTTATTTCATCTTGTTCTCTTGTTTGCTCTTTACCTATTAACACTTTTCTATTCTTCCATAATCAAAATCTTTTTATTGTGACTTCTGATTTTGTCTTCTGATCGAGTGCATTTTTATTACCTTATTATATATAGTGTCCTTGTTCTTGTGTGTTGCTTGGTACTGCGTAAAATTTTATTGTTTAGTATCTTTTCATCTTGATGTATCCCTGAAAAGGGCGGGGACTGGATGTAAAAAAGCACACGAGTGCTTATCTTATTATCCTCGAATAAAATACTTTGCCTTGCCTTGCCTTGCCTTGTCTCTCTCTCTCTCTCTCTCTCTCTCTCTCTCTCTCTCTCTCTCTCTCTCTCTCTCTCTCTCTCTCTCTCTCTCTCTCTCTCTCTCTCTCTCTCTCTCTCTCTCTCTTTCTCTCTCTCTCTCTCTCTCTCTCTCTCTCTCTCTCTCTCTCTCTCTCTCTCTCTCTCTCTCTCTCTCTCTCTCTCTCTCTCTCTCTCTCTCTCTCTTCTCTCTCTCTCTCCAGCACACTTGCACAAGTACGCACACGTGGGTGGTTTGTTTTGGGTGGGTGGCTGTGTGTTTCTGAAAGAATAGCACCTTTTTAAGAATGTGTTATGATTTAGTAGTAAAGACAATGGATCGTTTCATTCATTGCATGAGCAGCTTCTATCTACACTAATCGGCTTTTAGTTTATTTGTCAGTGTTATCTTTTCAAAGTATACTCAGCCCCTCCAAAAAATTTCAAAATAAAGTTTTTTTGACGTCCCAAACCCCATACCCCAGCCACCCCCCAATACATTTGTCGGTGTGGCAATGCCTCTGGAGCTTAGTTATTTATGAACTTAGTTAATCAGCTAGTTATTTGGTTAGTTAGTAAGTTGGTGAGTCAGTTAGCTTGTTAGAGTGTTAGTTTGCTACGTATTTGTTAGTGAGTGGGTTGGTTGGTTGGTTGGCTGGTTGATTAGTTGGTTGGCTAGCTGGTTGGTTGGTTGATTGGTTTGTTATTACTCACCCATTTACTTACTTCCTTGTTTACTCGCTCACTCACGTATTAATTACCTACTGCCTGAATGACTGGCTGACTGACTTACGTACTTAGTTCCGTTGGCTGGCAAACTTACTACTAACAGATGGATGAGCGGATGGATAATGGCTCCCTAGATTAATTCATGAATTTGTGGATTAGTAAACAGATGAGCAAACTCGTTGCCTGCTTGTACTTCTTTCTGACTTACTACTTGATCTCTGGATGATGAATTCATATCTTTCCAGCTGCCTGTTTGAAACATGATCTGTATAATCATCTTGCTACCTTTCCTACTCTTGGCAGGTGGGGAAGACGTCGTTAGTCCAACGCTTTCTGTTCAACCGTTACGATGACAACTACACACCCACCATCGAAGACTTCCATCGCAAAGTGTACAGAATCCGCGGGGTACCCTATCGTCTGGACATCCTGGATACCTCGGGTATCCACCCCTTTCCGGCCATGCGCAGACTGTCTTTCATCACCGGTAAGTCTGCTCACCTCACCAGCACAGCAATTGGCTTAAGCCATAAGGAGAAAATCGTTGTTACTTCTGAACTGTCATTTCTCTTTCATTAGGGATTGCAGTTCTATAATAGAAAATTCTTTTTGCCTTTGTTTTTGTTTGCAGTTGTTGTTCTTAAAGGTGGTGTGGTAGTAGTGGTGGTGGTGATGGTGTGTGTATTTGTCTCTGCGCCTGAGCATCTCAGTGTCTAATGACAATGTTATGATATTTTATACCAAAAATTAATGTTGTTTTGCTAATCATTTTGAAGTCAGCAGATCAAGAAAAATGGCTTTTGATAGCAGAGAAGTATTGCTGGACTGTGTTGATAGATCATGTGTTTACGCTGATTGTCTTAATTTCATTTGTTGCTTATTTAATGTCTTCTTTGTCTTGATTCCATTTGTGGCTTATTAAATGTTTTCATTGTCTTGACTTTCTTTGTTGCTGCTTTAATATCTTCGTTTCTTGACATCCAATACATATTGCTATTGTTGGAATGAGCAACAAAAACACATGCAACAAATCTGCCACATGAAAAAGAATGAAGCATATTGAGATAAGATTTGTTCAAACTAGTCCAAAAAATTTTGATGAACAGTATCTTGCGTGAAAGAACAATTTATTGAACCCGTTTTAAAAAAATCACGGTCAATATGAATGTTCTGCCTAGAACTTAGAAATATCTAATTGATCATAAAGTATCCATATTCCACATACTCCGATCCTGCAGCTGTAACTCTGTTCAGCTGTTAAATAATAATGTTTTAGCCTCTGCTTCAAAATCAAATTTACCCACCATTGCTAGAAAAGTAGTTTAATTGTTGGTTTGTTAGCATGTGTCTATACATAGCAAGAAATAATAATTTTCAAAGCTACAAGTTCACCCAGTCGTTGGTAAATTACGTTAAGCACATATTTTGTAATACATAAAGTGCCCTTTCATGGGACAGATCTGTTTGCATTTGTTATTCATGATTGGTTAAGCATTGTCTGAATGTTGGTGTTGTTGTTTATTACCTGTTTGCTTCCTTGTGTGATGGATACATTAAATCACTGTTTGCACCATCCTTTCCTTGTCTGACCTTATTCCACCATGATAATTACCCTTGTGCGTATTTCTTTTAATTCTGTAAGGAGATTTAATAGCGGTTGTAACGAAAACACTTACAGGAACTTCCCCCGACCTAGATCATTATCACACTCCATCTCTATCAATCAGCCATAAAACGCAGCACCAAATCATGTTGTTCCTGTTATCATCCTCTGTAATCAAAAACTCCGGGACACTAAGTAAAAGAGGGGGGGGGGGCACTCAGACATAGCAGGAGAGTCTATACGGCTAACCAGCGTTGATGGTGTTGACAACCAAGTAAATGGCAAAGGGCCAGATCAAAAGTGACCCCCGGCGCCTTGTTTCTGCCAAACTGTGGATGATGATAGTTTGCAAAAAGCTGAAGAGTAGGGGTAAGTAAACAAGGGTATAAGATTGAGGCTGGTAATAGACAGTGGGAGGGAAAGGGTACTGGTAGGGGGGGGGGGAGGATCTGTCTGTGTGGTCTTCATAGTTTTCCAGCCCAAGGAGGTTGTCTTTGATCTTCTTCATCTTTCGCTCAGGTTTCTAGGGGGGCTGGGAAATATGGCCTTTGTGTTTGTGAAGCCTGCCTTTCTCTCCTACCGCTTCCCTCGTCTATGATCAGACTACGTGAGCTAATTTTCCATCATCCATCGTGCTTATGAGGGTTGTAGTAAATGGAGGGGGTGAGGTCTAGGGTAGGGGTGGAGGTGGGTTGGGGGTAGGGGAGGGAGGGGTTTTTGTGGAGAAAGGGCGTTGAACTGAGCACTTAACAAGGAAAGAAGTGAGAAGTGGTTGTGTGTTAAGAATCAGGAATGTGTGTGTGTGTGTGTGTGTGTCTGTGTGTGTGTGTGTGTGGTGTGTGTGTGTGTGTGTGTGTGTGTGGTGTGTGTGTGTGTGTGTGTGTGTGTGTGTGTGTGTGTGTGTGTGTGTGTGTGAAAACAGATATATCTGATCATTAATAGAACGATATTTCTCCAGAAATTTGGAGTCAAACGAAAAGAAAGCATGATTCCCTAGCGTTAAAGTAATAAGTCACTAAATCGTGGACAAGTCAGTTTATACATAGTTTTCTTGTCACCAGTGTGGTCTATTTTTTTCTGTGTGTTTTAGCTTGTGTTTATGTGTTCTAACAACTTGGGTTGTTTTTCAATATTTCAAGTCAAACAAAAGAATGATTATGTTTACAACCTGGCTAAGCGCCTACTAGTAGAACTTACCTTCCTTTTTTACATCATTTCTTTCTTTTTTTCCTTCATTTCTTTCTTTCTTTCTTTCTTTTTATTTTTACAAGTGTGATTATTCGTAACTGGAATGATGCAGTAAAGTTGTTTTTTTTTACAAACCATAAAAAACTAACAAAAAAAAACCAGTATGATTTTTAAAGAAGCATATTCATCCAACAAAAATCCTGCAGAGGAGTCAAGGAAATATCTTTTGATAATTTGATTTTTAGAGTTGATGTAATAAAATTATTCTTTTTTTTTAATGAATTGAGAGAACAAAAACTGAAGTCGTCAGGGCTGCAAGGAGGAAACATGCACCATGGGGAACATCGTCCTTGATTTCTGATATTTGAGATATCTTAATCCAGAAAAAAAAGAATTTGCAGGAATGTTTGAATGTGGTTTACTTTATAAGAAATCATGAAATCTGATGTGATGTAGCTTTCAAAATACACGTGAAACAGATTATGGTTCCTTCATCACTCTTTTTATATTAATTTAAGAAGTGGTGTTTAAATTTTCTAAATTTCAAAGGAAGAGAAAATTCAATGGTCATCTACTCAAAGATCGTAAAATTGGTCTTGTAGCCGTCGTTGTTGTTTTGTTGTTGTTGCTACTGCTGCTGCTTATGTTGCCACTATACAGTCTACAATAATTGTTGTCACCGATGCTTCCGCTGTTACGCGTAGTTTACAATTAAGCTCCAGTGTTTACTTGGTTCCACTTACATACAAGAAACAATGTCTTTGTCGTCAGTCTTTTTAGGAATCTTTATGGTCGACAAGACAATAAGCAATACGTTTTCCAATAAGTTGTATTTGAAAATCACAATTCAAAAATATAGGGTTTTTGTAGCTCCTTCAGAATTTGTAGCTGCCCCATATAAAAACTTGTTATAATTTCTTTTTTATCCATTTTGTTGACATCATTTTTTTTTATCTGTCTGTCATGTCCTTCTTATTCATTCTTTAGCTTTTACAAACAGCAACAACAAAAATTACTTGCATTTTTATACAAGCCTTGACATTTTCGTCATTGTCTTCTGCTGTCTGTGGTATTTAATTCATGGTTAGTGATGTTGTCAACACTGGGATGGGCAATGACTCTTGGTTCTGCCATGTGACTTGTCTCTATTGCCATTTCGAAATGCTTCGTGGCTTCCGGTTCTGCTTTGTTTTGTTCTGTTTGATTTAGTTGGTCTGGTTTGGTTTGGTTTCTGTTTGTTTGGTTGGGAATGTTGTTTGTTTCGTTCGGATTTTTTTTAGTTTCTCTTGTTGTTTATAAGAAAACAAGTAATGACTGTTTTTTCTTGAAATTTGAAAATGATAGATACAATAGAACGCTGATTGATATACTGGGCCAAGTGCATTATTATTAGCTTGTATTGAGAAGTTTATTGATCAAGATCGTAAATTATCCCGATGTCTGTTCTTTTGCAGGCTGGTTTTTTTTTCAGATCCCTGACGGATGTAGTATTGGAGGTTGTTGATTTATTGATACAGAGCAGGATTGACTGTCATAGATCAACACGATTACCGCTCCTTATAGGAGAAGATTGTGGTCTTTGTGATTGGTGAGGGTTGTCAGCAGTGTGACTTGAAATGAAATCGCATGCTAGCTGGCCGGGTGTGTGGTGTGTGTGTGTGTGTGTGTGTGTGTGTGTGTGTTGTGTGTGTGTGTGTGTGTGTGTGTTGTGTGTGTGTATTGTGTGTGTGTGTGTGTGTGTGTGTGTGTGTGTGTGGTGTGTGTGTGTGTGTGTGTGTATTTGTGTGTGGTGTGTGTGTGTGTGTGGGTGTGTGTGCGTGTGTTGTGTGTGTGTGTGTGTGTGTTTGTGTTTGTGCGTGCGTGTTTGTGCATTGTAGAAGTCACTGTCTCCGGTACCTTTGTGTTTGGGGTGTGTGTGTGTGTGTGTGTGTGTGTGTGTGTGTGTGTGTGTGTGTGTGTGTGTGTGTGTGTGTGTGGTGTGCGCGCGCGCGCTGAGATTTCTAGTAACAGCATTGCTAAGCTTGATATGGAATCTTGTTTTGTGTCCGCTACCTTATGTAATGCTCTATGGGGATATTCACTCCTTCATTCTCTTATTCCTTCCTCGCTTTGTTTATTCATTCATTTATTCATTCATATTGATTTGTTCATCTTGTTCCGTTCCTTGCTTTGCCCGCATACTGTTTTCTATGGTTATCATTTTTTCTTTGGCACAAGCTTGGTTTACCTACATGGTATTTCCATTCTCTCTTAGTCTGTTTTCTGATCATTTATTCATCATTTTTATAGAATACGTCAATCACTCGTCCATCAATTCATTGTTTTATGCTTGTTTCCATTCATTCATTCATTTGTGTACCGGTCATTGATTGATTGTTTAAATTATTCATTCATTCATTTATTTGTGTTCTGGTCATTCATGCATTCATGCATTCATTCATCCATTGTTCATCCATTCATTTACTCACTCGCTCTCTCACTCACCCACTCATTCGTATCAGTTATCAATTCATTCAACGGGCTCGATACCGGTCGGGAGATTTTTCTCCTGGAGTTAACATCAATGCTGCCTCCACTACCCCCAAAAGCCCTTCGGATGAGACTGTAAACCGAGGCCCCGTGTGCGAACGCACGCAGAACATCTTGCGCACACGTTAAATCCTGTTCCGCTTTTCGTAAGAGTAGGCCACCTTGTGCCGGTGGGAACAGATAACATTTACAAAACTGCAAACACACGTGGATTGGATGTAAAAAAAGCACAAGAGTGCTTATTCCATTATCCTCGATATAAAATGATAAATCAAATCAAATATAAAAAATCATTCAGTTAGCTAGCCACCCAGACACTCAGCCAGCAGGTGAGAAAGCCAGCCAACCAGTCAGGGCCTTAATACTGTTTTTCATTTCCTAATGCAGTATACCCATAAGTAACCCATTCACACCCCATCAACATTAAGTCATGTATTGAGACAATAATACAAAACAATGCAGAAGTCACTGTTACATACCTTCTTTTCTACACAAAACAATGCTTTTCTACACAAAACAATGCAGAAATCACTGTCAACACTACCTTCTTTTCTACACAAAACAGACGTAATTGTCTACAGTACCTTCTTTTCTACACAAAACAATGCTTTTCTACACAAAACAATGCACAAGTCACTGTCTACAGTACCTTCTTTTCTACACAAAACAATGCTTTTCTACACAAAGCAATGCACAAGTCACTGTCTACAGTACCTTCTTTTCTACACAAAACAATGCTTTTCTACACAAAACAATGCACAAGTCACTGTCTACAGTACCTTCTTTTCTACACAAAACAATGCTTTTCTACACAAAAGCAATGCACAAGTCACTGTCTACAGTACCTTCTTTTCTACACAAAATACCACATGCTTTTCTACACAAAGCAATGCACAAGTCACTGTCTACAGTACCTTCTTTTCTACACAAAACAATGCTTTTTACACAACAATGCACAAGTCACTGTCTACAGTACCTTCTTTTCTACACAAAACAATGCTTTTCTACACAAAACAATGCACAAGTCACTGTCTACAGTACCGTCTTTTCTACACAAACAATGCTTTTCTACACAAAACAATGCACAAGTCACTGTCTACAGTACCTTCTTTTCTACACAAAACAATGCTTTTACACAAACATCCATTGTCTCAGTACTCCTTCTTTTCAACAATACAGACGTTATTGTCTACAGTATCTTCTTTTCTACACAATACAACGTTATTTCTACAGTACTTCTTTTCTACACTGTTCCAGTACTATTTTCTCTGTTTGGTGTGGTTCACCCAGGGGACCTGTTCGTGCTGGTGTTCGCCATCGACAACAAGGAATCCTTCCAGGAGGTGATCCAGCTCCGCGAGCAGATCGTGGAGTGCAAGAAGCAGTGCCACAAGGTGGGGGTGCCGCACCTGCTGCACGTGCCCATGGTGATCGTGGCCAACAAGTGTGACCGCGAGTCTCACCGTGTCATCGACCCCAGCGACGTGGAGGCCCTGCTCTCGGGCCAGGCCAACTGCACGTGCGTGGAGGCCTCGGCCAAGAAGAACCACAACGTGGACGAGGTCTTCAAGCAGCTCTTCTCCATGGCGCACCTGCCCGCCGAGATGAGCCCCTCCATGCACCGCAAGGTCACCCCCATGTACGAGGGCAGAGGGGCGCCCAGCAGAGTGGGCGCTTGGTGTCCATCCGCCGAAAGATGAGCGACGCCTGCGGTGCCGTGGCGCCCAATGTGCGGCGACCCAGCATCCGGACTGATCTGTTAATGGCGCAGGCTCGAACCAACCAGGAGGAGGAAGGTACCCCCAGCGGGAAACTCGATGTGTGTTGCAGTAAACAGAGTGTGTGACATGGATGGTTTATGGGGATTCTTTGTTTTTTATGACGAAGGTGGTATGGCTGGTTGTACCAGTTCTTAGTAACTGAGGCAGTCTTGAGAAATCGTACCTGGGTTACTGCTCACCCGGTTCAGTCAGCGTATGATGTGGAAAGGTTTCCATGTTTTGGAGAAAAGGCATTCCACCGTGAAGGCTCATCAGCGTTTTGTAAGAAGCGCAATCGACAATTAAGGCAGGTTTCTAGTACCATTGGAAGATCAGCAGCGAGTCAGTGTGGATTTGGTTAAAGGGATTGTTTGTCTACAAAGTGGAAGAAGAAGAAGCTACCGAAAATGGTTTCTAGGTAGTGTTGGTGCCTGTTGTAGCTGTTGCCTTGAAAACAGACGGTTTAAGGAACTGGGGAAATCAATGGAAGCAGCGGTAACTCATGAGATGAGAACATCCTGCAAAGTTGTTGGAAAATGTACCTGCAATCATGCCTGTGTTAAATCATTTAACCAGCGCTATATAGGTCGGTGAGGCCTGGATTGTTAAATCTGACGGTGACGGTTGACTATGACGGCTTTCAGAACACGTCTTCTCTGCTTTGCTGACTACCTGCCTGCACTTGTCCTCCCATTCTGACCCATCTGCCTTTAATGACGATTGCTGTTGAGTGTTTGGAATGACGAAATAAGGGCAATGTTTATGCCTCTGCTACGTCATCTTTGATGCTGGTGTATCAGATCTGACTTTCAAAGATGGCAGAGGTTACTGGATGGAAGTAATGGGGGTTAAAAAAAACACATGACCATCAGAAACATTGTATGAGATTGTTTATTTCGCGTCTAGAAAGGCTCAAGAGATCAACATCATCATTGGTTGTTGTACAACTGACAGTATTCAGTTTGCTCACAAAGTGCTGGATATTCGACTACAAAAAAAGATGAAGAATTCTGTTTCTAGCCGGACTTTTAATCCAGAAAGAATTCAGCTTTTGTTGAGTGTTGTATAAGCTGTGTGGCGAATGAAAAAGATTAGATGTTTTTCCCAAAGTTTATGGGACGTCACGTGACTGTTCACGTTCAAACCTTTTTTCTATTCTGACATGAGGCATCATCAGTGACTGGTGTCTTGTAGAGCGTTCAGTTTCTGCTTTTGGGTGGCTAGAGCTAGAACTCTAGTCTTGTGGAAGTGCTTGAAATGTAGTTGCCGTATGTCGTCTTGTGATATTATTATTGTGTATAATGATGATCGGCGCAGTATAAAACCTTCAATGAGAAAAAAACAAACATGACTTTGGACTTCTGCTTCTTGGAGATGCGTATTATGATTGTACCGCTACGTTTTTTGTTGTTGTTTTTTGTGTGTTGTAATGGTTGGTTGACTGTTATCACTAATGGTGTTGTAATTATCTTTGGTTTGTCATATCATTGAATGCTTTCAGATAACTTCAAAGCACGAACAAGTTACCGATTGAAGTACATAGCAAAAAACAGTACGCAAACTAAATCTTGCAATGGTTTGGATGAATTTTGTGGGAAAGGTCCTCACAGTACTTTGCACAGGTGGGCAAAAACTATAGCACATACATACAAAACAGCTGATGCGTGGGATTAAAAGACATCTATGTTTTAGCGTGCGACGATCACAGTCATTCTAGCCTTGTTATCATCGGAAGAAATCTGTTTGTGTACGCGGTGTATAGTGTAAAGCTGTTTTCGGTGCAGTTAAATGATTATGTATTGAATGAACCTGAATACTTTAACTTCATAATAGATTTAGCATCTCTCTCTCCAATTAAGCATCTCTCCTCTCTCTCTTCCTCTCTCTCTCTCTCTCTCTCTTCTCTCTCTCTCTCTCTCTCTCTCTCCTCTCTCTCTCTCTCTCTCTCTCTCCTCTCTCTCTCTCTCTCTCTCTCTCTCTCTCTCTCTCTCTCTCTTCTTCTGTGTGTATTTAGGGAAGGGGGAGAAGGGGAAAGGGTGTGCATGATTGCGTGTGTGCGTGCATGCGTACGTTTGTGTGTATATGTGCGTGCGTGTGTGCGTCTGTGTGTGCATGTGTGTGTGTGTGTGCATGTGTGCATGTGTGCATGTGTGTGTGTGTGGTGTGTGTGTGTGTGTGTGTGTGTGTGTTCGTCGTGCTGCTACGGAGGAAGAAAAAGCGAAAAAAGAGAGAAAGTGTGCGTGTGCATGTTTGCGTTTGAGAGGGGTGGTTATGATAGCAAGAAAGAACTTAAAGAAAGAAAAAGAACCATTTGAGCATGGAACCATAGTTGACCACCCATTCTCGTGGCCATGTTGAACAACGACCGCTCAGGTCATCTCAGTCGTTAATCTCTTAGTCTCCATTTAAGAAGAAAAAGTCTTCCGAAGTTGAAGTATGGCTGCTTAATTGGCGAGGACTTTCAAGACTATCACACATACACACCATATTCTGATCTAGTTGATCTCACAATGATTTTCAGGTGATTGGTAATCATACTCTGCAGGAACAAAGGTCTATGATGGTTTTCCCCGTCCCTATACTGACTGAGCCCTCATGGGTTTTAATAGCATCACTGTCGATGCGTTTGGAAAAAAACTTGTCGAAGAGTGTTGGTGGCAGAAGGCAGCCTTGACAAACACCAACCGAAATGTAAAACCACTGCTATACAGAAATATCGACATAGGACTGTGCTGTTTGCCTTGATGTAAAGTTGTTGGATGGTGTGAATCAGCTTCTGGCCCATCTTAAACCTCTTCTTGTTGCCCACAGTATACCATGCCACATACTGTCGAATGCTTTCTTGAAGTCAATGAAGATGCAGTAGATGTTCTGTTGACGCTGTGTGTCTTTTCTCACATAAACGTCTTAGGAGGGACAATCTGTGTCGTGATGTTTAAGTCTGCTACTGGACTATTCACAACTGAAAAAATAGTCTCTTATTGTGTTAAGAATCTCGTCCAGAATTCAGTGTTAACATCAAATGGAGTAAAAAAAAAATAAATTTAAATAAATAAATAAAAAAAGGCCGTTTCAACATAAGCCGCATATTCAGTTTTAACTGATTTAAATTTGGAAGCTCTTGTTGGGTGGTCCCTAGCTTGGTACTCTGGGGTTCACCCACAGTGTGCTTCCTGTCTTATTTTTTTTGTTACCCTTGCAAATCGTTGTGAGACTGTAGTAACCAGTGGGTGAAAGAAATTTGTATACAATATTTTAGATACTTTACCATACAGACAAGTACACACTGGATAAGAAAACTTGGTGTGTGGTAGTTTTCAAATTTCTCGATGTATATGCAGCTCCACCCCAATTTTTAGCTGAATATCGAATGGAGTATGTGCTTTGCTAGTTTGCTAGCTAGGGTTTTGCCATTGATAAAGATAAAGCCCACATTACATTTCCTATTGGAACATAATTCTAAGCTATAACCTGGTCTATTTTTGTTATTACGTGAATTGGCAAAAGTTTCGGTCGAGAAATGAATTTAGAACTGAAGTTTAAGTATTTCTGAATTAATCGACTCTACCGTTACTTGGTTGCTTATGGTGACACAGAATTGACACTTGCTGTTGGTTATGTCTGTTTCCTTCATAGAGTACTTTGAGCCAGGATCCTATAAAACCCAGAACACTATGACGCTCAATCAGGACAAAAAGAAAACCAAAACAAACTTCCTAGCTAATAATGTAATTGTCTTTGTTTTATTTCTAATCCAAGATGGCTGAAAGGCTTGTTGATTAAATTGATGTCTGGTGAGAATAAGCATAAAGCTCTAAAAATAAAAACACAAAACAACCACCCCAACTTATGCTATTATTACTATTTCAGTTGACAGGTTCAACTTTACAACGTGCGATGATAATGATAATAACTAAGAATATACATTGTAATTTGATGAAATATACCAGATTACCAAAGAGTATTATCCTATGTAGAGATAATGTGTAAGATAAGGATTTTTGTATTTGCACTTTTGTGGTTTGTATCATTGTAATATTTCGTGTTTTGCTCATGATGAAAAAGTAAAAATGACTATTTTGATATAAACCTAGACATAAATGTATCATGTGCCTAGTAATTCATGTTGATAATGATTTGAAGTCAGCGTCACAAACATATCTGCTTGTAATGAATATCATTTGTTTGGTACGTGTGTTTTGTTTATGATTTGAATTATCAGAGTTTACAGATGAACAATATCTATGAAGACTGATTCTTTTATTTCATGATTGATGCTGTGTTAAAAAAAATCAGCTAGATTCACATATGAGCGTGGTATGATTTGTTACACATATTGAGTAATATATCTCACGTTGTAGTTCTTGTATTATTTGAAATAAAACTATTGACAGCTCGAATTTCGTTTATTTTTTGTAATTCCTGTTACTCATACATTTAACGAGTTTTTGTATCCAGTGTCAATCTGACCCGATTAAAACATTTTTTGACCAGTTTACTGGGACAAAAACTGTGAAATACTATATGGGCACACGAATATCACTATTTCTTTTCAACAGACATCCTCATCCCCCCCCCCAACACACACACAACACACACGCACACGCACACACATGTCACACACAAACATCGCACACACACACACGCACGCACGCACGCACGCACACGCACATCTAACGCATATGATAATGCACAAAGTATTTGAGGAAAAAACAAAGATTTTTTAAACCCTTTAATTGCAAAAAGAAAATCCCCTTTTCCTTTGCCAATGAAGACAAAGCTACATGCTTGTGTGTGTGCGTGTGTGTGTGTGTATGTGTGTGTGTGTGTTCGTGCATGCGTGCGTGCGTTGCGTGTGTGTGTGTGTGTGTGTGTGTGTGTGTGTGTGTGTGTGTGTGTGTGTGTGTGTGTGTTTTTACGTCTGTTCACTTAAAGTGCGTGTTTATGTGTATGCGTGTGTGTGTTTGTGTGTTGTGTGTGTGTGTATTGTGTGTGTGTGTGTGTGTGTGTGTGTGTGTGTGTGTGTGTGTGTGTGTGTGTGTGTGTGTGTGTGTGTGCGTGTGTGTATGTGTGAGAGAGAGAGAGACAGAGACAGAGACACAGAGAGAGTGAGGGTCATTAGCAAGCAATCATGAGGTCTACAAAACCCATCTTACAGGAAAAAGCTTTTCACAGTTTTGGAACTCTTTTTAGATTTCCAGCCAGCTGTGCCATGATGTGTGCGTGCGTGCGTGCGTGCGTTCATCTATGTGTGTATTGTGTGTGTGTGGTGTACATATACGTGTGTGTGTGCGCGTGCGTGCGTTGCGTACGTAGTTTTCAACGGCTTCAAAATTTCTTCATCCTTTTCCCCAGTCATTCTCCCCCTTTTGTCTCTGTTTTTCATCACATCCCTTTCATACTTTTCTTATTGCGCTAACTCTACTGTCGTGTTTTTGACTTAGTCTTTCAGAAAGAAGTATAGTAACAATCAATGTAAGATGGAAAAGTAGAATTGATGTCCATGCGGTTGTTATGTTGATGACGGTGTGATATTATGAGTGTGGCGCCAATAGGCTCTCGTGCTTTGTGTGTTTGTTTGGGGGTTGTTTGTTGTTGTTTTTTGCTCTCCTTTGATGGCTTATCCCCTCACCTTCTTTTTTAAAATTTATTTATTCATATTTATTATTTTATTTATTCATTTCTTCTTTTATATCAGCGTTAATGGAATAAGCATTCATGTGCTTTTTTTGACATCCAGTCCCCCTGTGTATGCAGTTTTGTCAATCTTGTCATCTGTTCCCACCGGAACACGATGGCCTACTCTTGC
The DNA here is from genome assembly GCA_030674155.1 of Stramonita haemastoma. Lineage (NCBI taxonomy): Eukaryota > Metazoa > Mollusca > Gastropoda > Neogastropoda > Muricidae > Stramonita > Stramonita haemastoma. The sequence goes on along the minus strand of CM060316.1, from coordinate 96,830,066 downwards.
GAAAAGCGGAACAGGATTTAACGTGTGTGCAAGATGTTCTGCGTGCGTTCGCACACGGGGCCTCGGTTAATAGTCTCATCCGCAGGACTTCTTAAAGGTACCAGAGCAGTCTAATCACAACTATTGTTTATATTCCCACCAAATATCTAGGCTGTTTCATGGCTTTCACTTCGCTAACTATAGAGGCTGTTTTGGGGCTATCACTTCGTTAGCTGTAGAGGCTGTTTTGGGGCTATCACTTCGTGAGCTATAGAGGCTGTTTTAGGGCTATCACTTCGTTAGCTATAGAGGCTGTTTTAGGGCTATCACTTCGTTAGCTATA
>CM060316.1:96819744-96822244 GCA_030674155.1 Stramonita haemastoma | reverse complement strand
ATATGTCATGTTTTTTCTTTATCATAGCTGTACACTGCCTAGAAAATTGTCAACATCAATGTCCGTAATCTGTCATCATTATTAACCAATGTCTATGATCTGCTAAGTGCTCATGATCCATGATCTGTACCACGATCAACAAAATTGTCCGTAATCTGTCATCATTACTAATCAATGTCTATGATCTGCTAAGTGCTCATGATCCATGATCCATATCTATAGTCTCTGATCCAGACTGTACAACTCACGGTTGCCAAATGTGAAACAGTTCACTCCAGCGCTCCCCCAGAACCTTCCTACCTAAAGCCTCAAACTTCAAGTTTTGCCTGGCGTAACTTAGCGTGGAACATAGTAACACGATGTTTTGACGGTGACTTAAAAACTGTCATCTTGAATCTTACAAGTGCCTGTATATAATGATTGTTACTATGTGTTTTTATATATTAAAAACTGAGCTATGTTGTACTGATGATTGCATTGCTGTTGTGTGTTTTTTCAAACTGTTTTAATCAGCCCATTTTGTTTGTATAGGAAAGTTGTGGAACAGATAGTTGTCACAGTAATGCTAATGACAGAAATGCTTTATTTATGTAAAGCGGAGTCAAGTTAAAAAAAAAGAAGTGACAGTTAACTATTTAAAAAGAAGATACATCTACTATAACTAACAATTTCTGTGAACCTCTTTCCCTGCAACAACCAAGCAGGCACCATGTTTATATAACTCAATAACCAAAATCTCAAAACAGTTCTTGAGCAACTCAAAAACCACGAAGATGAGACCATTAAAGAAAAGTTGCCACCTGTATAGCCTATGCTAAAACCAGCCAGCAACTAGTGCCACTCATCAAGAGCAGTCACAGAACTGCAACTTGATCTTTTTTTTTTTTTTTATAAATCGTGGATTTTAAGAACGCATTTGACAGTGTTGAAAAATGAACTAATCAGGAAGGATAAAAAACACCCTCTGGCTTTCTGTAGTCGTTACCATCACGATGCACTTGTATGAGGACTCTGCATGTCAGGTCACACAAGATGAAAGACATGCAGGCCACTTTCAACACTAGATTGGTGTAAAACAAGGTAGTCTTCTGTCACCTACTATTATTCTTGTCAGCAATGGACTGAATCATGAAAAGCTCGAACGACAAGGGAAAAAAAGTTGTAGCGTCCGAAACATCTTTCCAAATAGTAAAAGACTCAAATGGTGCTGCTGATGCCAGCCTAGTGTAATTTAGATAACCAAAAAAAGAAGAACAAATTAAAATCAGGTTTCAAGAAGGAAAAAACAAAAACACGGGAAGAAAGCTGACACAAAAAACTGAAATGACACAGATTCAAGGCAAACAGGAGGATCTTGTTCGGCTTCACAACACACTGGTCTGAATGTCTACCTTAGTAGAATTTTTTTTTTTAAATAAGGAAATAAATTCTTTGACACGTAAGTGTGCGCGCGTGGTTCACACGCGCACAGGTGCGCTGCTCACGCGCGCGCGTGTGTGTGCACACGCGCGCCCGTGCGTGTGTGTGCACAAGCGCGCCCGCGCGTGTGTGTGTGTGTGTGCGCGCGCGCGCGCGTGTGTGTCGCGCTGTGTGTGTGTGTGTGTGTGTGTGTGTGTGTGTGTGTGTGTGTGTGTGTGGTGTGTGTGTTGAAGACAGGGAGAGAGAGGGGGGGGGAGGGGAGAGAAAAAGAGAGCTAGAAAGATAGAGAAACTGTATTGTGAACGAAGCTAGAAGGAAAGAAGTTTGTGTGTTGCTATTTAGCTACCTTGAGGCATATTCATACTTGACGAAAATAGATCCCCGTTATTTATTTTAGCTAAGTATTTCATTACCAAATATATGAGCATACATTTCTATAACGTGCCTGTATTAGATATAATTTCTTGTTACTGGCAGTGTTTTGCTTGATTGTAAATACGTTTAAAAGACAGTTTATTTTTGGGTAACTGTCTTAGTGCGCGTCACGTTTCGTCCAGTGAACTTAATGAATTGATAATCAAATTAAAATGTCAATCATTCCTTTATATACTGTATATACAGATATTTGGTTAGAATCGTTAATTGCATTTGAAAATGGTGTAAAGCAAAACACTGAGGTTTTTTCTTCTAGAAATCGACATGATAGATTTTTGCACAAAATTTGTGGTGTGGAATTGATTTTTATACTTGTACCTCAAGTAAAGACATAATGGAATATTGTTAATTGTCGTGTTAATTGTTGTGCTGTGGTATTGGTGATATCCTGCTGGTAGATGGATTGATCAAAAGTTTAACTTCAAAGTCATAGTGACTGAAATGTGTTGTGTTTAAATACAGAGTACAGTTACCATGACGTTTTGTTTGAGAATGGTTAGTGCAGTTGTGTTGTGATACATTGCCAAGTTTATGTTTTGTTATATTAATAAACTTTGGTTGACAAAACTAAAAGCAGGACAATAATCTCTCGCATAATATAAACCACATGAAAGACAATATTGCCGTTTACGTGTTAAACAACGTT
>CM060316.1:96809744-96814744 GCA_030674155.1 Stramonita haemastoma | reverse complement strand
GGGTTTGAACCACCTTCAAGACGCTTGTTTCAGGGGATTGTTTCCTCTGATATTAACAACAGTACTGATTCCACTCCACGGAAAGTCCTTCCAGTAAGACTATTAACCAAGGCCACATATACAAAAACCCCGAGATCATATTTTGCACACGTTAAAACCTGCTCTGCTTTTTGGAAGAGTGGACTATCTGTGACAGTAAGAACAAATGTAAGAAAAAAAAACAACAAAACGCATGGACACAAGTGTCGTGTTTAGACATCGTCCCTGAAGTTGGAATTTGGCTACCTTCATTCTGGGCAAAAATGGTCGCATACATAAAATAACCTCTTGCATTTGTGAATCTCCGATCTTTATAAATGGAGAACAAAAATAATAAGATAGCAAACAGAATGATTAATACCTGATGTATTCAGTAAACATGTTGCATGATGTTAATCTTCCGTTGCGTGGTTTTACACTTTATATTTTAGACACTGAGTTTCATTTTTTTTTCTTTTGCATTAAGATTCAGAGTGGTAAGTGGTGAGTCTGAATTACCATGAAATAATTAAACTAAGGGGTTTTCAATCTTTGTAAACTTCTTTTTAAAGATCATTTTGTTTGCTTTAAAGCTAATGACCATAACCTCTTTGAATCTTTTTACACTACACCACACACACACACATACACACACACAAACTCACACACACATACACACAGGCACACACACACACAGGCACACACACACAAACGCACGCACTCACGCACACACACACACACGCACACATAAATACGCACATACCTACTCCTGCACACGCATGCACGCATACTATGCACACACACACACACACACACACACACACACACACACACACACACACACACACACACACACACACACACACACACACACACTTGTCATTGATGCAACCTCCAGAGAATACAACATACATAGAAAATGAACACACACACACACACACACACACACACACACACACACACACACACACACACACACACACACACACACACACACACACACACACACACACACACATAGAAGATTAACAAAAAGAGACACGGGTAGTCTTTAATTTCTTTCTCTCACAGGCTTCATCACGCTCTGTCCTCTAATCACAAATTCAACAGGGAAATCAGGGAGTCCTAATTGTCTACCAAAAGCTGCTGTGGACGCTAGGAATCACCAATTCAGATGTTCGGCACGAGAAAGAAAATCATCATCATCATCACCAGTCTTTTCTTTCGCCCCTCCCACCACTTCTGCATCCATCCTGAAACTGATTTATTCATGAGTCGCGATGGATTTATGCTTGGGCTGGAAGAAGGTCATAATATCTAGCTGAGAATTTGGGTCAACAAAGTCTGAGACTTGTGACAAACAAATCAGCAGCCATTAGCTGCAGGACAAACACAATGATCAATACTTTGTGGATTAGAGAGTTTACTGTGTAATCTGGATTTTGTTGTGTGTGTTTTGTTTTGGATTTTTTAAGTCAGTTGCCCCATTACAATGATTTGTATGAACAGCTTGGTGTCTCAAGTTTGTATTTATTGTCAGCAAAATATTTTGTTTGTCATCAGAACAGGACCACACAGAGAGACACAGATACTCTCTCTCTCTCTCTCTCTCTCTCTCTCTCTGTGTCTCTGTCTCTGTCTGTCGTCTGTCTGTCTGTCTGTCTGTCTGTCTGTCTGTCTGTCTGTCTGTGTGTGTGTCTTCTCTCTCTCTCTCTCTCTCTCTCTCTCTCTCTCTCTCTCTCTGTGTGTCCTCTCTCTCTCTCTCTCTCTCTCTCTCTCTCTCTCTCTCTCTCTCTCTCTCTCTCTCTCTCTCTCTCTCTCTCTCTCTCTCTCTCTCTCTCTCTCTCTCTCTCTCTCTCTCTGTGTGTGTGTGTGTGTGTGTGTGTGTGTGTGTGTGTGTGTGTGTGTGTGTGTGTGTGTGTGTGTGTGTGTGTGTGTGTGTGTGTGTGTGTGTGTGTCTCTCTCTCTCTCTCTCTCTGTCTCTCTGTCTCTCTCTCTCTCTCTCTCTCTCTCTCTCTCTCTCTCTCTCTCTCTCTCTCTCTCTCTCTCTCTCTCTCTCTCTCTCTCCTCTCTCTCTCTCTCTCTCTCTCTCTCTCCTCTCTCTCTCTCTCTCTCTCTCTCTCTCTCTCTCTCTCTCTCTCTCTCTCTCTCTCTGCCCATTATGTAAGCAAGCACTGGAGGGTGAAGTATATTTTGTGTTGTGGTGTTCAGTTGAAGAGGTTGTTAGTGCAAAAATACAACTTAAATTTAGTATACATCCTTATCTATTTAAATTATGCTTTTGGGGGCCACTATTTACCATGAGGAATTGTGCAGTCTTGCTCTATATTTGCGTAGTTCTTTTAGATTGGGAGATATCATATTATCCTAATTGACCATGATAGTAACTGCTTTTTCCTTAAATTTGTTTTGCTATGTTGCTGTTGATTTTTTTGTGCTATTGTTTATTGCCTTCTTTTGTATCTGTACTCTGCTTGCTTAATTTGGGGTGTTTTGTTTGTTGTTGTATGTGTAAGTTTTTTTTCAACTCAGTAAAATATTAAATAGTTAGCTACATCCTCAATATAGGGGTCAATGGCCTTATTGTGAATAAATCATTTAGTTAGAGCTTTGGTTGTTTGCGTGCCTGTCTATGAGTATATTTGTTTGTCTGTCTGTCCATCTATCTGTCTGTCCATTTATCTGTATGTTCATCTATTTGTCTGTACATCTCTCCATCTGTCTGTCTGTCTCTCTGCCTATCTATCTCTCTGGCAAACAAATTCCACAAAATAAAGTACATGCATGCATGATATTCAAAATTAATGCGCACATAAAATAACAAGAACAACACTTAATTGAGGGTTCGCCTGCACATTGCTTTAGTCAAATATCTTCTGAGATCACTTTAGGACTTTGTGCCTTTTACATCTAACTTCTCTGACCAGACTTTTCCCTACTACGTAGCAGATGCTGCGTACGTACCATACATCGAATAGCCCAAGCTCAGTGACACCCTCTTTATAATGAAAACCTGCAAACTGAACTGACTTAACTGCGCATGATTATGACCCTCCTTTCAAATATGTTGATCTTACACATTGGCGATGGCAAACACGTCCTCTTGACTTCAGGCAAAGAGTCTTCTTTGTTATATATTGTATGCTTTAATCAAACCAGAAATCTAGCTGTGTGTTTTCCTTTCAACTTCTTCAAAAGGTGTGAAAAGTATTCCATATATGCTATATCACGTCTACTTGTTAAGAAAGAGGGGAGATGGAAGGGGAGGGGAATGAAGTGAAAGAAAAAGCCATATGAAATTGAGACAGCGGATGCTAAACTGGCACAACATCATGCATTTATCCAGATCTAGTTCAAGTTGCACTGAGTGTGCTTGCACATATTCCAGGCTGGCTTGTATGTTAATGCACTTCAAGAATACGCACTTGTGCCAGAAGAATGTTGCTGCATTTCTATGCTGCTGTCGACGTCAGGAATCGACAATTCAGATGTTCAGCTGCATGAGAAAGAAATCATCTCCACCAGTCCTTTCCCCGCCACATCTCATTCATCCTGTTACCGATTTATTCATGAGTCGCTAAGGCTTTATGCTTGGGCTGGAAGAACTTAATATCTAGTTGAGAATTTTGATCAACAAAATCTGAGACTACTGGCTAAAAGGATGGTGATGCTGAGCTTTTTTTCACAACCAGTATGACCAGTATGTGATACTTTTGGTATACACAAACTGTGATTTTGATCTGTCTGTCTTTGTTTTCAATCGTTTGACCAACAGGTCTGATTTTATTTCAGAAGTAAAGAGTAGAATGTATTTTTTTTATACCAGTAAATGCCAGGCTATGCTGATTCATGTTGAAAGGGTTTTCTTGTTTTGTTTCTCTAGAATAAGTACAGAGACGTATGCACGCATGCATGTATGTGTGCGTGTGTGTGCGTGCGTGGGTGTGTGTGTGTGTATGTGTGTGTGTGCATGTGTGTGTGCATATTATGTGCGTGTGCGTGTGCGTGCGCGTGCGCGCGCGCGTGTGTGTGTGTGTGTGTGTGTATTTTCTGTGCATGAGTGAATGCCTACATATCCTGTGAACAAAAAAATCGAAACAGAGAAAAAAAAAAAATTAGAAAGAAGAGACAAATACAACGAAATAAATGACCGAGAAAGCCTCTATTGTATGCCCCTTTCCTTTAATTCTTTGATCACGCAGCATTTTGCTCATTATCATCTCAACAGGGAAATCACAAAGTCGGTCTCTCCCAGATACTGCCCTGGTGGACACCACAGAGAAATCAACAATTCAGATGTTCAGCTGCACGAGAAAGGAAATCATCAACACCAGTCTTTTCCCCGTCACGTCTACATCCATCCTGCCGCTGATTTATTCATGAGTTGCCAAGGCTCTATCTATGCTGCGGCTAGAGGAGCATCATGTCTTGATGAGAATTTTAGTCAACAAAGTCTGAGACTTCTAACCGAGCTTTTTTCTGACAAACAGAATAACCAGTGTCTAAAGCTTTTGGCAAATATGATTATTGTGTAGTAGGGAGGTGCTTAGTTTAAATCAAGTCTTATCCTTTAGTTTTGGCACATTTTACCATCAAAAGCTTGACAGAGCTACAGCAAAAATGGACAGATCTGCAGCAAAAACTGACAGAGCTGCAGCAAAAACTGACAGAGCTACAGCAAAAAGTGACAGAGATACAGCAAAAAGTGACAGAGATACAACAAAAAGTAACCTAGCTGCAGCAAAAACTGACAGAGCTGCAGCAAAAACTGACAGAGCTGCTGCAAAAACTGACAGAGCTGCAGCAAAAACTGACAGAGCTGCAGCAAAAGCGGACAGAGTTGTAGCAAAACCTGACAGAGCTGCAGCAAAAATGGACAGAGCTGTAGCAAAAACTGATAGAGTTGCAGCAAAAACTGACAGATCTGTAGCAAAAAGTGACAGAGCTTCAGCAAAAAACTGACAGCTGCAGCAAAAAACTGA
>CM060316.1:96789744-96797244 GCA_030674155.1 Stramonita haemastoma | reverse complement strand
AAGCCAGAAATGACAGATTCAATCTCTGTTTGAACTCGAAAGGTTCCCTCATCTACTAGACCTTCAGTGATGATTTAGGTGCCACTCTTTTAGAATTTGGTACACATGGACCGTAACCTAAAAGAATAACAAGATCAAGCTGTGACACCCACCTTCCTCTAGTCCATCGTACTATACAGACGAACCATTAATCTATGTGTTAATTGATTGATTGGTTGATTTATTGATTTTTTTTCTATTTGTGTATGTATAGTTTATTTGTTTTCTCATGTATTCTATTCATTTATCTCGAAGATAACAGAACAAGCACTCATGCGCTAGTTGCATCCAGTCTCTGCGTGCATACAGATCTTTTTTTTTATCCGTTCCCACTGGCACAAATGGTTTACTCTTCCAAAAAGCGGAATAAGTTTTTAACGTGTGTGCAGTCAACAAGAAATCTTTTCTTTGGTTTCAACAAACATCCATTACCCAATTTTGTCCCGTTTCCCCGTGCTATGCCACGTCAAAGAACAAGGATCCTGTTAGACCAGCAGGCAGGATCACCACATAAAGTAGCCAAATCAATCATAGCAATAAGCATAATTATAATCAGATATTCACTTATTTCCTGTCACACATTTATTTCCTGGTCATCAGACACATCAGAGAATGTTTAACTGTGTCGGCGATTTTAAAGACACTGATTCCAGCGAATAAAAATCTTCCAACAAAAAATGGGTCTCAAAATTTGGATTAATGTGCTTTATATTCTTGGGAAACAGAAAAAAAGGAAATGGACAATCAGAGCAAAGGAGCACAAAAATGATCATGATGTAAGACTTCTTGTATGCTACTGTTTTTGCTTTATTTTTAGTTGTCGAAGGACATAAATGAAACCAGAGAGGGAGCGAGAGCAACAGCCAAAGAGAGAGGGAGAGAGAAAGGGGGGGGGACAAAAACAAGAGGAAATAAATGACTTTCAGGGAAAAATAAATGAAAGATGAAAAGGCGAATATAAAGAAAGTAATTGCAAGTAGGATCACAGACACACACACACCCACATACACGTACAACACGCACACATATGTACACACACACATGTACACACGTACACACATAACTTAGGCTCTTAACCACATTCTTGATTTTCCATTTTTCATTATTCCTATTTTGCTCTGTGTAGACTCTAAGTCGGTACTGTATGCTATAAAATCCCCAAATTTCAAGAAAGTATCCAGAATCATTTTTGAAATTAAATACGTCATACACCTTCTAAGTTTAAGAGGTATTCCGGTTCATTTTTGTTGGGTACCTTCACATGTTGGAATATTTCCAAACGAGTGGGCTGACAGAGCTGCAAAAAAGGGGGCAAGACATGATTTGGAATCAATAGAACTACATGTTCCCTTATCTCTACAGGAGGGATACCACATATTAGAACAAACGTCATGGAGTAAGTTGAAAGAATCTGTTCAATTCAAGGAACAATGTCTAAAGAGTTGTCTGACTAGTTCCCTTACTTCATGTTACTTATCTCCCTCTAAAATAAAGTTAAGTGTCATAACCGCAAGAAGAGTAAATGCATTGTATTTTAGAATAAAGTTAAATGCATTCATCACAAAATTTTGCAAAAATGTGAAATGTCTATGTGGAGATCACATTACAAATACCCATATCATATTTGAGTGCCCAATTGTAAAGCCCCTCTTACCTGTATTTTCCGAGCAGTCTATGAAAAATGTATTTGAAAATTCAAAGTTAGCCTTTGCTATTGCTCGATGTTTATTGCACAGTCCACTTGAACATTTGTTGTAGTTATATCATTGATGTTTAATGTTCACACTTTGTTAAATTTAAACTTTTCTCATGTCTAAGTTGGTTTTTTTTTTTTTAATTTTTTTTTTTTTTTTTTTTTTTTTTTAAATTTATATATATGTATAAAGTATTATTACCTTTTCATGTACAAAAACATCCACCCACATGTTAAACTCTTCAGTCTTTTCTTCTCCCACTTCTTCCACTCCCTTCTTCAACTTCCTTACTTTCCACTTTCCTCGTCTAATATCACTGAGTGTGAACAGACGTTAAATTGAAGACAACAACAACAACAACGTACACACATACACACACACACACATACATACATATATATATATATATAATATATATATAATATATATATATATATATATATATATATAAATATATATATATATATATAACCCAGAATAACAATGTAAACACACAAAAAACCTTGCACGAAGAAAAAACAAAAAACATTACAACCTCATAGAACATCCAAGACATGCATCATCCTGATCAAAGCCCTAAACTTGCAAAGGAGGCCCAATCAGCGAGGAACTCAGGGGGGAATAATCACTGCCATCAGCGCCGGCCCTATTGCATTCCTTCCCCTGTCTCCTTGCAACTCGTGACCTCACGAGTCCTGGTAGCTAGGCAGACATGCAACATCACAGGCTGGAGTCCAATCGATCTTTTTCTTTTCCCACCATTTTCACTCATTTCCTGTCAGCGCGGTATGATCAATAGCTAGGCTGGGGCATCGTGAACGCCCTCAGACAATTTTAAACACTATAATTCGGAGCGTGACTAGCACCGCCTTGGCGCCATGGGGGGTTTAAGACGTGGGTCTAGGTGGAAGTCTTTGGTTTCAGTCCCGTCAGAGGCACAGGTTTGGAGTGGAGGATTTCGGTCTGCTCTTAGGTAGACTTGAGTTTGTTATGATTTTGAATATGGGGAAACTGGGATTATTTATTTATTTATTTATTTATTTATATATGTGTTCTTTTATATCGAGGATAATGGAATAAGCACTCATATGCTTTTTTCATCCAGTCCCCGTGTGTATACAGTTTTGTTAATATTGTCATCTGTTCCCACCGACACACAATGGCCTACTCTTACGAAAAGCGGAACAGGATTGCATGGTCAAGCATCATCTACTTTTAAGAGTGCTATTTTACAAGTTTTTAGTTAAATTACCTTTTTGTCCCTCGGCCCTGGCTGACGCCGAGATAAACTGTAAAATAAAGCGTCAAGTACAGTGCTTTCCACTAGAGTACAACCCTGCTACAATTTATTTTCCGATTTGAAGACTTTTTTTTAGCATTGTTGTTATCCTCAACCAGATATATATATTTTTAAAGTTTTTCTCCCTTTTTTGGACCAGGTCTCATGATGACCTTACTTTGGAATGTTCTCCCTCCTTCAACACTCATGAAGAGATTTTCTCATGGCCTTCAGTCTCTGAAGCTTCAAACTCCAGACATGTGATAGTAGACTGGGTGCATGACAGTCCCCATAAAAATTACAGATGTTTAAATCAGTCTCTATCCGCAATTAGAAAATCAATGCCATTTTCAAAAGATTTGGTGGAACTTAGAGTCATGTCCCGCATACGTTGGATCTGAGCAGACGTGATGAAACATCATGAAAATGATCCACCGGCCAACACCAGTGGACGTGCGTCTCTGGACGGTGGCCTCATGGTGACACAATGTTGATATGCCTTCCATGGATCTCTGCCTCTAAGTAATGCATCAGAATCATCCTTGATGTTGTTTGTCGTATGACTGGAATAAGTCTGTGTCAAATAACAGCACTAGTGGTTTTTAAAAAACTCAGGACAAAAAAAGAGAATAAATTCGAAAATATAAATCTAACGATAAAATAAAACTCAGCTATAGTCAGGGTTAGGCAATACGAGATACTGCAATTAAGTTAATATGCTGAGGCTTTCTGAAAAAATTACATCACCGTATCCAATGAAAAAAATGTAACATATTCCCCCCCCAAAAAAAAATCTTAAATGAATAATGACACCATTTACCCTCAAGGCATTCTATTATTCAAATGATGGTGACCCAGTTAGAGCCAAAGGTCAGATAGCCATGCAGTTATATTTTCAAATGAGGGCCAAAGGGTCACTCATTTCAGCAGTGCTGCTGCGTGTAGGCGGATACATTTCAAACCAAATTACATATCCACTGTCCACCTTACAAGATAACCCACTTTGCGAGGACATATCTGCATGCATTTTGGTTTGCTGTACGCGAACACACACGTAGCTTTTGTATCAAATATACATGCCAAAAGCATCTTATCTCTGCATAAAAGTGATAAATTATGAAAAGGTCCACACATTTACAAGTATCCCTCATTAAGACAGTAAAACTCGAGTACGTGAAGGAAAACCACGATGACGATGAACAAGGTCAAGACAAACCACTTGCCTTCACTCGGTGTTTACTTCAGTCAGCATCCACCTGGGAAATCATAGGCCGAAACCTCATCTGTTTGTGGAGGTTTCAGTTCTTTTAAAATTCTAGAAGGCTTTTCCTCAGAGTTGAGTGGTTGTTGTTGTTTTTTATATCTGGGCTCGGTGGAGGACTGGGACAGCACAGTGGAGAGTCACCTATTGTACTACTGACGCCATTTCAAGAATGCTGAGCAAACTTAATGAATAGTGCTAGTATATGTATCTCTCGGTGTTAGCCGATGTTGGGTTGTTCTAGGACAGAAAATGTAAAGTGCAGTCCTATCGTACATATTTAAACTTGCTAGATTTTCATAGCATTGTGTTAATATTTCATCTTTATTGATCATGCTACAAAGAGAGATAATCTGACTCGTTACCTTTCATGCCTTGGTCTTATGCTGATAAAAACTGTATCTTTCTCTTCCACATTCATGGCTTCAAAAAGTAAAGCACAAACACTTGACTAAACATCTTTAGAATGTGATGGCTGACGAAAAAATGTCACTAATAGCAGGACGCCATGTGGCGTCAGTCACCAAAACAGAACGTGCCTAGCTTCTGGCTGTGTGACACAGCTGCAACATCGTGATCCCAGGTGGTGTCCTGTGCATGCCAATTCACAACAGGCGCTGCTTAACCACCACTAAAGTGACTCAGTTGCAGAGCAGGTTTTTTATCTGGTTGGTGTCCTCACAGTGGGTAAACCTTGATAGCTTGTAAGGACCACATGCTCTGTATTGTTATAGTAGGAGCCTGGAAGACGTGATCTGGGATGATGTCAGGATGAAAGTTGAAGGGAAGCAAAGCTAAACTTAATTATTTAAGAGTCAAAAACAAAAAAGAGAAGAAGAAAGGAGTGAACATAGAGAAATATACACAAGAGGGGGGATGGGAAGGAACCGTAATGATAATGGTAAAAAGTAACGGTAAAGGGTCCCATAACCTGTGTGGTCGTAGTGGAGCGAGGCATCAGAGACCTCGGCTTCTCTACGGTCAGCATATTCCTGGCGGCGCCTATCTCCTCTCCCTCGCTACTTTACCTTCCCTCACCCTAAAGAGGGCGGGTACCCATTTACAGCTGGGTGAACTGTAACGTGCAGTCCGGTACTGAAGCCAAGGTGCACAAACGGTCACCCATCCACTTGATAACCACGCTCGACACTAATTAACCTTAGCATGGGGACAGCGAGTTCTCTGACCACGGAGCTATCTCGACCCCAAAGAGAATGGACAGAGGTACAAACAGATAAGAGTTTTTATGCAAATATGTGCACACAGTTAAGCAGAAAAAAATGCTATCATGTTCAGATGACACTTCTTCTAAACAATTCTAACCATCACTTTGAAGAAGCTGGCATGCACTAGTGATGAACTTTCAAGATAATAATCACTGCCAATATCATCACCCTTAGTATTATTATGTTTTCTGCAGTGCTTGTGCCCTGTGTAGCATCACGATTCGTGTTGGGCCAGCATGCAGCATCACACCCCGCCCTGAATCCCCTATGTCTGATCACACTTTCTCCCTCACATGTGCCGTGGTCAATCACCTTTCACGAAGCATATTCAGGAATGACAGAGAATATTCAAATCTTTGACGAAAACAAGTAAATCCTAATATAAAAAAGACAGTTCCTGCCTGGCTTCTGGGCCAAGAATGAATCATCTCTTGCTACAAAAGAAGAAAAGAATTTTTTTTTTTAATGGAGAAATGGGACAAATCACCGGGGACAAGACTTTCAAGGCCTGTCTGTGCATACTGTGCATGCGTGCGTGCGTGCGTGCGTGCGTGCGTGTGTGTGTGTGTGTGTGTGTGTGTGTGTGTGTGTGTGTGTGTCTGTCTGTCTGTCTGTCTGTCTGTCTGTCTGTCTGTCTGTGTCTGTGTCTGTGTGTGTGTGTGTGTGTGTGTGTGTGTGTGTGTGGCGTGGGAGGGATATTTCATTTTTAATCTCTTTGTTTTTAATGTTTTAGCTAAGAGGGGAGGCAGAAGTGCGTGCATACAGATTTCAGTGGGGTGGGAGTGTTGGTTCAGAGATCCCTCTCTCTCTCTCTCTGAGCATTATAATTAGCTGGGAGAATTTCCATCGTGCATTAAGCTCTCATTTATAGTCGACTCACTTGTATCGTACAACTCTGTTCTTACAAATTATATGACTGAATCTCTGTGACACTCACTATTTGTGTCTAATAAGTGCAAGATTTTTTTTTTAATTCTGGAAATATTCCTTGTCAAAAATGTTAATTTCATAATCAAAAAAAAAAAACTTTATACATTTAAAAAATATACACAGAATGTAAAATTTATACTCAACCTGCGTAGACTAAAGATTATCGATTGTTGTCATAACACAAGATTTTTTTCCTTTTCACGCACAGCTATCGTTCTCAAATGAAGCCATTTAGCCTGACTGACTAGACCCAGGCTACGTCTAACGGTAAAGCTCCTCATGTTTCAATTATATGGACGATTGAGACACGGCCAAGACAACATGTTGACAGAGTCCACCTCTATTAGCACAAGAGCCTAAGCTGGCCTTCAAGATGAGGAAGGTGGTGTTGTATGTAAAATAGAGATGAAAATGAGGATGAAGATGATGGAGGAAGAAAGGGTGGGGAGACAGAAAGACAGACAGACAGACAGACAGAAAGACAGAGACAGAAACAAAGTGACAGAGGAGGGAGAGAAAAAGGAACGGAGAGATGGAGAGAGAGAGGACAGAGAGAGAGAGAGAGAGAGAGGGGGGGGGGGGGGGGGGGGGGGGGGGGGGGGGGCGGGGGGGAGGGAGGGAGAGAGGAGGAGAAGGGGGGGAGAGAGAAAGAGAGAGGAGACAGAGAAAATCAGAAACGGGGAGACAGAGAGAGACAGAGACAGAAAGGAACATGGAGAGAGAGAGTGAGAGAGAAAGGGGAGAAGGAGATACGCAGAGAGGCAGACATAGAGAGAAAAAGAGAGAGGTAGAGACAAAGAGCTTGAGAGAAAGAGACAGGGAGAGAGAGGGGTGAAGGGGGAGCGAGAGAGGGAGACAGACAGACAAATACATAGAGAGAGAGAGATAGAGAGAGAAAGAGACGGGGGGGAGCAGGAGCAGGAGAGACAGAGACAGAGACAGAGAGAGAGACAGACAGGCAGACAGACAGACAGACAGAGACAGACAGAGGCAGAGACAGAGAGAATATCAAAAGGACAGACAAACAGACGGTAGACAGACCGACAAGTGGACGAAACGGGAAAGAGGGGG
>CM060316.1:96777244-96779744 GCA_030674155.1 Stramonita haemastoma | reverse complement strand
AAAAAATGCGAATGCTTATCTGTAACCCTTCAAAAATAAAGATTATTCATTCATTCATTCTCTCTCTGTGTCTATCTGCTTGTCTGCTTGTCTGTCTGTCTGTCTGATTGTCTCTGTCTCTGTCTCTGTCTCTGTCTCTCTCTCTCTCTCTCTCTCTCTCTCTCTCTCTCTCTCCCCTCTCTCTCTCTCTCTCTCTCTCTCTCTCTCTCTCTCTCTCTCTCTCTCTCTCTCTCTCTCTCTCTCTCCCTCAATTAATCATGCTTACAACTTTACAGACCCAGAGAAAGCCGTATATTTTTGGCTAGAAACATTTAACTCAGTCTATGATAAACATGCTCCTTTCAAAACCCGAAGAGTGAAGCATGCAACACAACCTAAATGGACAACTGAGATTCTAAAAGAAACATATTTAAGAGATGATCTATTAAAAGCAGGAAAAATAGGAGAATTTAAAGAACAAAGAAACAAAGTAAACTCATTAAAACGTAAAGCCAAACAAAAATATTTCCAAAATCTTGCCTCATCGAAACACAATCCTAAAGCTGTTTGGCAGGCTATCAATCAATTAACCAATAAATACCCAACTCAACCCATTGCTAATAAAATTTCACCAGATGATCTCAACATTTATTTTACCACCATAGCTGAAACAGTTATAAAACAAGATGAGACAGAATTAAACTCCTTAGAAGAGCTAAAAAGCTTTTGCTCATCAAAAAACATTAAATCAAAATTAAAAATCCCTTTCATAAGTGTTTCTGAAGTGTTCAGATATCTAAATAGCTTGAAACAAAATAGTAGTAGAGGACCAGATGGTATTGACAGTAAAATTCTCAAGTTAGCAGCTCCAATCATCTCTGACACATTAACTTATATTTATAACTTATGCATTGAAAAATGCTATTTTCCAACACAGTTTAAAATAGCTAAAGTAATTCCTCTCTTTAAAAGTGGAGACCATTCAAAGTCTTGTAATTACAGACCTATTTCTAATTTATCAATACTATCAAAACCGTTGGAAAAACACATTCATAGACACATTAATCACCATCTTGAGATTCACAATCTTCTAAACAAGAATCAATCGGGTTTCAGAAAAAGTCATTCTTGTCACACTGCTCTTACGATCCTAGTTGAAAGTTGGCTAACTAATTTAAATGACAACAGGTTCTGTGGTGCCCTTTTTGTTGATTTTGCAAAAGCTTTTGATGTAATAGATCATAAGCTTTTATGTAAGAAGCTGTCATTGTATGGGATATCAGATAATGTCCTACAACTGTTGAAATCCTTTCTTGGAAACAGAGAGCAATATGTGTGTATCAATAATTCCAAGTCCTGTACATTACCAGTCAAATATGGTGTCCCCCAAGGCTCAATACTAGGCCCACTTCTATTTTGTATATATGTCAATGACCTTCCACTCCATATCAAAGACCCATGTCAGCTTTTTTGTGATGATACAACAATACATACTAGCCACACCAACATAGATAGAATATCAGTTTCATTACAAAAAAGTATTGACTCTCTTGAGAAATGGTGTCAACAAAACCATATGTCCCTCAATCCACAAAAAAACAAACTAATGCTTATCACCACAAGACAAAAAAGACAAAATCTGACAACTCCACTCCCCCCTGTATTCATAAACAAAACCCTAGTTGAAGAAGTGGACAATCACAAAGTCCTAGGTATTACAATAGACAATAATCTCTCATGGACAGCACATGTAACCAAATTAAGCAACACTGTGTCCACACAAGTCTACCAGCTTTGTAGAATAAAACACTTCTTAAACTTACATGCTAGAAAACTATTTTTACAGGCTTATATTTTGTCATCAATTAATTATTGCTCTACACTCTTTGACACTGCCAGTGCAAATACGTTAAAACCTCTTATTAGTAACTATAAACGAGCCCTCAAGGCAGTACTCTTAAAGTCCTCAAGTTTAGTTGAATCTGACTACACAAAATTGGGAGTCTTTCCATTACGAGAAATGCTTTCTATAAATAAAGCTATGTTTATAAATAAAATCCTCTATGGGCAAGCTCCTACAACATTGAAATCAACATTTCACTTGAATTCTCGAGATTCAACAAAACTTCAGCGACCCATCCCAAGAATTGATCTATTCAAATCAAGCCTCTCCTACTCTGGTAGTATGCTCTGGAACATGCTACCATTGAACTTGAAGTGCTCCCAAAGTAGAGAGGTCTTCAAACGACATATTCATATCCACTTTAATTCCAACAGACTCTAACCACCCTAACCCCCACCCACCCCCCCCCCCCCCCCCCCCCTTAAAAAAAAAGAAAAAAAAAAGAAAAAAAAAGATAAACATCTTAGTCAATGCCCCTTAATCCCATTGCCCATTCTATGTTCAACATCTTATAAAACTGAGATATCAACTGTTGCCTATATGGAAGCACAGTAATGTATAATTCTAAATAATCTTTAAGCATATTGACTTATCTCCAACCTTCACAGAGTGCCTTAC
>CM060316.1:96767244-96772244 GCA_030674155.1 Stramonita haemastoma | reverse complement strand
TGTGTGTGTGTGTGTTTGTGTGTGTGTGAAACAGGAAGAGAGACAGACAGATAAGAAAAGAAAACCAGAAACATCCTGAGAAGAGAAGGGAAGGAAAACATACCGCATCAACGATCAACAAGGCAGACAGACTACTACTCTGACAAACACACAAAAACGAAATAAGTATAACAAACACACACACACCGACAGACGCCCTCGCTCCACAAGAAAAAAAACAAAAACACCCCACTCACAAAGTACTGCCCTTTCTCCAGAACTTTAGCCACAACGAACATGGGATTCAGATCCACCTCCGTGTAGCGGAAGTCACGTGAGCCTTTGTAATCCAATTGGTCCGCCATCGTCTTCCGGCCCACGTGCTCCCGGAACTTCCGCTGGTAGTCTGCAGACAGCATGGGCAGCGGTGAGGGAACGTGCACACCATGGCAAGTAAGGGAACAGGGTGGGAAGAGCAATCACAGAAAATGAACAGCCCTGCTCTTACCATCATCAGGGAGGGATGAAGCAATTACCTGCTGGCTCCAGCGTTAGAGGTAAAAAAAAAAAGAGAGAGAGAGAGAGAGAGAGAAGAGAGAGAGAGAGAGAGAGAGAGAGAGAGAGAGAGAGAGAGAGAGAGAGAGAGAGAGAGAGAGAGAGAGAGAGAAGAGAGAGAGAGACAGACAGACAGACAGACAGACAGACAGACAGACAGACAGACAGACAGACAGAGAGAGAGAGAGAGAGAGAGAGAGAGAGAGAGAGAGAGAGAGAGAGAGAGAGAGAGAGAGAGAGAGAGAGAGAGAGAGAGAGAGAGAGAGAGAGAAGACTTCGAATTGTTAAAAAAAAAGTAGAGAAAGATTTTTTTTTAAAGGGAAAGGTATAGGAGATGAAGAAGACATGCAGAGGGTGATGGTGCTGTTGTTGTTGGTGATGATTATTGAAGCAGCGGTATGGGAAAGGGTTTCTATTACCTCCCTTCCTTCTCCTCCGCCAACTGTCGTTATTTTGTACAATGAGAGGGGTATACACACACATGACTAGACCAACTGATAATGATTTAGGCAGGTAGCTAGACAAACTGACAGGCAGGACAGATTTTGCGAGTCACACAGACAGGCGGATAGACAGACTGATAGTAAGCAGAGCGACAAAAGGCCAGACAGGTCCAGCCCATGGAGAAATCGGATCAATCCAAAGGCTGCTTGTCAGGAATCTATTGGTTTTAGTGGTGATACGCGCACATTCAAACAAACAAACCGTTTATATTATCTGGAAAACTAATGGTCAGTCTAATAGTCAATCAATCATTTTGTCCATTTCCCTACTTAATATTCGTCATCTAAAAAAGTAAAAATGTCCCATAACATTTGTGGTCTTAAGGGAGCGAGACATCAGAGACCTCAGTTTCTCTAGGGCCCAGCATATTGAGGGCGGCACCCATTTCCTCTCCCTCGCTGCTTTAGCTTCCCTGACCCTAAAGAGGGCAGATACCCATTTACAGCTGGGTGAACTGGGGGACTGTATTGAATCCAGGGCGCGCAAACGGTCACCTATCCAACTGGAAACCACACTGGACGCTGCTCAACTTGACTGGGGGAAAGCGAGCGCCCCGACCACTTAGCTATCCCGCCCCCATCATCATCTACCTTTACCTAAAGAGCCCTCGTCAGTCCTACATAACCACAACCATCTACATCCAGCCACACTGACCACAGGCCAGAAAACGGACAACACTACTGACCGATATTTAAGCGGTACAGGTGAGCGGTGGGAGATCCATCAGAGTACAGTCTGGTCAGAATGTCCATCTTTGTCTCCGAGCTGCTGGATTCCTGGGATGCTTTCCTGGCTGAGTTGTCGGCCCTGAACTCCCCTGATGAGCTTTGTGAGGCAGGAGGACCGAGGTAGACTCCCTGTATAAAAACATGAAATAATGGTGACCATTGTAAGCTACCAAAAAACGTATATGATGACATAGTTTTAAAAAAGAAAAAAAAGTACATGATATTATGACAATAATCACCGCCAGTACCTGAAGAGTTGAAAATATCATGAAAAGGACACCGTGAACATTTTCACTAGCTACTAAATCCGTTTCAGCCTTTTTCTTCATTTGAATAAAGTCATGGATTTAAAGCAAAAAGTTACTTTAACTGGTGTGTGTGTGCGTGTGCGTGTGTGTGTGTGTGTGTATTTGTGGTTTGGTTACAACCATATTAAGTAGGAGATAGACATAGGTGAATGTTGATCTTATTTTCAAGCCCAGGTAATCGGAAGAATGTAACCATCATGTAAGTTTTCTTTTAGTTTTGAATCAATCGCAAAAATACATCGAGCATAATTATACGCATTCTACACAATCCCTGTTACTCACCTTTATCAGTTTACCCGTTTTGGCATCAGCTGAATTCTCTATACACTGGCTTCCATGTGCTGAATTCTGCATTCGTTCGTGTCTCGTTGAGGTTCCTATACATTTGTCAGTGGAAGAGACCTCTTCTTTACGTCTGTCTCTTTCCACTGTTTCCGCTACCATCATGTTCGCTTTCTTGGGCTCTTGCTCTGTCCTGTCAGAGGAGTCGTCACTCTGTGCCTCGTGGGTCGGGATTGGAGGTAAAGCAGAGGTCTGTGATTCGAATCCCGCTTTGGACTGGATGCGGGAGCGATAGTCGGTGATGATTCGGTCATAGTCGATCAAGCCCAGCCGATCGTTGTCGTTGAAGGCACCGGGAAGAGTTTGCTCCTGTGGGGATTAGGGGAACAGGTCACTTTACTGCTGTATTCTGTGTGTGTGTGTGTGTGTGTGTTGGCGTGCGTGCGTGCGTGCGTGCGTGTGCGTGCGTGCGTGCGTGCGTGCGTGCGTGCGTGCGTGCGTGCGTGCGTGCGTGCGTGCGTGTGTGTGTGTGTGTGTGTGTGTGTGTGTGTATGTGTGTGATGAGAGATAGAGGGGGAGAGAGAGAATGAGTGAATCTTTCTTTATTTTCTAAAGGTTACAGATTAAGCATTCACATACTTTTTCATCCTGTGAAAGAGAGAGTGGGGGGAGGGAGAGAGAGAGGGGGATAGAGATAACGCATGAATGCACACATCAACACGTAAAACCATATTGATTAAGGTAATAATTTGCATCGTTATTGCTATTTTCATATTTTTATTACTATTTGCGTTATCCCTATCCATTGCTACTTTTGATCCTGATATTTTCAGCTGCGTTTGTGTTGATTGTGTATTTATTTTTAATTTTCCTGTGCCTTGCAGTATGTTTGTGCAAAGTCCTCTATCAATTAACCATTATGTTTTTTTACAAGCATCGCACCGTTGTCATCCTTTTAGTGCTGCTGTTCTTCACACCCACAGACAAAGATCATGCCACAATAGCACTTGGTATTACTATCACACTCATTTTATCGTCAGGGGAGGGCGGGGTGTGGGCGAAAGATGTGGGATAGTCAAGTGGTTAGACGGCTGTGTTCGTGATCTAATGGCCCGAGTTCAAGGAACCACTAAGACACTTATTCGAGGTAATTTTTTGCCCTGAAGTTAACAGCAGTATCGACTCCACTCCTCAAAAGTCTTTCGGATGAATTAATGAACCGAGGTCCCGTGTGCAAACACGCGCAGAACATCATGCACACACGTTAAAGCCTGTTCCGTCCTTTGGAAGTGTAGGCCATTGCGTGGCGGGTTGGAACGGGTGAGAAAATTTTTTAACTGAATGCAGGCTGGTGTCGTCTTTGTTCACATTCCCCAAAATCAGAATGAGGCTACATTAATAGTTGGCAAAAACAGACGCACTCGCAAAATTTTACCCTTGATGAACCTCGGAGTTCTAGTAAAGGAATTATCTAAGACAAAACACAACAAAACTGCCATCTTACTCCACCCTGTCACTATAGCAGTGTACTTACTAGTCTTCGATCAGCTTCCATCGAGTTTCGGAACACTTCCGGTATCTCGGGGTTTCTCCTCTCCTTCCGTTTCCGTTTGATATTGTCCGCAAGGTGTAGACACCTTCCAATCTTGTTACCGTGTGCATCTGTACAGTCAGAAATCATAGTCACGATTAAACTAGCTAGACAATTACTGACTTATCCTTCGTAGAACGATGATTATCTTGATGTAGTCAAATGGGGATTTGTGTGAGCTCAAGATATGTTACTGGACAGTGTATGGATTATGGCTACATGTTTAGTATAACAAACAGCTACGACTTGTGTGAGTTTGGTTTAGTTTCTTTTTGAGATAAAACAGGTTCAAAAGACTTAACACCCAGTGATAGAAAAGCGGAACAGTCTCAAAAACTCTTTTGGTAAGGTACCATTTATCTGTGACCCACATACTTCAATTTTATCTTAAACGGCTGAGCATGTAGTGTTCATTTCTTTTTTCTGTTTAAATTTTTAGTTGGACAATCGAGATTTCAGAAGTGCACAATGATTTTAAGAGATGAAAATTAACTTCTAATGGTCGATGGGCACAATGAAATCCATGCACTGATAATGGCTTTTGGTGATTATGATACGTATATATTTATGCAATTCATGTTTAAGATCTTACAATGTGTTGTGTGCCTTTAAACAGCAGTTTACATTAACAAGGCTTTACTTTTCACTGTGTTTCGGCTTTTGTGTTTTCTGATATGGAGGGAGGGGAAGGAGCGAGACAGCATAGTGGTTTGAATGTTGTGCTTGCAATCTGATGGTCCAAGATCGAGGCCAGAATCAAGCCTTCTTTGAGACGCTCATTCAAGGGGGATTTTCTTCAATACTGACTCCACCCCCTGGAAAGTCTTTGGGGTGAGACTATAACCCGAGGTCTTGTGTTGCAAACGCACACAGAACATCTTGTGGACACTTTACAACCAGTTCTGCTTTTCAGAAGAGTGAGCCATTCATGCCTCTAAGAACGACTATCAAAAGAACAAACACAAGCAAACTGATGTCGTGTTTAGACATCATCCCTGAAGTCGCAATGCAGCTACTGTAATGGTGGACAAAAACAATTACATGTTCCAAAAA
>CM060316.1:96749744-96757244 GCA_030674155.1 Stramonita haemastoma | reverse complement strand
GGGAAAAAATGGGTGGCGCTGCTTTTGTGGCGACGTGCTCTCCTTGAAGAGAGCAGCCCGAATTTCACCTAGATAAACCTGCCGTGACTAAAAGTGGCATAAAATACAATACAATACAATAAATACAATACAATACATGCAATACAGTGCAATACAATACAAGACCATCACAATACAACACAGTGCAATTCCACACAATACAATTTGATACAATACAATACTGTAGCTCCATCCTCCACACCACTCTAACTACACACTTTCTACATCCTTCCTTCTCCCCCCCTACACACACACGTGTACACATACACACACATACACACACACACATACACACACACACACACACACACACACACACACACACACTCACACCACACAATATGTATATTTTTATATATCTGTATATGAATATATATATATATTATATCGTAATATATATATATATATATATATATATATAAATATATATAATATATATATATATATATATATATATATATATATATAATATAGTACCACACCACACAAAACACACACACACATACGCACACACACAACACACACACACACACACACACACACAATAATTATATACATACAATCACTAAAATCATACATACATATCATACATACATATACATACATACATAATATATATAATATATATAATAAAATATATATATAATAAATATACACATTACATATATATATATATATATATACTACTACAACATATAATACACCACACATCACTTCCAAAAATTATTCAAGATGTTTATCAAATTTAGTTTTTTTTTAAGGATCAAGCAGCAGCTTCTACAGTATTTTTGTTTTTTGTTTCTTTTTTGGTTTGTTTCTTCTGTCCATTTTCTTCAGCTTAATTCAATCTCTGTTTGTTATTTCTCTTTCTTTTGACTTCACCTCACAGTTAGCACGTACGCAATTAACCAAAAAACAAACACACAATTAAAAAATAAAAACAACCCAAAAGCAAGACATGACGAACAAACAAGAAGAAAAAAACCTATCGACTTCCCCTACTTCGTGTACACAAAATAGCAGAAATGACAGCTGCGGCTTAATTTGAAGCGAACGTACAATACGAGGAAAAACATTTAAAAACAAACAAATAAATAGGTGAACAAACAGATAAATATAATTGTAGATGAAGAGATGAAATAAATATGTAAAGAAATCGATCGATGGGAAACAAACACATAAGTAGATAAAAGAATAAATAAATATTGCACAAGTTAAACATTACGATGGAAAAGTCGGAGGAGAGGGCAGAGTGAGTGAATAGATTAAAAAAAATAATGGGGGGACAGAAAGAGAGAGAGAGGGAGAAAGAGAAAGGGAGAGAGAGAAAGAGAGAGAGTGGTGTGTGTATGTGCGCGCGCACGTGCGCCACTATGTGTGTATGCGTGTGTGTGTGTGTGTATGTGTGCGTGCGTGCGTGCGGCCGTGCGTATGTGCGTGCGTGCGTGCGCGCGCGCGCGTGTGTGTGTGTGTGTGTGTGTGTGCGCGCGCGCAAGCTCGCGCGCGCGCCACTATGTGTGTGTGTGTGTGTGTGTGCGTACTTGCGTGTGTGCGTGCGTGCACTCCTCTGTGTGTGTGTGTATGCGTGTGTGTGCGTGCGTGCGTGCGTGCGAGTGCGTGCGCGCGTGCGCGTGTGTGTACGTGTGAGTGTGTGCGTGCGTGCGTGTGTGTGTCTTTACTTGATCGGAAACAAATTCGTACAAAAAGACAAACAAGTTGTGCTTTTGACCCTGGTTTTTGTTGTTAGTTTGTATGGATATTTTCTGTCTTGGTTTGTATACTTCGTTTTTTCTTTGTTTCTTTATTTGTTTGTTTGTTTGTAAGTTCGTTTGTTGGCTGTTATTTTGCTGCCTGTGTAAACATGTCATTTTGGGGGAGTAATTTAGAACTAAATAGCACATTGCCCTAACGCTCTACTTTTCTGAACAAAACATCCCAGAAGGTCTGCTAATCATTTAAAGGTTTTAAAAGCTCATTTAAAGAAGAAGGAGAAGAAGAAGGAGAAGAAGAAGAAGAAGAAGAAGAAGAAGAAGAAGAAGAAGAAGAAGAAGAAGAAGAAGAAGAAGAAGAACAACAACAACAACAACAACAAGAACAAGAAGAACAAGAAGAAGAACAAGAACAAGAACAAGAACAAGAACAAGAAGAAGCAGCAAACAAACAAGCACACAAACAAGAAAAATGTAAAAAGAAAACAGATGACAATAAAAAAGGAAGAGGGGGAAGAGGCAAATGAAAAAGGGAGAGAGAGATGAGGACATAATATAGAGACAGGGACAGACAGAAACAGATAGAAAGTTAGAGAAACAGACAGGACACATGAACACAGAGAGAGAAACACACATGCACGTGCTTACTGAAACATAGATTGACACACGCACACAAATGCACACACGTTCATACACAAAGACACACACTTAGTCCTTCGGATGAGACTTTAAACCGAGGCCTCGCGTGCGAACGCACGCAGAACATCTTGCGCACACGTTAAGTCCTGTTCCGCTTTTCGTAAGAGTAGGCCATCGTGTGCCGGTGGGAACAGATGACAATATTTACAAAACTGCATACACACGGGGACCGGATGAAAAAAAAGCACATGATTGCTTACTCTGTTATCCTCGATATAAAGAATAAATAAATAAATATAAAAGAATAAATAGATAAATAACATAGACACACCCACGCATGCACGCACATACATGTACGTGCACACACGCGCTCATATACACACACATTATCCTCGATATAAAACAAAAGATAAATAAATAAATAAATACACACACGCACACTCACACACACGCACACACACACACACACACGCACGCACGCACGCACGCACACACACACACACACACACACACACACACACACACACACACACACACACACACACACACACACACACAACACTTCGTCTGATATCACTGAATTTGAAGACATTAAGTTAAAAATAAAAATAAATATTCACACGCGCACACACACACACACACACACACACACACACACACACACACACACACACACACACACACACACACACACACACACACACAATAAACACACACACATAAATTATCTTACACATTAATGAAAACGCATGAGACTAGATTCGAACAGTTCATTTTTGGGCCTGGTGTCATCTGTCTTCTCTCCCAAAGGCTACTCTCATTTCAACCAAAAAAAAAATCTAGTGGACATCAAGACGTTCCAAAAAAAGTAAGTTCACAAATAATTGCAACTGCAATAACAAAGGTGATTTAGCGGTCATTTTGTGAGGAGAATACCCTCAATCACAGCTAAACATTCCAGTTTTGTTATAGTGGAGGCAAACTGGAAAGAAGGAGCACATGAGAAGTAAAGCCAACAAGAAATGAGAAGGGAGGGAGGGCTTCTTCTCTCTCTCTTTCTCTCCGTTTTCTTTTTACATTTTTCTTCTCTCTGAATCTCTCTGTGTCTCTCTGTCTCTATCTCTGTCTCTATCTCTGTCTCAGTCTGTCTGTCTGTCTGTCTGTCTGTCTGTCTGTCTGTCTGTCTGTCTGTCTGTCTGTCTGTCTGTCT
Organism: Stramonita haemastoma; assembly: GCA_030674155.1. Lineage (NCBI taxonomy): Eukaryota > Metazoa > Mollusca > Gastropoda > Neogastropoda > Muricidae > Stramonita > Stramonita haemastoma. The sequence goes on along the minus strand of CM060316.1, from coordinate 96,753,647 downwards.
GTCTGTCTGTCTGTCTGTCTGTCTGTCTCTCTCTCTCTCTCTCTCTCTCTCTCTCTCTCTCTCTCTCTCTCTCTCTCTCTCTCTCTCTCTCTCTCTCTCTCTCTCTCTCTCTCTCTCTCTCTCTCTCTCTCTCTCTCTCTCTCTCTCTCTCTCTCTCTCTCTCTGTCTGTCTGTCTGTCTGTTTGTCTGTCTGTAGCTCCGATATTTAATTTGTAGTTTGATTTTTGCGTATGGGATCTTTTTCTGACTACCATTTAGGTTACCACACTTTAACTTAGGGTGTGGTTGTCTAAACATGACACCTGGGTGCACGCAGGTTTTATTTTGAATTTGTCATCCGTTCCTACCAGCACCAAAATGGCCCACTCTTCCAAAAGGCGGAACGGGTTTTATTGTATGCGCAAGATGTTCTGTGTGTGCATTCGCACACAGGGCCTTAGCTAATATTCTCATCTGAATGACTTTGACATTCAGCTCGATTTTCTCGCCAAACATGCAAAAAAAAAAAAAGGTGAGGCTTGGAATCGAACCTAGAACCTCACGGTTTACATGTTTTAAAAAAGATCTTGGTACTTAATGTACACCAATAACTGACAAAGCTTATGGCCTGGACAGTGTATTGAGACTGATAAGTTGCTGGACCTGCTTGATTATATCCAAAGGTGACAGCGTCTGCTCTACGGACTCTACTGTGTTTGGTAATGGAGATGGGGGTTTTACTATTCTCTTTCTTGTCCAAGTAAAATTCATTTGCCAGCTAAAAACGCTCCAACAGAAAATAAAATCATCGATTTTATTTTTAATGTTTTTGTTCAATCCAACATAATATGCATACTATAAGCAAACAAGGAGAAATTTTGTATCATCATGGAATGATTTTTTCAATCAAAAATAGAAAAAAAAATAAATGCATATACTTTGTTTCAATCAATAAAATAAAATAAAAGGGAAAAAAACGCTTTTTCTACTCGTTGACATAAATTGAAAATCATCGATTTTTGTTTTGCTTTATTATGCTTGGGGGTTGTTTTTATTTGTGTTATTGTTTCGTGTTGTTTTGGTTTGGTTTTTGTATGACATGGGTGGTTTAGGCAAAGATGTGCCAGTATGCTCGAAAGCTATTTGTCAATACAAATAAAAAGAAATATATAAATATATTATCGATAAGTGTATTTCTTTTTCTAATGTCAGGAAAATACGTAATGGCACTGGTAAAACGAACAATGTATGGGATTTGAACATCTTTTTTCCCCCTTTTTTTAAACACTGCTTAGCTGTCTTACAACGTAAGCATTCCAATCCTCTTTTTCTCTCATCTATTCCCTCCTTTCCTCACCATCACTCTATTCTTCTCTCTCTCTCTCTCTCTCTCTCTCTCTCTCTCTCTCTCTCTCTCTCTCTCTCTCTCTCTCTCTCTCTCTCTCTCTCTCTCTCTCTCTCTCTCTCTCTCTCTCTCTCTCTCTCTCTTTTAGCACAATCCTCAACATCTCCACTCTTTGCTTTTCTAAATGCCTCTGCAGATCATATTATTTGTCTCACAAATGAAGTCGCATTTTTGATTTCACCCCGGGTTTTTTTTCTTTCTTTATTTGGTTTTTATTCTCCAGCCAGTGCGCAGAGCTGGTGATGGCTGGAAGTTTGGGGAGGGGGGTTGTTGTTTTTGTTTTGTTTTTTTATGGCTGGAAGCTTGGTTTTTTTTTGTTTGTATGTTTTTTGTTTTGTTTTTTGATGGCTGGAAGTTATGAAGCATGCTGGGACCAAAACGTCCATATTTTGATCCATTCCTGTCCACAAAAATAAGTTTGTGGCATACTTGATAGCGATGTGAGGCAAATGGTATTGTGGACTTGGCTTGACTTGTTGTTTTCACCCCTTAAACACGAAATCACTGGGGCACCACATGCACACCAATCCTATCAGGAAGCGTTTCTTTGGCAAGTTGAACCTGGTGGAGCCCATCCCTCTCAAAGATGCAGACTGCATGCTAGGTATTCATGTATTGTTCATCACCATGCACCACCAACCATAGGCGGCTGGCTCTTCTTATAACAATCAACAAAGGTATGCTGTGCGTGCCAAATTTTATCATGTGTGTGGTTGCGCAAGGGATCTGAATTTTGTTGTCTTATTTGAAAGACTTGCGTGGTGGGGGAGGGGGAGGAATCAGAACCAAAGTTAAGACTACGATAAAATGATTTGATAAAAACATGTCCTCCTCGAATAACGTTAGTTTAGCAACGGCTCGAACCCACGCCTTTACATTTCCTCTGGTCAACAGTTTGACATTATAACCACTATATGCTATTGTGCCATCCACTCAAGAATTTTTTTTTTTAAGTTTTATGAATACTTATTTTTCAGTAACTCCATATCTTCCTCTTACGTTAAAAAAATAAACCTTTTTGTCGGAAAAAACCAGTGTGCGTGGTTTCAATGCTTTATGTCTTGTTTCAACAGTGGCTGTTTTAATACCAAACATTCTAGCTCCGTGCGTCTGTCTGTCTTTCTGTCTGTCTGTCTTTCTGTCTGTTTGTATGATTGTATGTTCTCTCTCTCTCTCTCTCTCTCTCTCTCTCTCTCTCTCTCTCTCTCTCTCTCTCTCCTCTCTCTCTCTCTCTCTCTCTCTCTCTCTCTCTCTCTCTCTCTCTCTCCCTCAAAAAAAAAAAAAAATTCGTATTCGTATTCGTATTCGTATTCGTATTCGTATTCTCTCTCTCTCTCTCTCTCTCTCTCTCTCTCTCTCTCTCTCTCTCTCTCTCTCTCTCTCTCTCTCTCTCTCTCTCTCTCTCTCTCTCTCTTCTCTCTCTTTTCCCACCTCCTCCTTCTCCTCTTCCTCCTCCTGCTCCTCCTGTCTCTCCCTCCTCCTCTTGCTACCCACACCCCGACTCTCTCACCCATCCATCCCCCCCCCCGTCTGCTTCCTACAGACCTCTCAACATTTTCCTCTTTGCTTCCTCCAGTGTCTCAAGAGATTAGGTTTGTCTGCCAATTTATTCCAATGAAGTCCCATGCTTTTATTTCACGCTGTTTTATTCCCGTCCCGTTTTATTTGTTTAATTTCATCCTCCAACTGGTGCAGAGTCGTTCAGTGGCAGGAAGGACGCTAGCTATGAAGAATGCTATCAGACAAATCATAAACGTTTTTCTTGCTGCTGCCCACAAAAATGTTTATAGGAGAGAGAGAGAAAAACACACATACACAATGGGATGGATAATAACATGAGATCACAAAAAAGGAAGACGAAAAAGAAATGGAACGAGTAAACTTGAAAATGTTGTTTTTATGGATCCCTTACCGTTTAAATTGAAGCTATAATTATCTGTTTTAAAGAAGAGGAGTGGAGAGTGAAGGTAAGAAGGGAATGGTCTAGTGGTTAGATCGTTGGGTTGGTGATCTGAAGAACGCAAGTTCTAGTCGTGGCTATGTAGTCTGGATGAGAATTACTTCCATCTGATTTAGTTTTTGTTCTAGTTTAATTCTCCAACGAGTGTTCTGATGAAAACACTCAACAGAAGCAAAGCCAAGACAAAGTGTCTTCCTTTATTCGTGGAAAAGTAAGCCAGTCATGCCTGGTGCAATAGTTGACAGAGAAACCACCCTATTTGGCATGGCTCCCTGACATTCAGATTACACTGGGTTATGCAACAGGTGAAGAAACAACAGAAATGTGATGCACTGATGTGGCGCAGCGCATATGGAAATATTGTATTTGCTATAACATCTCCAGGGACTCCCCTCCCCTATGAAACCTTCAGGAGACCACCTTTCCCTATGACACATTCCAGAGGACACCCTTCCCCTATGACACATTCCAGGGGACACCCTTCCCCCATGAAACCTTCCAGGGGACACTCTTCCCTTATGACACATTCCAGGGAACACCTTTCACCGATGATACATTC
>CM060316.1:96699744-96744744 GCA_030674155.1 Stramonita haemastoma | reverse complement strand
ATATAAGAGCAGGTGGAGAACGGCGGAGAGAAGGGAGATGGGGGTATAAGACAACCTCTGAAGAATTAATTCGTTGCAACAGAGAACACAGAGGAAAGAAGAAAACCCGATAAAAAGGTATGGCAGTCAGAGAAGAGATATCGGACTGAGGGAGAGTGTGAGAATGAGAGGGGGGGTAAGGAGGGAAGAACCAGACGCCCAGACAGACAGACAGACAAACATACTGATCAGACAGACAGTGAAAGGCGCTGAATAATAAATACAGTGGAAAATGTGGGTCAAAACATAACGCAGCTTCCTTGTATAATTTTTTTTATAGCCTGATAGTTTGTAAACAGGATGTCTGGAAAATTGTAATCCAAGATTGAGGTTGATTATCAACACAGTAACGGTTCAAAAAGAGACACCGGCACGTGCACACTATGAGAACGAAACCAGCCACTGAGTGACAAAGCATGTATTGATTCTTGATTTGAGGTTGTCAAGTTGACGGAGACTATGAATAAGAGCAAGCCTTTTTATGTAGGAAAGGAGGGAAAGGGTGCAAACAAAGACACACCTAGTCCAGTCATAGTCTTTATAGCCCTGCCGACCACAGACACCATACCAGGGTTTCTACCTTGTCAGAGGTAAAGAGTAAGACTTAAACAGTGCAGTTATCTGCAGACTAATACACCAATATTAACACCAGCTATTCAGTTGTTCCTTTACACAGTTCATAAATCCAACATCACTCAGTAAAGCCTAGTCAAGAGTGCTAAATTTGGCGCACTCCTTCCTGGGCGCTGGGATGGGATGAGATAATTAGCAGCTGAGATGAGCAAAAAGTGGGGGAAACTAACAGCTGTGTTTAATCAACGCCCTAAGCCGACCATGCGGGTCAGACCAGGACTGTTAGCCTACCACGAAGCAGAACACCCACATGAACGACTCCTTTTCTTTTTTTTCTCGGCTAGAACTCGAAGGTTCATCAATGGTTAGATTTTGCGTATGCGACCAGTTTTACCAACCACTAAGGTAGCCGCATTCCGACTCTGGGGCTGGTGTCTAAACTCAACACTTGTGAACGTGCGATTTTTTCTAGTAATTAATTTTGTCGTCTATTTCTACCGGCATGAAATGGCTTGCTCGTTTGAAAGGCAGAAGGGGTTTGCGCAATATGTTCTGCGTACATTTACACACGGGGCCTCGGTTGATAGTCTCATCCGAAGAACTTTGGGGGAAGTGGAGTCAGTGCTGATATTAACTACGGGAAAAACTCCCTTAACATGGGGTGCTCCCGTTGTGGCTTGACCCTGAGGCGTCAGATCACAAGCGCATTTCTCTGACCATTAGGATATCCTGCCCCACTCCCCTCCCCCCACCTCCCCAAACGACTCTCATAATAGTTTAAAGTCAATATCTGACTCCTTGAAAATAAGAATAAAAAGAGATGACGCTTGTTCTAAAAAAAAAAAACCAAACAAATAACAACAATAAAAAAGAAAGGAAAACATGAAAGGGAACCATGACATGTAAACTCATAGCTGGAAGAAAATCCCCGATTCTCTCGGGAATTTCCAGCTCCTACCCAACCCCCCAACCCCATAAAAATATCTAAAAAAAAAAAAAAAAAAGAACTGCGCGAAAGAACATCGCGGAACAGGGTCCTCTAAGAATCTTGCAGGGAATCGACGGATTCTGAACCATTCCTCGTTTGAAGAATCAGGCAAGAAGACAAAAAGATACAAACACACACACACAAACAAAACAGAGCCGCTAAAAGCCTGAGATAAAAGAGAGAGAGAGAAAAAAGAATAGCTGTATGAAATAGCCAGTAGAAGCATCTGTAGCAAATACACTTACTTGAGAAAGGAGTCGTGCAAAGGATCTGTAATCACCTTCCTTCCAGCCATGAAAATGTCCTCGAAATCCTTTTCAAAACACACGCGCGCGCGCACACACACACACACACACACACACACACACACACACACACACACACACACACACACGCACACACACACACACACACTCACACACACACACACACACACACACACACCACACATACATACATACATACATACATACATACATACATACATACATACATACATACATACATACATACATACATACATACATACATACATACATACATACATACATACATACATACATACATACATACATACATACATACATACATACATGCATGCATACACACACATGCAAAATATGCATACACACACGCAAGTGTACACACTCATGCATGCATACATTTACGCACGCACACATGCATGCATGCACACACATGCACACACGTACATACGTGCAAGCACACAAGCACATATTGTACACGCATTCACACATACGCATAAGCACGCACGCAAGCATGCACGTACACACGCAAGCAGACATTAAAAGGAAATGAATGAATCAAACCTTGTAAAAAGTAAAGTATTTAGCACATATTCACAAGCATGCAAGCACTCACACACACACACCGACATATACACACGTGCATATATGCATATAATTTTTTTATATCACGTATATATATATATATATATATATATATATATATATATATATATATATATATATATATATATATATATATATATATATATATATAAGGTATATGTATATATATACACACAGATATATATGTATATATGTATGTATATATATATACATATGTATGTATATATGTATGTGTGTATGTGTGTGTGTGTGCGTGTGTACAGAGAGAGAGGCAGAGAGAGACAGACAGACAGACAGACAGACAGACAGACAGACAAAGAGAGAGAGAGAGAGACAGAGACAGAGAAAGACAGAGAGAAGACAATGAAGCGACAGAAAGAGACAAAGAGACTCACAGGGCCTGAGATACAGAGCATCTCCACCTTGGTCTCACTGCTGACGGTGGCCTGTCGTCTGCTTCCCGTGATCACTGCCAGCTCCTGGGTGACATAACGTCAGGCAGGATGTCATCATGACACAATGTACTGCGTTAATATAGTACCGTAACAGAAGATTGGAACTAAGTGATCATTTGGACATTATTTAGACAGATCCAGGTCAGTGCCAGCAATATGCCACAGTGTTGGGCCCCACACGATGAATGCGCACCTGGATAGAGGCTCTCACCCCAAAAGTCCATCGGATGAGACTTTAAACCGAGGCCCCGTGTGCCAACGCACGCAGAACACCTTGCGCACACGTTAAATCCTGTTCCGCTTTTCGTAAGAGTAGGCCATCGTGTGCCGGTGGGAACAGATGACATTTACAAAACTGCATACTCACGGGGACTGGATGGGGAAAAAAAGCACAAGAGTGCTTATTCTGTTATCCTCGATATAAAAGAATAAATCAAACCAAATATATAACCCGAGCTTGATACCAGGCCGTCAAATCGTGAGGGTAACGCTCTGACCACTAGACTAAGACTAGCCTATCCCCCCACACCCCTCCCTGAAGAAAATATTGTTAAAAGTTAGTATCAAAAGGTCCCTCATAAGTCTGGACATTGATCTCAAATCCTGGAACTTGGCTTTAGACTGTTCTTACCTACAAGGCGAGACAAGGTCTGTAGAGGTGCCGATGTAGAAGAGAAGAGAGGTATCAGAAGAATCAGAATCAGAATCAGAATCAGAAATTATTTATTGCCATAAAAGTCACATGGACTTATTGACACAACAAAATAGACTCAACATAATTCATCAATACAACATACTATTCACTGGTCAGCATGACAGAAGACCAAGAAGAAGCAAGCTGCTGGCTAACATGGCCTTTTTATTATTTTTTTTAATTCTGTTATTTCGAGAATAATGAAATCAACACTCTTGTAAATTTTTACATCTAGTCTTTGTGTGTATGCAGTTTTGTAAATTTTGTCATCCCGTTCCCACCGGCACATAATGGCCTATCTTCCTAAAAGCGGGAACAGGTTTTAATGTGTGCGTAAGGTGTTCTACCTGAGCCATTCATCTGTTTTTGTAAGTGTGTGTGTGTGTGTGTATGTGTGTGTCTGTCTGTTCGTCTGTCTCTCTGTCTGTGGCTGTATGTCTGTGTGTATGTGTGTCTGTGCATGTGCTTGTGCATGTGCAAGTGTGTACATGCAAGTGCTTTTTTATCGGATGACAGTCTGGAGTGAATGATCTAACCAAACAACTGACTAAAAAAGCATTTCTCGTTTTTGGTTATTTCATTAGATATGATTTTGTTCACCTCTCTCTCTCTCTCTCTCTCTCTCTCTCTCTCTCTCTCTCTCTCTCTCTCCTCTCTCTCTCTCTCCTCTCTCTCTCTCTCTCCTCTCTCCTCTCTCTCTCTCTCTCGGGGGAAGTGAACTGTTGCATCAGTGGAAGGACGTGTGCTGTTGCCTCTCTTGCATGTATGCAGATTACTGAAGACTGAAGTGATGTTACTTTTTGATATCTGGCATGGTGACAGTGCATTAGTCATGTCTTCCAGTACAGCTGAAATCAGTAGAATGTGTGGCCGCTTTTTGTCTGTAAACATTGGTTTCATGTCTGAAAGGGCCAAAAGTAAGTTAGCTGCGAGTATGGCCATTTTCAAACTTACCTGCTCAGTGGGCGGTGTTTGGTTTGGTTTTCTGCTCCCCTATCTGTTCTGGGGTGGAGATTTATTAAAATGTGGAGATATTGAATCAAACCCAGGTCCCAACCCTCCACCAGCCAAAGACAACATGCGGCAGACTCGATTCTCTAGTACCAGCTCATCCCGAAGAGTGAGTTTCGAGAAACCTGCCAAACCTCAGGCTTCTGCTTCAGCACCACCAGAGCCCTCCATCACTGATGTCATGGCCTCTATTGAAGCTCTGAGGAATGATATGACCGCTCAATTCACCGACGTGAAAAAACAGATCAGTGATCTACGGGAGGACTATGCTGCACTGACGAATGAGGTGAGGGAGCTGAAGGAAGAAGTTGAAGAGCTGAAGACGGAAAAGCAGAACCTACAACAAGAAAACAGTGACCTGAGTGACAGAATGACAGTCTATGAAGCCAGACTTGATGAACTTGAAGGAAGGTCAAAGCAGAACAACCTTATTTTCTACGGCATACCTAGGGAAGACGGTGAGACCAACAGTGACTGTGAGGGACTGCTGCAGAACCTGTGCTCAGAGAAGCTGGACTTGGAGGAAAAGGTTGAATTTGATAGGGTTCATCGCCTCAACCGCAAGCCTGACTCCCCAGTACTGGCCCGATGTGTGTTTTATACGCAAAAAAAGAAAATTTTGAGTCTAAAAAAGAAATTGAAAGGTACAAATGTTTTTGTTGGGGAGGACTTTTCTAGACGTGTTAGAAACATTAGAAGAAGACTAACTCCGCACCTGAAAAAGGCCAGACAAGATGGCAAGACAGCCACTATGGTATTTGATTATCTGCTGATGGACAGTAAAAAGTTTACAGTGAATGATGATGACCAGCTTATAGAGATGGGATAGAGAGAGAGAGAGGGAGGGAGAGAGGGAGGGGGAGAGAGAGAGAGAGAGAGAGATAGCCTAGCAGTCCATTACTTTTTCAAGGGGTTGCGAATTTGAATGTTTCATCGGTTATTTTGCTTTCTAAAACTGTCAGTGTTGCTACACGTGAAATGTGTGTGACAGAGAGGGCATGTTATTTGTTATATGTAAAAAGATTTTCGTGAGAATGAGGGCGTGACAGGAGTGTGTCTAAAGGTAGATTGTTAGATCATGATGATATTGTAAATGCTGTTGTTGGTTAGTAAATGGTAAACCATCTTTTTGTCTTGGGATGTTCATGGATAATGTTTATTGTTATCAGGTACAGGCTTGTTTATCTTATAAGCTCCGATGATGTTTTGTGGTTTTTTTTTTCAAACTTTTATTGTAGAATTCATTCGTGATCTCTTTTCTGACTATGCCAGTGTGGGTTTTGTTATGAAATTAGCACGCAAGGGAGATTATTGAGTGGCTTTGTGTGTCTGATTAAAAGAAATTTACGTTATATTTGAGAGAGGTAGCTTACACAGTATTTCGTAAAATTTTTGTGTGCTTATGATTCAAAAACGTATTATTTGATACTGTGACAGATACATTAAACGTTGTATGTTGTGCTCCTCCAGATTTTTCTTCGCTTTATCTACGTCCTTATTGTTCGGATTGAATTACATTTAAGAATACTTGACTGGTTACTTTTTGACACAGGGTGATGTGTTTTGCGTTGTTATGTGATGGTTTGAACGCAAGGAATGAAATGTTTCGTAATGTTTCAGAAAGTAATAGCGACAATATTGTACAGTGTCAATATACCAGACATCTAGCAAGTTCGGTAGATGCTGCGCTTTGTGATAATTCTTTGAAAAGTTTGATGAATTTTTCCGAAACACTTGTACTGCTTTGGATTGTGCATTTAAAATGGAATGTGTTAGGGCGATCGTCACGATTGCTACACATTTACATCTGATGTGGAAACGGTGCAGTGTGAATGATTATTTCTTGTCTTGTTTCGAGTTCTGTTGCCATTGGGTTTTTTGTTTGTTTGCTTTGTTGAGAGAGAGTGATGGATGTTAACAGAATTATGTGAGCCATTTGAATTCAATCATAAGACCCTGACATCTCTGTTAAACCGTGTGGAAGATTTACATGTTAATGTTTTTGATGTAGAAAGAATATATGGTTGAAAATTGCTTGGAATGAAAGTGAAGCTCATGTCCATCGTGATGATACATAATACGGAATTTAAAGAAATTGCGAGTTCTGCAATTAATCTAAATAATGTTGAGATAGTTGAAAACTATATAAAAAGTGTATAGGGCTTTCCAGGTTGGATCTGTGACTTGAGCATAGTTGTTTTGTTTCTTGTGGTTATCAGCTGACTTTTCTTTTCTTTTGTTTGGAGAGGAGGAACATGCAATTATTGACTGTCATATGTATGAATTGTTTGTTCACATCACCCCCTTCATGAGGGGCCAATGCCTATTATGAATAAACTATTCGTATTCGTATTCGTATTCTCTCTCTCTCTCTCTCTCTCTCTCTCTCTCTCTCTCTCTCTCTCTCTCTCTCTCTCTCTCTCTCTCTCTCTCTCTCTCTCTCTCTCTCTCTCTCTCTCTCTCCTCCCTCCCTCCCTCTCCTCTCTCTCTCTCTCTCTCTCTCTCTCTCTCTCCTCTCTCTCTCTCTCTCTCTCTCTCTCTCTCTCTCTCTCCTCTCTCTCTCTCTCTCTCTCTCTCTCCTCTCTCCCATACATCAGATCATAAACTGAAGAAGCCCTATGCATGCAGTCTATCACGACCAGAAAAATAATAATGAACAGACGCTGTCAGCAATGAATTTCACCTGACATCTGAGAACCTTGCATTGATCGACATGCATTGAAAGCGCTAGAATCATCAAACAGTCATTTTTCGCACCTCGAGGCTGAAAAAGCCGGTTTGAAAAGCTCTTATTCACTGCCTTTTTTAAAAGCTTGGAACAAAGAGAACTCTATAAGCACCGCGTCTAAGCTGTCTGTATGTGTTCAAGAAAAGTTGGCCCAATGTTGTACCAGCGGTGATTTTTGAAGTGAATGCAAATAGAAAAGCAGAGTTAATGGAAGTGTGGGTTTAAGCTAGGAGGTCTAGACAGTGCTTTTATGTGTGTTTTTAAAAAAATCACTTCTCTTGATTCTTAACGTATAAATGTGTGTATGCGTTCATATGTATGTGCATGTGTGTGTTTGTATGTATATACTATATTATATATATATATATATATATATATATATATTATCTGTGTATGCATATACAATATAATATGCACACACACACATAATATATGTACACATATACAGAGAGAGAGAGAGAGAGGGGGGATGGAGGGAGGGTGAGAGAGAGAGAGAGAGAGAGAGAGAGGGGGGGGGGGGATGGAGGGAGGGTGAGAGAGAGAGATATTTGATTTGATTTGATTTATTCTTTTATATCGAGGATAATGGAATAAGCACTCTTTAGCTTTTTTACGTCCAGTCCCTGTGTGTATGCAGTTTTGTAAAAATGTAGAGACAGACAGACAGACAGACATACAGACAGACAGACAGACAGACAGACAGACAGACAGACAGACAGACAGACAGACAGACAGACAGACAGACAGATGTCTTGATAAAAACCCACAAATCCGCTGGGCACCACTCCCTCCAAGCACACAGTTGAGGTAAAACAGTAAAGTAGTGACTTCGTCTCTTTTTATTATCATCATCATCATCACTTTTTCGTTTGTTATCAACAGATAGATAGATAGATAGATAGATAGATAGACAGACAGACAGACAGACAGACAGACAGACAGACAGACAGACAGACAGACAGACAGACAGACAGACAGACAGACAGACAGATAGATAGGTAGATAGATAGATAGAGACAGGGAAACAGAGAGACAGAGAGAGACACACACAGAGAGAAACAACAACAACAACAACAGTATCAACAGTAGTAACAACAACAAGAACGACGACGACGACAATAACTCTACAATACACGAATGCCATGAATATGTAAAGAAAACCGTAGGATATAGATTTCTTTTTTCATTTTACGGCTAAAACTCCGACGTTCACCACTGATGAAATTTTGCGTATGCAACTGCCACCCCCACCCCAACCATCACCACCACCATGATGGTAGCCGCATTCTGACTTCGGAGGTAGGGTATAGACTGAAAGCAAGGGTCAGTTACTTACCCCGAAAGACATGCCCTGTTCCAGAATGACCAATGTCCGAGTAGTGCCGTAATGCTGATCACGTTTGGTGACCTCCACTGAACACACACACACACACACACACACACACACACACACACACACACACACACACACACACACACACACACACACACACACACACAGAGTATGCATACATATTATATATACCATTGTAGTGATGTGCTATTACTGTAGTGTATTTATTGTGCTGCCGTGTATTGTGTTTATTGTATTGTAGTGGGTTTTTTATAAAGAGAGACAACTAAACATATACATATATATATATATATATGGATTTACACATATTTTACACACTCACACACACACACACACACACACACACACACACACACACACACACACACACACACACACACACACACACACACACACACACACACACACACACACACATAACACACACACACACTAAGAAAAGAGACAGACAGACAGACAGACAGACAGACAGACAGACAGACAGACAGATAGATAGATAGATAGATAGATAGATAGATAGATAGATAGATAGATAGATAGATAGATAGATAGATAGATAGATAGATAGATAGATAGATAGATAGATAGATAGATAGATAGATACACAGAGAGAGAGACAGACAGACAGGCAGGCAGACAGGCAGACAGACAGACAGACAGACAGACAGACAGACAGACAGGCAGGCAGGCAGACAGACAGACAGACAGATAGACAGACAGACAGACAGAGAGACAGACAGACAGACAGATAAACAGACAGACAGACAGACAGACAGACAGACAGACAGACAGACAGAGACCAGACAGAGACTTAGAAATTAAAAGTCGGAAACAAGAAGGAATCAGACAGAGGATTAGAGATAACATGCAAACAGATCGAATGTTGACTCAAAAAGTAGAGACGGAAATTTTGCAGACATGGAAATCCGAGACAAATCCGAAGAAAAAGCATCATTATTATGGAATGGGCGCCGAGAGTGCTAAAGGGAGGTAAAAATAAAATGTATCCCATTTCAAAAAGTACTGGTTCTTCCCCTTGGCTGATAGAAGCACGGTCGTAGAGTGAAAATGGAGGCTTCAGGCCAAGATAAATAAGACTCAATGGTATTCAGTTTGTAGGTCGTGGGTTTAAACCTCCGCCATGGCTTGTAAATGCAGGGTGAAAAACTGAACAATCTCGTTTGTTATCGTTTGTGCACATCTCCCCGTGCATAGTTCATGTCAGAGTACTTATAATTAAAAACAACATGCAAAAGATCAGTTATGCATGTTAAAGATCTCCATATCAAAGAATGTCAGGGTGTAACACATAAGGCATAGACTACCATGCCCAAATGCATCTAAAACGTCATCTCCAATCAGTGCAATGGGTTATGGCTCTCCGCCTCCTTATCATTATCGTCTTCCTCCTCTTCCTCCTCTTCCTCCTCCTCCTCCTCCTCATCGTCATTATTATTATTATTATTATTATTATTATTATTATTATTATTATTATTATTATTTCTTCTTCTTCTTCTTCTCCTTCTTCTTCTTCTTCTTCTTCTTCTTCTTCTTCATCCTCCTCCTCCTCATCATCATCGTCATTGTCATCACCATCATCATCAGTTCCTTGACCAAAACGGTCGTTAAAGCAATAGAAGACGAGGAGCGTGTTGGCCAACAGTCTTTTTCAAGCTGCCTTCACCTGCTATTCTGCAGCACTACCTTGTCAAGATCAAACCCTTTTTTTTTTAATTCTCTGTCCATCTCTTTTTTTCTGTCTGTCCCTGCGTCTTCCTCCTCCCTCATGTGTCCCCTACACCTGGGATTAATGTCTTGGCAAGAGAGCTAGCTGGGTCATACAGTTGATTACAAAAAAATAATCTAAATGCAGTTTCTTGGCAAACTTAACTGATGAGGTGTCGATTGAACATGTAGAATGATGCTCATTACGGTGTGATACCTCAATAAAAAATATTTTTTAAAGCTGAAAAGCGACTTCGTGAGCAAAGTAATTTCCTCACCAACCTTTAAAACAAAACCAGTCAAAAGGGAAAATAAAGAATGACTCAATTTTATGTGAGTGGGACTAGATAGACATAAGATAGAGAGGAGGGAGGAGGGAGCGTTTCTTTATGGCCGTTGTTGTGGTTATGTTTTATGCACCAGCGGAGATTTCGAAATAAGGACAAGTTCAGCATAGATGCCACACCTATAATACTCACCTGACCCTGACAAGATGAAGTAGAAAGCACGAGGGGGGTCTCCTTCTTTCACAATGGTTCTCCTGGGTTCATAGCTGAAAGATGATCAAAATCAAATCGTTATCAAACATTGTATAATTTACTGCTATGGTTTGCATGTTCCAGTGTACAAGCAAAACACAATGCAGTATAAACAAAAGATTGTTGAAAGTAACACAGAACTGAACATTGAAAATTCAAAACAAAGTTTTTTAAACATGCAAAGTTAATCTTAACAAGTACATTTGGACGATTCTAAAAATACGTTTCACTCCTTTAGTGCAGACACTCAAAATGCACCAGCTGGTGCGTGCTTGCATGCATGCACATACACATGCACATGCACGCACGTGCGCGCGCACACACACATACACACACACTCACAAATACATAAACTCACACACACAAACACACACACAAATGCACACACACACACACACGCACACATACACATATGCACGAACACACACGCACACATATTCACATACACACAAGCAAGCAAGCGCGCACGCACACACGCACCCCACAGAGAGAGAGAGAGAGAGAGAGAGAGAGAGAGAGAGAGAGAGAGAGAGAGAGAGAGAGACAGAGAGACAGAGAGACAGAGAGAGACAGAGAGACAGAGAGACAGAGAGACAGAGGGACAGAGAGAGACAGAGAGAGACAGAGACAGAGACAGAGACACAGACAGACAGACAGACAGACAGACAGAGACAGAGACAGAGAGAGAGACAGAGAGAGAGAGAGAGAGTAAATCAAAGCACACATATCAAAATCACATATAAAAAGCATACAGATCTGGATCAGTCTCAGTCCCATATCATATAAATCACTCTCTATTCTTGTGCTGCTTTCGCCAAACCTCCCTCATCCCTTATCGGGATCATCTCTCTCGTTATTATTCTGTGCAATCCACATTACCCACCTCTCAAACAACCACATTTACCCACCTATCAAACCATCACCTGTCCCCACCTCTCAACCACCTGTCCCCACCTCTCAAACCAGGCCACCTGGCACAGCTTCTTCTGCATCCTGGTGGGGTACTCGGCAAAAGAGGGGATGTTTCTCAGGGCCACCAGCAGCTGCAATGATGGTCGATCATCTAGAATCAAGTCTCATGAGAAGGGCCGACTGCGTAATTATGTCATTCGTTTAGTTTTTATAATGTACTCTTGGTAGGTCTGTCTGTTTGTGTGTTTGTGTATCTGTGTCTCTGTCTGAGTGTATCTGTCTCTGTATGTTTCGTTGACCATTGTCTATCTGTCTGTCTGTCTGTCTGTCTGTCTGTCTAAAACAGCATTTTCCCCACAAAACTTCCAGAGTCGCTGTAGCATTTCAAGCAATTTCGCACTATATCTTTCTCCACAAAAGGAGTATACAGAAACTAACAAAATAAACAGAAAGAAAGAAAGAAAGACAGAAAGACAGAAAGAAAGAAAGAAAAAGATAGAGAAAAGAAACAATACAATTCACAACAACCAATAAAAAACACCAAAACGAGCACACAAGGCTGAACATCAGAAGAAACAGAGACATGAAACAAGACAGACATAGTACATACTGACTGACTTCACTAATGATTGTACACAAAAACGTGTTGTTCTCACATAGGAGATGTCCTGTTCACTGCGGTCAGGGGGTGGGGTCTGCAGCACACGTCTGGCCTCCTGGGACAGGTGGGCCTGGGAAGAACATGAACACACGTACACGTCTGATATCACTATAAAAAATTATTATAGTGGAAGGACGTTAAACTGACGAACTAACACACAGACCGTCTTCAGAGAGATGGGGTACAGGCAATGCAGATGAGATGTTTCCGCAAACTTCTTGGTATCTTGTACAGAGATAAAAATGATAATCAGCATCATCATCATCTTCGTCGTCGTCGTCGTCGTCGTCGTCGTCAGAATCATCATCATCATCATTGTTATTATCATCATTATTGTTGTTGTTGTTATCACCATCATCATTATTATCATCATCACCATTGTTATTACCAACCTTATCATTATTGCTATTATAATAATCATCGTGATATATGGACTTTTTAGAGCACTCAATCTTGTCAGGCAAAACATTTAAAAAATGCTTAGAGCACATAAATTGTTCAGAAACTGGGATACTGCTTATACTATCAGAACCCCTGGCAATCCCCAACAGGCGAATGAGTGGGCGCAGTATACACTTTTTCCCGTTAAAAGGTAAATAATTTTGATGAAAATTTTTGATGCCTTTCCAATCGATCATTCCAGTGGCGTGGAGAGGGGGAGGGGGGGGGGGTCTGCTGCATGGGTAACAGTTTTCCCTCCATACTTACTTACTTACCCAGGCTTTGCGCTTTACAGACTAGAGCGCAACTCCATAGTCTTCCGAGACTGGTGGGTGCCTACTACTAATTGTGATGAGGTCAAAAGAAACAGACCTCAGGTGGCTGAACTAAGTATAGGGGCGACTAGAGGGCACACACAGCAGAATTTTTTTTATTTTTTTATTTTTATTTTCTTGATGTTCTGTTTTTTGTTTTTTTCCCTTAGATAGATCGCTTGATGAAAAAAAGCAAATCGATGCTTACTCAATGTACCATCTGAAAATAAAATTTTGACTTGACTTGACTGACCTGCTTGTCGGCTTTGAAGTCGCTGATGTTGAAGATGTCGCTGTACTTGCTGATGGCTGAGTTCACCTGCACCAGCATCTCCCGGAACGACATCATGTCTCCTCGCTCCTTGTCCATGCTGATCACACACACCACACACACACACACACACACACACACACACACACACACACACACACACACACACACACACATGGGGATTATTAGTGTGCATGCAGGTATGCAACAACTATGAGTGTAAGCACAGTGGAAGGTGCCACACACACACACAAATACACACACACACATACATATATATATATATATATATATATATATATATATATATATATATATATATATATATATATATATAATTATATACATTGCATGTGGGTACACAAGAATTATGACTGCAAGCACAATGGAAGGCACCACACACACACATACATACACACACAGGTACACAATATGAGTGGCTTTGTTTTATTTTTTTTATTAAAGCATGTCTGTTGTGTGTAAACGTGAGCATATGAACGCATGCTTCCCTTTCATGTGTTTTTTCAATACCATTTTCCATAACTGATTTTGCCGTTATTATTGACATTGATTGTGTGAGTTTACCAACGCCAACATGTTTAGTTTATTGTATGTGTCTAGGCCACATTCACCTTCCTCCCACCACACCATGCTATTCTGCCTCAAAGACCTTTTTGGATTGTCTGTAGCCTACAGCTTTAATGATACTGATTCCTCACTGTCTGCCCTGTGCCCTGTGCCCGGCCACTGTATATACTCTAAGCCACTAGCCTTGTGTTCACAAAGAAAACAAGACGGTAAACACCAATCCATACTATTGTGTGTAAAGGTGGTAGTTTATTCCCCCTTTTGTATCCCCTGCATTGTGGTAAATTTGTTTGGTAGGGGGTTGGGCATGTTTGGCTTAAGGTTTCAATAGTGTTTGGACTTCCACGTCTAGTATATTTCTTGAATGAGCCTGTTCCGGGTGTAGTGAACTGAACTACATGTTTAACAATATTTTCTACGAATATGAATACAGACAGGAACACTTTATAGTCTCAACAAAGAGAGAATTTCATATCCTGAAACAAGACCGACAGAAAACAACAAAGCGGACCCAAAACCCAAAACCAAAAAAAAATGTCATAAATGCAACAAAAACAAAGCAATCAAGTCTTACTTCTCTTCACTCTGCTTGCACAGGCGAATGGAGATGAGGGCCAGACGACCATAGGCACGAAGGGAGTGTTTGGGCTGCAGTTTGGATGCCTGAAAAACAGAGTTTATAGATGTGGGTTTTATGATCATGTAGTGCTCATGGTCCCAGACCCTGTCCGCCAGGGCTATATAGTACAGTATCATGGCTGTTAAATTTTATGTCCGAACTCGCACATAGAACAATCACTATTGGCGGCGCGTGTGTTTCGCTTGCATTAATAATAACTGTGATAAAGTCTGGGGCTGGAGATTTGTCGGGATATGGTCATTCTGTGCTTTATAGTTGTGGGTTACTCTTTTTATTTTTGTTTCAGTCTTCATTAGCATGGTATCGAAGAATTTTTTTTTTTCGTTGACGCTCTTAGTTGCATTCTTCCAGTTTTTGTTGTTGTTGTTGTTCCCCAGCTTAACACTCTAGGGGGGGCGGAGGGGGATCACTCAGAATGTGCCCTCTGACTCAGTAATCCCATCTGTGAATCAGTGTGACATTGAAATTGCACACTGAATGAGAAGTTTGCGTGTATGACTGTTTTCAAGTACCTTGCTATCATTATAGGCAGCCATACTCCGACTTCAGAGGAATTCTTACAGTTACACTGTAAATATTTTTCTTTGCAGGAGATATGCTGTATAAACTCCATGCCTTATAATCATTATTATACTAATAAAAACTTTCTTTTTTCTGTGACACTAAACTTTACATTTGCATTGCAATGTTACCTTTTTAAATTTTCATTTCTGTGAGAATGCAGACCTTATTCTTTTTTGTAACGATGTAAATATTATTCTTTTGGTGTCATTTTAAGGCAGGTCGTTTTTTCCCTGTGACAATTTAAAACTTGCATTTCGTGATATTGACACTTTCCTCTTTTCGTCATGCTACATGTTTTACTTTTTCTGAGGTACTGTAATCTTTGCTTTTTCTGAGACACTGTAAATCTCACTCTTTCTGTGGCAATGTAAACCTTGCTCTTTCTATGACTCCATAAACTTTTACTTACTCTTTCTGTGACTCTATAAACGTTACCCTTTCTGTGACACTGTAAACCTTACTTACTCTTTACGTGATACTTTAAACCTTGTCCTTTCTGTGACACTATAAACCTTACTCTTTACGTGGCACTGTAAACCTTGCACTTTCTATGACACTGTAAACCATACTTACTCTTACTGTGACACTAAAAACCATACTTACTCTTACTGTGATATTAGAAACCTTTCTAACTTTTCTGTGACACAATAAACCTTATTTACTCTTTCCGTTGCATTGTAAACGTTACGCACCCTTTTTGTGACACTGTAAACCTGACTTTTTCTGTGACATTGAATATATAATACAGACGTACGCTTTCTGAAGAAGGACTTTATACTGTAAGCCAAACATCGTGCTCAAACACCAAATCCCATCCTCGCCACTATCTATGATCAGAATTAATCTCCTAAAGACGCTTACACACCTACTGAATTTTTACAACTCCGTTTGCACATGTTTTACAGGTTGGAGACATATCTGTTGATATGCATGAATGAAAATTATAGGCGCATATTCAGCAGATTTCGCACCAGCTCCCATGATTTAATGATAGAGCAAGGGAGCTATATGAATATGCCGAGAGAAGAAAGAAAATCCAAATGGTATAACCAAAATAGAAGACGAGTATCACTTACTTGATGTTTGTACACTATAATGATGATTTAAGAAAGAGCTTTCTACCTAATGTTAAGATTAAAGAAATGAATCATACGAATAACTACAAGAATGTGAGTAAGTTTTTCAACAACGAGGACTGTCTGCTAGACATGATCAAATAATTATGTGCATGATTCTTTTTCCAGAAGAGCAAGAACATAGATACATTACAAATATCTAAGAATCTACATCTTTTAAGAATGTTAAATACGTTTACGTTTGGTGTCAAATAAGTCTCGTTCTGACTTAATGGCAATAAAGTTTTCTGATTCTGATTCTGATTCTTCTACACATCACACTCGCACAACTACAACCCTACCTTCAAAGGCACTATCACCGGCAGAATAGGCCGGTATGAAGTCAGTACCGTACATTTCGACCTCAGGCGTCGCAAATTCAATCCACTGGACGATGAAGAGAAAGCAGAGAACGGCGACAACGATAACGTTGGCGATGATGCCACGCTAATCATCGCTTGTTGAGAGTTCCCTGATGAGGAGGAGGATGCAGACCGACTGATGGAGTTCTTGATACTCCGCGGAAGCACCATGGTGACTTACTTACTTACTCCTTTAGTGGTGAGAAGATTCCGTAGTGAAGGAACAACGATGTCCTTAACTAAGTTTTTGAACACTGTCCTTAAATTTTCAACAAATGTCCCTAAGTAATTTTTCAACACTGTCCCTAAGTTTCTCAACAATGTCCCTAAGTAAGTTTCTGAACACTGTCCCTAAGTTTCTCAACACTGTCCCTGAGTAACTTTCACAACAATGTCCCGAAGTTTCTCACTTGCCTAAACAAATGTCCAGGAGGCTGGAATTGTCAGGCCTTCTTCTTCTCCTTCTCCTTCTTCTTCTTCTTCTTCTTCTTCTTCTTCTTCTTCTTCTCTCGTCCTCGTCCTCGTCCTCGTCCTCCTCCTCCTCCTCCTTCTTCTTCTTCTTCTTCTTCTTCTTCTTCTTCTTCTTCTTCTTCTTCTTCTTCTTCTTCTTCCCCGTCGTCGAACGCTCAGACAGCAAGTCTTGTTGTCTGTCTTATAAGCAAAAAATGCATTGCGCTGCCTTTAATTAAGCCCCTGACAAGTCACAGGCCCCACGCATCAGCCTACTTCGGCGTGGTTAAGAACGTCTGAGAGTGGAATTGTGTGGACAAAACGAGAGAGTAGATAGATTGTCTTGAGAGGTTGGAGTTGGGAGAGAGAGAGAGAGAGAGAGAGAGAGAAGAGAGAGAGAGAGAGAGAGAGAGAGAGAGAGAGAGAGAGAGAGGAGAGGAGAGAGAGAGAGAGAGTAAAAACAGTGGCACTACAAGACAGAGAGAGAGGTGCTAAGACACACGTGTGGGGACTGCCATAACCTTCTTTGGACAATCAGTCACGGGTGGGTGATCCCTGGCTGTTGTTGTGTGGTGATTCATTTCTGCCTCTTTCAGGTGTTGGTTTTTACCCTCCGCGCTATCCTATCCGCCGTTTGTATTGGTATTGTTTAACACCAGGTATGACAGCTCGGACAAGACTCGTTGGGAATGGTAAGTGGGGGAGCTCTTGGAGTGTGGGCCTGGGGGGAGGGGGGTTGCGGTGGTGGTGGTGGGGTGGTGGCGCGGGGGGGGGGGGGGGGGGGGGGGGGGGGGGGGGGGGGGGGGGGGGGGGGGGGGGGGGGGGGGGGGGGGGGGGGGGGGGGGGGTGGGGGGCGGGGAGGGAAGGGGAGAGGGGTTACGTACCTATAAGCACTATATCCTGTATATCAGCGATAACATCTGAAAAACAATCAACCACAGACTGGACTTGTAGGAAGCAATACATGCCACCCAGGCTTGCATACACACTGTAGAACAAAGAAAAATACTTAATCCATCGTGGCCAAATAATAGTTTTACTCTGAGGGCACCCGTTTAGCATTCGGCACTGTCCGTCTTGTAGCACCCCATCTCTTATCTGCGAACATTTAGCTCTTCCTGACTCACAAGAAAATTTTTTGGTTGGTCTGTCTTTTACCTGTTCTTCCATAAACTCGACAACTCTATAAATTTTCCCCTATCTGAAAAGGGAATGTACACGTACGAAACAAGACCTGTTGACGCCCTTTCCTTTTTGTACAAGTGACGTAATAAATGATTGCACTGGAAAAATTTAGGATTCTCCTCAGAAAGTCAAAGACCTTGAAAAAAAAAAGCACAAAAAAACTACTAGAACAAAATTTTTTTTTCCCCCGTCAGTAGAAATTAAATTAAACCGTTCGGCTGCAAATAAGAAAGTTTTTTGCCGCTTACTTTTTTAAAAAAAAATTTAAATTTTTCAATACAAAAGGTATGGCGTTTTTTGATTACAGAATAACGGTGGGAAAAAATTAGAAGTGATAAAACCAAAGGAAAAAAAAAAGGGGAAGAGAGAGAAAAAAAAAGAAAAAAGGGGGGAATGGAGGGGGGGGGGAAAAACCCCCCCCAAAAAACAAAACTTCCCCCCAAGTTTCCAAACGACGGAAAACAAAAGGGCAGGACACCGGCCCATTTTTCCCAAAAAACCTATTGAACGCTAGAAAATTTTCGCCAGGCCAAACCCTTGTATATTTTTTTTGTTTTTTTTTGATTTTTTTTTTTGGGGCAAAAAAACAAGAAAAAAAGGGGATCAACCACAAAAAAAAGAACGGGGGCGTTAATTTTTGGGCATCTTTTTCCCCCTCCACTCGTCGTTTCACTGAAACCGCCACTTCTTTTTTTTAAAATTGGGGTGGAGCCTTTTTTTGGCTTTAAAATAAAATAAAATTTTTTTCCTAAGCATAAAGGTCATTATGGTTTTTTAAAATTTCCCCCATACTTATAAATTTTTTTTTAGACTAATTTTTTTTTTTTGTCTTTCTACTTCATCTCAAATTATTAAAAAAAACACGTTTAATTTATCTATTTTGGGGAGGGAGTAAAAACAAATTTTTTTTTAAAGTTTAAAAATAAGTGAAGAAAAACAAGCGCAGGAACCCTTGGGGGTTTCTTTAATAAAAAATTGGGGTTTAAAATTCTAAACTTTAAAACCCAAAATTGCATGTTCGTTTTTCAAAATAAAAGAAACAGTTCAAACCCGCATAATTTTTCTAAGGGGACGGAGAAAAACACCGGGGGTAGACTTTTTTTCCCTTAAACCTATGCCCGCGCATAATTAAAAATTTTCCGTGACCTAACCTGTTTTTAAGGTCTGCCCCCCCCTGTAAGGCTTTCCATCCCGCCTTCTTTTTGAGTGGCGGGGCTTTATAACAAAAAACCCCAAAAATTTTCCCATTTTATGACAAATAGTTTTTAAAAGGAAAACCTCTCCCGTTCCTGTCTTCTGTGGTTTATTCGTTCGTTCGTTTGTTAGTTTATTGATTAGCTGGCTAGTACTTGCTCTCTTGGCTAGTATTTGTTTTTACTTGGTTGTTAGGTCGTGTTCTTGTTTGACAAACTTCTCTACATACTTTCAGACTGAATTTTTGTTTTCAACTTTACCCTATAGCGTATTTCTATGCTCTTCTCCCGGTTGGCTGAGTTGCTTATTATATGTTTATTTGTTCAATCGCTTTGTTCTTATAAAAACATCATCCAATTCTAGCTCAAATGTATTACATTCAGTGAGGCCATATGAAGGCATATAGCCTACAATATTTTAATGTATACTTACCCGTCAAAGAAGTGGTAAATTGAGAAATTTATAAAGTATGCTTATCTGTAAAACATATCTTCACTTTAAGAATCTAACGATGATGGTTATAGCATCAACAATGATGATGATGATGATGATGATGATGATGATGATGATGATGATGATGATGATGATGATGATGATGATGATGATGATGATAGGTCGAAGTAGTAGTAGTGGTAGTAGAAGCAGTAACAGTAGCAGCAGCAGAAGCAGTAATAGTAGTAATAGTAGTAGTAGTAGAAGCAGCACTTGGTAGCAGTAGCAGTAGCAGTAGCAGCAGCAGCAGCAGCAGCAGCAGTAGTAGTAGTAGTAGTAGTAGTAGTAGTAGTAGTAGTAGTAGTAGTAGTAGTAGTAGTAGTAGTAGTAGTAACAGCAGCAGCAGCAGTAGCAGCAGCAGTAGTGGTAGTAGTAGTAGCAGCAGCAGCAGCAGTAGTAGCAGCAGCAGCAGCAGCAGCGACGGCAGTAGTAGTAGCAGCAGCAGCAGCGGCAGCAGTAGTGGTAATAGTAGTGGCGTTAGCAGCAGAAGAAGCAGCAGCAGCAGTAGTAGCAGCAGTAGTAGCAGTAGCAGCAGCAGCAGAAGTAGTAGCAGCAGCAGCAGCGGCAGTAGTAGTAGTAGCAGCAGCAGCAGTGGCAGTAGTAGCAGCAGCAGCAGTAGCAGCGGCAGTAGTAGTAGTAATAGTAGTGGCGTTAGCAGCAGCAGTAGCAGCAGCAACAACAGCAGCAGCAGTAGCAACAGCAACAACAGCAGCAGTAGCAGCAGCAGCAGTACAAAGGAAGGCTGACCTGCCGCAGCATGTGGCGATACATCAGGAGGTTGTGGCTGATGCTGGGCCTCCTGTTCTTCCTGCCTCCTGCCCCCATGCCAGTCAGCACGTGCGCTCTGTGCTGCACGGAGGCGGGGTCAGGATCCACCACACTGGCCCTCCGTTGACGGGCGGCGGGTGCCTGCATCTCCCGGTCCGCGCCGAAGGCCAAGGTTCTCCGCTGAGGCCTGACTGGGTAGGTCACAGAGGAGGTGTGGTGATGAGGATCGTGAGGATGGAGATGCTGATGAGGAAACGCTGCAGGAGGCTGCCTGTGGTGCCCGTGAGTCCCCGGCCACGTCTCCTGCAGGTCATCGCTGCTGACAGAGCGCGTGCTGAGGCGCTGAGGTCTTCTCTTCGTGCCCATGAAGGTCAGCGATCTGTGGGGATCATGCACAGGAGGCTCGCCACCATGAGGAGGATGAGCAGAGGAGGCTGAAGCCTCCGGATCTCCTTCAGCACTGCTGACGGAAGACTTTTGGCGCCGTGGTCTGAACGATGCTGCGGGTGTGTGGTTCTCCAGGGAGTCACGTTCACCGTCATGATGTCCAAACACCCCTGAAGAGTCGAACTCGTCACTGCTCGCAGACACAGTGCGGCGCGAAGATTTTCTTCTTGTTGGCATGGACATACTGACTTTGGGAGGATTGTTTGAGTGATAAAAAAAATTGATGTTGTTGATTGTTGTTGATAAAGTACTTTTCTATCCCAAAATGAGAGGGTAGCGAGTTGCTATGAACCACATGACGCTGTAGTCTTCATCTGGGAGACAGGGCTGATCCATGGCAGTAAAGATTAACCTTTCCCACCTTTCCCCCAACGTACTAATTTATCATGGACTCTGATGTCTTCGATGATCTCAGTAAAGACTCTAGTGAGAAATTATTCTTCCGGATTAGTTTCCGTCAGTTTTGTTGTCGTGTGATTCCCAAGTTTTCGTAAGTGTAATGCATGTAGGCTACTAACATTATTGTCTCTGTCTCAGACAGATAGACATACAGACATACATATGTACAGACATACATACGGACATACACACACACATACCTACATACATACCTGCATATATACTACTACCTACCTACCTACCTACCTACCTACCTACCTACCTACACTACCTACTTGTTCTGCCAAACTTACTTTGGAAAGATCACTTGTTCTGCCAAACGTACTTTGGTAAATATCACTTGTCTTTCCAAACTTACTTTGGTAAATATCACTTGTTCTGCCAAACTTTCTTGGTAAATATCACTTGTTCTGCCAAACTTACTTTGGTAAATATCACTTGTTCTGCCAAACTTACTTTGGTAAATATCACTTGTCTTTCCAAACTTACTTTGGTAAATATCACGTGTTCTTCCAAACTTTCTTTGGCAAGATCACCTGTCTTACCAAACTTACTTTGGCAAAATCATTTTTCCTGTCAAGTTGTTTTAGTAACATCTTAATTCATTTGCCCTGTCAACTTGATTTTAGTAATGTCACTTGTCCTGTCAATTCATTTTTAGTAATATCACTTGTCCTGTCAATTTATTTTTAGTAAAATCATTTGTTCTGTTCATTTATTTTAGTGATGTCACGTGTCCTGTCAAAGCTATTTTGGTAGGTTCTCTTGTCCTGTCAAAGATATCAAGTTTAGTAAGAACACCTTTTTTGTGCTGTCAAAGCTATTATAGTGAGATCACTGAAACATCACTTGTCTTGTCAAACCTACCTTATTATGAGTCTATGAGTTGTTCTGACAAAAATGATAACACGTACCTGCTAGGCGATATGACCAACCTCGAGTAATAATAAAAAAACCCACCCGTTGAAACCCAACACCACGAAAGAACACAGAGTCATATGACATAAACCATTTTTCAAAGACAAACAACAACAAAAAGCACCACAGAGGCAAGGCTGCAAAACGATCAGCAGCTACCCATGCCAGTATTCCAACTCTGAACTGACTGTGCTTAGAGAACCAAAAGTTGAGGTGTCTCTAGGTAGGCTAGTCTGTCTCTGTGTATGTTTTGTGTGTGTGTGTGAGTGTGTGTGTATAGTGTGTGTGTGTGTGTGTGTGTGTGTGTGTGTGTGTGTGTGTGTGTGTAGGCTAGTCAATCAGCCTTCAGTTTACAAGCGATTATGACAGTTGTCAGTCAGTTCCCCCCAAAGCCCATTCATGCTTTCTGTAGAACATGGGGGTTGTCATTCAGCAATACTATATAGCGGCTGGTGGGCTGTGCAGGTCTGTAGAAGCCCAAAGGGGGTAGGGTAGGGTAGGGTAGGGTAGGCCTGTCCCCTTGGAATGGCTAGGCTGTGCACCTGAGGACTGGCGGCGCTAGCTGAAAGGATTAATTAGTGACCATCAATGAAAGCTTTGTCGGGTAAAGTCAACTGGCATATGAAAAGGTGTAATTTATACCAGTGATGTATAGATAGTGTCGTTGATGTTTTGTTTGATGCGGAGAGAGAGAGAGAGAGAGAGAGAGAGAGAGAGAGAGAGAGAGAGAGAGAGAGAGAGAGAGAGAGAGAGAGAGAGAGAGAGAGAGAGAGAGAGAGAGGAGAGAGAGGGAGGATGGGTGGAAGACAAAGAGAGACAGACAGACAGAGACGGACTGACAGACAGAGAAACAAGAGAGAGACAGAGACAGAGGGATGTGAGTGAGTGAGTGAGTGTGTGTGTGTGTGTATGTGTGTGTGTGTGAGAGAGAAAGACAGAGAGAGAGACACAGAGAAGAGAGAGAGAGAGTTGTGTGTGTGTGTTGTGTGTGTGTGTGTGTGTGTGTGTGTGTGTGTGTGTGCGTGCGTGCGTGCGTGTGTGTGTGTCTGCCTCTGTGTGTGTGTGTGTGTGTGTGTGTGTGGTGTGTGTGTGTGTGTGTGTGTGTGTGGTGTGTGTGTGTGTGCGTGCGTGCGTGCGAGCGTGCGTGCGTGTGATGTGTGTAATACATTGCTATTAATATTATGGTGACCCTAACCAGCCGTTAGCTCCCTTCAACGCGCTGTCTCCATAGCCCTTTTTAATCAGGAAGTGAAACTGAGCAAGCCGATTAATCCACGAGGGAGGGGGGGGGGGGGGTTGTTTCTAAAAACTTTTGGATCAAATAATTATAGCAAAAAAATGTTCTAAAAAGTGTCATCCGGGCTGACACCAGGCAAATGTTCTAGTTAAACGGGCTTGATCTCTTTGCTCTGCTCCCTCACTCTGCTAAGATCAGTTCTCTGAGATAACTGAGTTGATGGCTTGTTGTTATGGGGGGAAAAATAAAACACATCTAAAACAAAGACTCAGTCAAGAGAATCTTTTTTTTATACAAGTATTCAAATCTGATGAGTCGAGTCCCTCGTTGATTACTTTTTTTTATTGAGGAAAAAGTAGTGGAGGAAAAACAAGTGCAGGTACAACTTCTCCAAAAAAAATTCGTTGATTATTTTTTGGTGATTTATGCTGGAAAAGTTCATTTAAATTGCTATACGTTTACTTAAATTGCTATAATTAATTTTCTGTGCCACTTTCAATTTAAAGTATGCAGCATAATTTTACAAACACTTAGAAACATACAATGTGTATGAATGAATTAAAACATGTTCTGCAAAGGTAGGATATCGATTTTTGTGTTGCAAGATTTTGGTTTCGCTTTGCTCTTTTGCTAAATCAAGCGCCACCATGTCTTCTGCTCGTCTCTGTCCTACAGTCTGTCAGCTGGATGGAAAATACTGAACACAACAAAACGACTCTTCCAACTACCTCAGCCTATCTCCCAGTTTTCTCTTCCATAGCTAAATGAAATCCGATTAACTTGTCATGACTTTCATTCAACTGTAGTTGATGGTGTGGTAGGTATATCTCCCTGCACTGATAGTCTGATTCAAACTGTTAAATAGTTCTTTAGAAATCGTATCCTAAAGCAACCATATGCATGATAACAATGCTGATTTTCATTTCCCAGTGAAAAGTGGCTGGTCTTTTTTTTTTTTTTTTTTTTTTTTTTTTTTTACATGATGTGTTGATACAGGGATCAAAAAGATTTAGGAGCAAAGAAGTTGAAATCAATGAACTGAGCCGAAAGGCTAAGCTCACAGGTTGCTCGGGGCCTCTGTGACACACAAAAAGGGGTTTAATTGGCATGTTTATTGGCTTTATTGACTGCCTGGTGGAGAGAAGAAAGTGTGTAAAGAAAAAAAATCTGATTGTGCCTTGCTGTAGGCTATTCATGATCTGTATTTCAGAGTCGACAACAGACCCTTGCCACTGTTGAAGGTTGTCACCGTGCATTTGTGTGTGTGTGTGTGTGTGTGTGTGTGTGTGTGGTGTGTGTGTGTGTGTGTGTGTGTGTGTGTGTGTGTGTGTGTGTGTGTGCGTGCGTGCGTGCGCGCACACACGCATGTATGTGTGTAGTTTTTATAATGTACATAATGTACAGTTCAATGGCAAAGTCCTTCGGATGCGACTATAAACCATGGCCCCGTGTGTGAACGCACGCAGAACATCTTGTGCACATGTTAAATCCTGTTCCGCTTTTCGTTAGAGTAGGCCATCGTGTGCCAGTGGGAACAGATGACAATTACAAAACTGCATACACACGGGGACTGAATGTAAAAAAGCACAAGAGTGCTTATCTCATTATCCTCGATATAAAAGAATAAAATAAAAGGGGGAAAAAATTGTTTGTTGTTGGTGGGATTTTTGCTGTTGTTTTTGTGGGGGAAGGTCTTTTGTTTCTGTTTTCTTTGATGCTGCGTTCTTTGTTCTTCTTTGCTTTCTTTAGAAATCAAAATGACAGTAGCATAAACCATTATTGTGGGTAAAGCAGCAAACTAAACTAAACGTCGATGTCATTCTTCCACACAGCAAGGTTTTATTTTTTTATAATTTTTATTGACAAAAAAAATCATATACCGCCTTGTTCACAAAATCTGCGTGAATGCAGTGGATGACAGTATTGTAGTGGGAATTTTTGGAACACACGCTTACATACCTGCATGTACTCATAATATTTACATTCATATTATTTTTCATAGTAAGGACCTCGTTTTGCACTTGACATGAAAATATGAAACCGCGTATGATTTTCTGTCAAATGGTAATGAAACGGTACACTAATGAATGAAATTGACAAAAGTAAATAATTTTGAGAAGGGAAAATGTGCATTTGCCAAAAACAAGATTTCATAATCATCAACATTATTATCAATATCATGATCATCATCACCATTATCATCAAAACTTAAACTATCATTATCATTCCTACAGCCAAATTCACAAAGAACAAAATATGACGCTAAACAGAAAAAGGAAATCACATAAACCGACGCAATATTTCTGAATAAAATTCTATAAGGAAGAAAACACAAAACAGAAGTTAAAAAACTTGAAGGACTCAGAGCTTTGTGAACACCTGTAGACCACTACAGTTCTAAATATAAAATTTGAATAGACATTCCTCACCTTAGCACAAAGTATCAACCTGCAAAGTGTTGACGATTTACAACTACTTCTTTTGCTACTAAACTTAAACTTAACTGTAATATTTGGCGGAAATTTGGTTTAAAAAAAAACAACAACCCAGATTTAGTGTACTGGAGAAAAACAGAACAATTCATTATACATCTTTTTACGTTACAACAAACAAACAAACAAAAAATTGAAGAACCCACCATCAAACAAACCAGTATTTTCTATGAAATAAATAATTAGTTATACTTAAAAAGAGCACATCCAGCATTCTCTATTACCTTATTAAAGCAACGATCATTTTCATGCAATGTGATGACAAGATGAAGCAAGAACTACACAGATACATAGATATGCACTGACAGGCATGGAAAGGCAGTAGTATCATCAGCATTTGCACACTGATTTTAATCAGATTCAACACATCAATAGCTGTACTGTACATGTTTGATCAATATACTCACACACATGGAGAAATTGACAATACATTTGCTGTGGAGATTATTTCAGCATATACATATGACAGACGCCATAGCTGCATGGTTAAGCCCATTCAACTTCAACTCTAAGGGTCAATAAGTCATTGGTTCGAATCTCAGTGACATCAAGTGAATTAAGGGTGGGGATTTTTAATATCGCCCAGGTCAACCTCATGTGCAGACTTGTCAGCACCTTAATTCCCTTCATGTATATAATACACATGCAGAAGAAAATATGCACGGTGAAAGATCCCATAATTCATGTCAGGGTTTGGTGGGTTACAGAAACACGAACATACCCAGCATACACCTCAAAATTAGAAGGCAGCTAGCTACCTTCATGAATGGCAAAAACAGTTGTATATACGCAAAATCTCACCATTGGTGAACCTTGAACCTCTAGCTGAGGAACAAAATAAATAGAGAGATAAAAATAAAATAAAGTGAAATTTCAGCATATATACCTTTGAAGCTTTGTCGAGTAACAAAACTTGATGAGCAAATGATATGAAGAAAACTAACACAATCCATGGTTGCACCATTTTCAACTTGCATCAGTAGCCTTTCTCATAAACTGTTGCCACCTGGACTTGTTAGATACAAAATGTGTTGTTTTGTATAAACTATTGTATTGTATTGTGTTGTATTGTAGTGTATTATGTTTACTGATATAAAATGTGTTGCTTTGTATTGTATTGTCAATGTATTGTATTGTATTGTACCCCATTGTCTTGTATCGCATTGTATTGTGTTGCATTATAATGGATGCTACAGCTGAGTGGATAAATTGTTTTCACTCTTATACACACAATAAAATAACTGCTACACACAAAATGACAAACGACACAGGCTTCAAATTCTAAGAACAGCTGTATCAAAGTTTACCTGATTACAACACATCATAACTGAGTATCCTGCACTTGGAGGACACATGCTGGATGTAAAGAGGTATCTTTCAACAACAAAAAACCCAGGACAAAACATTCTAGCAATAAAGGAAAAGACATTTTTTCCATCTTCTGGAGGATAAGGTATCTGAGTTTTGTTTTTGGAAAGCCCTGATGTCATTGTTATAGTTCTCTCTTGCCTCCAAACAAAAATAAACATGTTTAGGAAAATATTACTGCACACATAACACAGTACTTAACAACACTGAAAATTTTCCTTGGTTGTTATATATTTTAAAACAAAAAAAATGGGAAAAAAATAAGACCATCGATGACTGGATACAATGCAATAAGAATGATCAACATGCAAAGAAGCCCACATAAAAAAATAAGTGCACAAACTTAATACCACAGACGAAGCATGCGCCCATGGCAAAATGTCCGGTGTTGTGGGGGGGGGGGGGGGTTTGATACTTTTAACAGCAACCATCAGATAGCAAAGCACCTTACACAGAACTTAACGCCAACACAACACAGCACCAATTCCATAAAAACGCACCCACTTATTCCACAGCAACAAAACCTTATCTTCCTTGTTTATCATACAGCCTGCATACAGCCACAAAATATGCACAAAAGTGTGCTGAACAAAGACTGCAAGTAAAGTCTTTCCATCTACGTGTGGTTCACATAGTCATTTCCACAGGCTTCTTACAGAAAAAGGCAGGTGTTTGACTTATGCATAAATCTGACCCAGAAACACCCAGTGGACATGGGTGAACCCTATGTTACCAGCAGAAGGCTGACCGATCTGAATATGACCTATTCCAGATACATGTATATTGTATGCTTATAACAGAATATGCATGGTAAGTGTATTACAATACATTTGACCAGTGCTTGCAGCTGATCTGTAGTTGCTTCCCTTGGCATGTTTTGTGAGCAATTGTATGCTTTCAATTTTGTTTTGTTACCAAGTGATACCATCTTTTTGAAGCCAGATGTGCAAAATCAAGTACAGTACAGCGACAGTTCCAATTATCTATACCAACATGTATTTCATAGCTACTGAAACACACTGACTGAATGAGAGCAGAACAGTCTACCCTTGGAAGCATGTAAGAATCTGACCACAACTTGGCTATTACACTAAGTTCAGTTAAGTTTTTCCTAAGGATGCATCACTGCAAGCAATACAACACAACATCAGCAGGAAACTTACTTGGCACATCATTTACAGACAACTAAATGACCTCAAGTTGAAACTAAGGATGGGTGCAGTGTTTTCATATTTCTGCGATTCACTACAAATGCTTTAATATCAGATCTTTTTATCTTTTTTATTCTATACTTCCCCCCCCCCCCCCCATGTTTACATAATATATTCATGTGTGTGATCAAGGCACTGGCAGGACTGCATGTAAGACAATATCTGAGACACCACTCATGAGTGCCGTACAGATCCTATCACTTGCGTTCTGTGTTAAAAACAAAAAAATCAAATTGATTTCAGCTGACCCAACAGAATGACCAACACAACAAAAAAACAAGCCAACAAACACAACAAAAGACAATACACACACACATGCATGCACACACACACTCACACACACACACATCAAACACATGATTATATACAAGACATATAAATGGTTAATTATGCACAAAAATATCTAGACAAATGTATCAGAGCTCAAATTCCAGGATTTCTAAAATGAGGGACAAAGCTCCCCCTAAAATGTAAAATGGGGGACATTATCACCTGCCACCCCCTCCCATTCCAGACAGCCTACAGGTATAGAGGAAAAGGGGGACAGTTTGTTGAGTATATATATATACTTTGGTAAGATGTCATGAGACTTGGGCACAGTTAATCAAACACCTTTATAATCTTTTCTTTTCATGGTTCTGTTAAACCCACTGTCAGTCACCTGATCATTTCTCTTTATCTTCTGTAAGTTCTTGATCTACAACATCTTTATCATTCTTGTCTTCTGATCTTCATATATAATGCACCTTCATACATCACTTACATACTAGTGAGACCTTACACTGAATCAGCCAGTCCACAAAGCAATGCACTCACTCTCTTTGAGATGGAACAGAGAAAATCTTTTGTAATCAAATGGCTAGGTGTTTCTGTCACTTTTGTTCTCCTTTTCTAAATCCATCTCCAAATTTTTGCCTTGTTCACCATCTTCTTTTCAAAGTGATGAGCAACAGTGGTGTAGGGAAAATGGCAGTTGGTCAGACGTGAAGCGCTCAGCCAACAAAAACAATCGACAGAAAAAAAAGAAGAAAAAAAAAGAAAATGACCCTTGGTTTAACATCTGACTGCAGGTTATACACATGACAACTACTATGGAGAACCTGTGGTTCAATGATGCGGTCTATGTTTCGTTATGGCGGACTTGATAGGATGCACTGCATGAAATTTTTTGCGCCCAAAAGTTAACATTATACATTATGCCATGTAGCACCTGCAGTACTCGGTCCAGTGCTAAAATCAGCGTGCCCCTTCCTTCTACCCCCACACAATTCCCTTTTCTTCATCCTCCCCACACCATTGTGTCTCAAACCATGGTACGCTCGCGTGGATGGTGTTAGGTCAATCAGTCAAAGAGTTTAGCAGAGAAAATGAAGTTTCCAGGATAGCCAGGCTGGCACTGTTTACAGGACAGTTGGAACACAACTCAGTGTGGACCATTAACATGCGCATGCATGCACACACTCACACAAGCAATTGTCTGTGCTTACACACAAGACACACACACACACATACACACATACACACATGCAAGCAATTGTGCACGCTTACACGCACACCACACACACACACACACATACTGAGTTTGCAGGGACACACACACACGTTTTTTTAGGATTCCCCCTGTCCTCACCACACACACAAACACACACACACAGTGTATGCAGGGGTACACACAAGTTTTATTTACGATTCTCTCTCTCTCTTTCTCTCTCACTCAAAACACACACACACACACACACACACACACACACACACACACACACACACACACACACACACAACACAAACTCACACACAGAGATGATAATCAAAAACTGGGTAGGCCTAAGAGGTGGATGGCCGGAAGGATGGCAAAGTTTGCGTTATGCGAGACATGCACACTGTGAGCGGCAGGCCTGTTCTCTCAACACACACACACTCACTAGGCTAGATCTAGACACCAAAATAGACGAGATTTTCTCCAAATTTGAACCCTCAAAACTGATGAACACATCAACTAGACACAACAAATATTGAATTTTTAAAAAATATAAACATTAAAATTACAATCATGACTTTGCCAATGCCAGAAGAATTGCAATCAATTTACGGCACAAGCACAAAAATCACCACTCTCAATGCTAAACAAAGAAGAGCAGTCTGACGCGAACATCCAATCCAGCCGTTTGTTTTTTTTCATAACCCCTACCAAAGAATGATATACTGATTCAAATTCACTTCTTCGCATAAACAGGAGAACACAGCATTTAATATACTTGGAATATTTTTTATGCTGAAGACTATCGCAAATGTATCACAAAGCACTGAAAAGTTAGAAATCAAATTCTGTGTGTTCACTTTTCTCCACTGTATCAATGAAAAAGATGCCATGCTATTTTGAAGGTGGGGAGTTGGACCCTTCCATGCAGTCAGCACGTGAGCTAAGATTACTTCATTAGGGGCTCAAGTTCCAGTGAACTTAGCCAGTCACAGACTAATATGAAGACAAAAAAATAATGTTCACTGTGACGTAGAGGGATTCCATTCCTGCTTTAGGATAGCTAAGATGTTCCTCTAGCCATGTGAGAGAAAATTTTCACTCTAGCACCAGACATGAACTTATGAAAAAGTAGAATAAAAACAAGGACGTCAGCTGACGTCCTATAGGCACTGGAGAAGCACTTTGTTTAGGACGTCAAGTAACATTCTATAGGCAGGGAATTGGCTAAGTGTTGTAAATTAATTGTACCATGGAAGAAAAATTCAGACCCAGAAAGTTGAACATGTGATTTCCTACAGGGTGCACTCTTATGCTGGGCACTGCTCTGTGAAAAACATAGTATATATGTGACGCTCCACCACATAATGAGTCGCATTGCACCAGAGGTCAATTTTTAGTTACTGACATATTATCAAACTGCAATAAAATGGCTATACAATACAAAAAACAGATTGAAAATCAGACAATTCTATAAAAACCTATTACAAGTTGAAATGATAGAGTGCAGGAGATGACAAAATGAGAAAGCAACAAGTTTAGCATTGTAATAGGTGGTCAGAATGAGGGCTTGGGTATTTTTGAAACGCGTTTTAAAGCAAAAGGAGACAAAATTATGATTTGATATTTCATTATGAAGTAGAATAATGGCTATACTTTAATGATCAAAATCTCAAAATTGCCAACTTGACCCCACCTGCCTTTAATGGCTCCTAGCAGAAAAGTGGGTTATGTGCTAAGCGACTCATTTCGTGGCGGAGCGTCACATATAGATTTGCATTGACAAAAGAAAACAAGCAAGTTATACTTGATACAATACTCTGTCTCTCTCTCTCTGTCTCTCTCTCTCACACACACATCCGTAGTTTACTCCTAGTTTCAAAAGTCAGAAATGTAAACTAATATTTATGTCTGATTTTTCCCCCTCTGCAACAAGCAAACAAACAAACAAAAACAAACAAACAATGATAGCACATGATACATGCCATCAACAGTGCATGCGCGCACCTCCATGACAATGTGTGTGCATGTGTGTGCTTTCTTCAATTTAACGTCTCTTCACTCATAGTGATATTAGACGAGAAACAAAAGTGAAATAAAGTAAAAATGGTGTCACTTGTGTGTGTGAGTGTGCATGTGTGAGTGTGTGGGTATGTTTGCCAGTGTCCATGCCTACATATGGATGTGAGCGAGAATGTGAGAGCGTGCATGAGCATACTCATTTACAGGTGCGCCCGTGTCCATGCGCGCAAGTATGCGTGTAGGTTTGGGTTTGGTACCTAGGGTGTGTGTGGTACGTTTATATCCCCTTGAGTGACTGAGAGAATTAAAGATAAAATGAATAGAATAACCTCACCTACATGTATCTGTCCCTTATCAACCTTAAACCCAAATTCAGACCCCTATAATCTATTTCTTAAAGAAAAAAGAGGGGGGGGATGGGTATAGTCCTGAACAAATTAAATTTTGACAAGAAAATTTAGAAAAATACGCCAACAGGGCTTTTAACTAAACTTTTAACTATTTCAAACATAATCACATTATCAGCCAATATTTCTTCATATGACATTAATGAAAACTTCTCTATAACAGTACTGTGAAAATACGGTTGAAGTAGTTTACAGTGAAGAATTATATGCCTAGGTGATAAATCAGAGCCACAGATACACGTTTTTTTTCTTTGTTTTTAAACAAAATTTTGTTCTAAATGCGTCCAATCGAAATCTGTTTATCAGGCTTCTCAACAGTCTGTTATAACAATGGCACACTCTGTTACATCTCAATAAATCTCTCTGTGTGTGTGTGTGTGTGTGTGTGTGTGTGTGTGTCTGTGTGTGTGTGCGCGCAGACGAGATCGCACGCATGTATGTAACCTGCTTGAATGAGCAGCATGCATTTTATTTCATCTTATTCTTTCAGGTGGGTTTTTTGTTGTTGTTGTGCATCTCAATCTCATGAGATCACAAAAATGTACTGAAAAGATTGCAATGTTTGGAAAATCCCTTGAGATATTTCCTACGCGTGTGTTCATAATACTGCTCTCAGCTAGTCCTTCGCCACCTTTTTTTTTTCAGCCTTAACACAAGGGGGCACCTGTCTCCATCTCCACACCCTCCATCTTCCTTTTCTTCTACATTCTCTCATCACCCAGAGGCTAACTGGTGTCAAGACTTGGTCGCTTCCACCTGTAGCACTGAAAAACAAGTAGGCCGGCTGACTGCGTATATATATATATAGACATATAAGGGGAAGGGCCAGTGGTAAGTGGTTCTGTGAACCTTCCTGTCCTCCAACACATTTGCGGGACTGGAGATTCGTCTACTTAGCAAACAGCATATTACAGGCGTGGTCAATCAGACTGGTTAAAACCAAAACCCAAGTCCGTCTCCTACCCTGTTTAGGGTCATCTCACTTTTCTCCAAAACACCTTCCCCCCCCCCCCCCCCCCCCCCACACCCCACTTCAGTGTCCTTCCTTCATTTATCAGCCGTGTTGACGATGGAGGTGAGGCTCTTTTTCAGGAGAGGCTCAGAGGATCGGGTGGTGTCCAGGAAGTACATCTCCATGGGCTTGTTCCTCTTCCAGTAGCGCTCATTGGCCTGCTCCAGGGTCATGACGCTGCTGAGGGCCGTCAGCAGCCCTGCCTGGTTCACCATGAAGATGGCGTACTTGTCCTGGTTGGGCTGCGAATCTACACACAGAAACACTGGTCATGAAAATTCAGTTTCGTCCAGAATTTTTTTTTTTCTTTTCTACAAAAAATCAGTATTATCAGATTGTTTTTTTCTTTTCTAGAAAAATCAGTATCGTCAGATTTTTTTTTTTTCTTTTCTAGACAAAATGCTTTAGGTATTCTCATCAATTATGAGGTACCAACTTGTGTTAAGGTATTTAGAATGAGGGAACTAAAACTTTGGAAAATATTGGGGTTTGGGAGGGATTGGAGGAGGGGGTTGGTTTTTTTTTTTTAATTTTTATTTTTTGCTGCTTTACCTTCTGTAATGTTCCGTCCTGATGTTCGCATTCCACTCACTTCAATCTCCCTGCCACAGCCATACCCTGCCATGGATTGTTTTTTTTTTGGGGGGGGACCTACCTCACTCAATTCTGTGAGTCAAAAAAAAAGGGGGGGAGGGGTAGAGGACAATTAAAAAAAAAAAACAACTACAGAAAACCACTGCTATTATTGCTAATGTGCTATCTAACCAATTACAACAATGTATTATCATTTCAGAATAATTTTCATGTTTGTGCAGATTTCTCTTTGTTTCACAAAATCAGTGGTCTAATATGTTTCTTTCTTTGTTGTTTGGAATGTTCTGGTGAAACCCTATGATGCTAGAGCATAACAAATGCCTGCTAACAAATCCATCAGATGTTTTAACTCTTTGTTTCCATTGTTTTCCTTTCTCAGTTTCACTTAGTCCAAACCTAAATGAAGACAAGAAAATGCAAAGCTTCTTGCTCCTGAGGTTATACAAGGACTCAAATACTGCTCCTAACAATATGACCAAAACAAAATTTCTAACTGTCCAAATGCTCTCAATGTGCTACCTGAATCCATCAATAGAACAAATTCTCCATCCTAAGTCATCAACAGTTTCTTTTTCATTACTTTTTTTTAATGCCAGAGTTAAAGAAGGGGAAGGTTGCATGACCTACGTAAATCACATGTCCACAATACCACATCCTAGTGTCTATCATATTTATCTAAAATGAACCAATCATTGTTTCCCATACCTTGTGACACTAACAGGTGAGACAGGTGAGTGAATCAATAAGTTCTAAATGTAATTTCTATTTGGGGCTTTTGGGTCTGAAAACGACTATAATACTACAGTGAATGCCAAAACTTACTGTTACTGTAGTCAAAACTGGGGTCCTGTTCATCCAGGGTCAGGCGAATGGCCAGGTACTTTGATAAGTGTTCCACTGAAACACAGGAATTATCATCATGATCATGCAACAGTAAAAATAAAACCACCACCACCTTTTACTTAATAAAATATCTTGTGCAACATATCCTTCTTCACTAAGGAGAAAATGTATCAGCCAAATGAGAAATGTCCTTCTGAAATGAAAAATGGCAAAGTGTATTGTGATCAAACCAAGATTAAAAATTCTAAACTATACAAAAGTTAAAGTCCTCGCAATACATACGTACACAATGCAATAAATATCACCAATAAAAGTGACAATGATTATTTTCTGAAAAAGGTACTTTTAGTGGGTTACAACAACATACCTATCTTCCTTCAAATATCAACAGCAAAATAAATTAATGTGTATCCACTAACTTTGCCTTTTGCAGTACTAAGTACTTTCAAAACTTGAGTCAAAAAATCAGTGAGAGAAATAACTTACAAGATAATTTGGGTTCATACCACAGATAATTACTGTGAAACAACTAATGTAAAGCCAGTTAAAACAACATTCTTTTTCCTTTCAATAGAAGTAGACTACCCAAACAATAATTCCTCTCTCCTTTTTTTTCTCTCAAGTAACCATTCCAGATCAACAATAAATGTACAGCCCTTTGAAACATAGCACCTACATAATCGTTTCAGGAGAAACGTGCAAAATAAATGTCATAAATTTGAGTTAAAACTTTACAAATAATGATTATCTGTTGAATATAAAGACTCCTATTCAGAACTTACAATATGTACAAAATCACAAACAGCTGACATACCTGTGGCATTTGCAGTCGTTTTGATGAACCGCTGAATGTTGCAGTTGTCGGGGTCCAACTGATTAGGGTGGGGGCGAAAAACCAGTTCAATCTCACCCACCCTTGCAGGCACCTCAGGTATATTCTCAGGCATGCTGGATTCCCCCAGGGAATTTTCTGTGCTGGAGTCGTCGGAATAGCGTCGAAACCTTTTGCGGGGCAGAGTGTCATTAGAGGCGGATTCATCTTGCATCTCCGTGTCATGGCGATCTTCACTGTGGTCCCGCGTGTCTGCGTCGCGATCACCATCCAGGTCTCTGTCGCAGTCCATCTCCGCATCCGCTTCCCCATCAGCGTCGGCATCACCGTCGGCTTCTCCATCCAGGGGCGTGCTGGTGCCATCGATGTCTGAAGCAGGCTTGCGCACTCGTTGTGCTCGATTTAATGATTGAAGACGCAGTCCTGTAACAGTGAAAATTTAAAATATATTAATGTCTATTACACTACATGTATCAATCTATACTGGATTGCACAAGTGCACTCGTTTGCCTCCATTCCTGATTCCATAACTATTTGGGTAATTCTACAAAGTTGTGTATTACAAAGGATGCCACTTTAACAGCATTAGTCCATTAGAAATTACACAGAAAACATTCCCCAAAACGGAATGTATCCCATATTCCTCTTTTCAACAATGTCTGAATACATGTACAGCAATGCAGGCCAGATTAGTCATTTAGTGTTTTGACCATTCTAATTTTGTAAATTGTATCATCAACATACCAGACCTGAGGCTAGCACTCAACATTTCCGCCTCCTGTAATTGTAAAACAATAGCTCCAACGTCATCTATCCCGTATCCGCCTGTCTCATGATTATTTATTATGCTGAAAAAATGCAGGGATAATACAACCCTGACAATGACACTGACAATGTCAGTGTGACAGACTCCTATTTTCAATCAAATTCTAACTGACACAGTGACAGTGCTCACCATTCCATCTAACGATTGCCTTCTCAGGCTCCTGATCTGAATACAAAATAATGACAGTCTAGATCTAAATACATGTGTGACTCACTGACTGAGTAAGTCCAGATCGGTAGATGCTTTGGAACGTCTATTTCTGACATTGTAATACACTGATGATGTGTTTGACACTGTTGCAAGCCTATAGATAGGTCTATGAAACTGAAAGGTATAAATTTATCATTAATGCCTCATCTTCAGCGTTGTTAGTTTTCTCTAACAGTAACAGTATGATCAGTATCTCATCTGAAGCACAAAATGCAATCTACTGCCGCGTATTGGTCGTCTTCTATGTGAGTATGTCTGTTGTTCCTCTACCGCGCCCATGTTCCTCTTCCACATCTCTTCCACTTTCTATAAATTTACAAAGCACACAATACTATACAGCCTTTAAAAATAGACACGAACATCTGTTCATTCACACCATATTTGAGCAGACATGAAGCTAAGATAACAACAAACAAGACTGTCAAATTAAAGACAGGAAGCAGAGGGACACCTATAGACTTTTTAAGGTTAGACACGGGTCCAAAAGTGGCCAAAAATGTTAAAATCATGTTGGCTTTTATATATAAAAAAATTGCTGGATACATTTATGGAGATCTTCCTGTGTGAATCTAAATAATACAAGTAGTAAACATGTCTGTTGAAACAGGTTACTTCTACTTGTTATATACATAGATAAAAAGGTTTATGAGTTGGAAGCATTTAGTTTTGGCAGCCATATTTGATTGTTTCCATGGCAACAGTGCATAAAACTGAAAATTTCTTTGACTTTTAGGCTTTACAAGTGATGCCCTTTCAACATGTTATATGGCATAAATTTTAACATGGGTTTGTAAACAAATTTCACCAGTTTCGACCCCCATGTCCCACCTTGGTAAATTTGACAACTAACTGTGCATGTCACTGTGTCAGTGTGTGTGTGTGTGTGTGTGTGTGTGTGTGTGTGTGTGTGTGTGTGTGCGTGTGTGTTGTTGTGTGTGTGTGTGTGTGTGTGTGTGTGTGTGTGTGTGTGTGTGTCACTGTGTGTGTGTGTGTGTGTGTGTGTGTGTGTGTGTGTGTGTGTGTGTGTGTGTGTGTGTGTGTGTGTGTGTGTGTTCAAATTCATTTAATGTCTTTTCACAAATTGTGATATTAGACGGGAGGGGGGGGGGGGGAGTAGGTGGGTGTATGAGTGTCAGAAAAAGAGGGTGTGGTTGGCAATGTATGGGATAAAGAATTTCAGGGAGTCAATACTTGCTAAGTAAATTTTAAAAAAAAACAAAAAAAAACCCTTTTTGTCACTAACCTATTGAACTACAGTAAGCAAAAACGGGAAATGCAGTTCTAACAAACTCTAACAAAACCAGTAATTCCAATGAAAAATATAACTAAATAGTTAATTTCACATAAGAAAACACAAAATACCCCTCCCAGAAAAAGAACGGGAATACCCAAAAATAACTGCGAAAAATCAGCTACAATCAGCAACACAGGGTTCGCGCTAGGATTTTTTTAAACCGGTACTGCGAGTTGCCATTTCAGAGAAATCTTGACCAACTCCCCCAAAATCGGTCCCCAGAAAATAAAATCCGATACGTACTGTGAACAAAACGAAACTATTCAGTGAGGGGGTGGGGGAGGGGGGAATTGTTCGGCAGCAAAACTAAATCTAAATTGAACGCAAATCTCTCAGACTTTGACTGTCCTGCTGCTGCCACTCGCTTCTTGGGCACGAAGCCACGCAGGAAATAGGATTTTTTTTCTAGCGCCTGTGTCACTGTCTGTGTCAGTCTGTTGTTTTGCATGGCATCATTCGTGAGACTTATATTCTTCTTTCTTGTTTCTATGCTTAGCGCTCATCAAGATCTTTCGTTCAATTTTAGATTTTGTTGGCAAATTCATAGTCACAGACCCTCCCCTTTTCGCTTTTCGTAAGAGCAGGCCATCGTGTGCCGGTGGGAACAGATGACATTCACAAAAGTGCATACACATGGGGACTGGATGTAAAAAAAGCACAGGAGTGCTTATTCCATTATCCTCGATATAAAAGATTAAAAGAATAAAGAATAAATAAATCTAGGCCCCATTTACTCATTGTGAATGGAAGTTACTGTCATGCCGAGAAGAGCGCGAAGCTCTATTCTTTCACAGTAAAGCTTGCTGTTCTGCGTGCTAGGCTACTGAGGCTGGCGCCAAAGATGTTCGTTGGAAGGGGTGGTAGGAAGGGGTAGGTGCGTAAGCACAGTACAGGCGCATGACAGACTGTCAGAAAATGTCACTTCAGACTTTTTTTTTGAGAGGGAAATCTAATCAGTCACAGGCAAACAGAATCGGTACGTGGTACCGGCTGGTTCGAAAATTTTCGGTATTCCCTGTTTACAATTGGTAAAATACCGACAATTACCGGTTATCGCGAACCCTGCAACATCTCCTAGCCCTCACCCCCCAAAACCAAACAAAAATAAACAACAACAGGAATACAAATACCCAGTACAGGAAAAATACTACCCCCCCCCCCAAACGAGCGATTGTGTGTGTGTGTGTGTGTGTGTGTGTGTGTGTGTGTGTGTGTGTGTGTGTGTGTGTGTGTGTATGTGCGTGCATGTGCATGGCAGGTCAACTGAGTTCCTGAAAACAGAATTTTTTAAGCCAAATGGTTGAACTACCGTCTAGCAAATTATTCTGCTTACTTCACAGAAATGGCAAGCCAGACATTTAGAGTAAATAGAGTTTATCTGTTTGCTCAATACGATTCATGTTGCCAGACATTAGAGTAAATAGAGTTTATCTGTTTGCTCAATACGATTCATGTTGCATATCTTGATAAAGTATCAGCGGCCATTTTAAGCCTGATAAAGTGATATGTGGGGTGAAATCCACTTTCATAACTAAGAGTAAGAGTAACATTAAGCAGCCTTTAAACTTAAAAGTTTTTTTTTTTTTATACAAGACATTGAATTTACCTACCAAAAACTAATGATAATAATAATAATAACAATAATGATATTATAATTTATATATAACAATATATATATACGGAATTTATAGCTGCCAGTTTCCAGATAACAACAGAGTTCTGACATCATAGATTTTTTTTTAAAGGTGCTGAAATTATATAGCACATACTCAGATATTGTCATACTCATAGGCAAAGTTTGTGCAAAATTTTTATGCGAACAGTCCACATGTATTGGGAAAGAGGAGTTCTCTCCCACAACATAGGGTTAGTGTTGATAATAATATATTATAATCCACAATAACAAACAAAACCCAAAATAACAAATAAATCAATCAACAAAAATGATGTTTAACACTTGAGTGATACATTAATTTAAGAAAAAAAAAGATGACAATCATCTATCACCAACACGGCAACAGTCAGCACAACAAACAGTGAAACACTGAAACTGTATGCAAACTACATACATGTACAGTATGCAAGCTTATTATCTACAGTACATTATACAGTGTGTGTGCATGCATGTGTGCACGCATGCTTGTATCATGTGTGGCACTGTGTGTGTTGACTGTTGACAAAGTGGTGTGTGTGTGTGTGTGTGTGTGTGTGTGTGTGTGTGTGTGTGTGTGTGTGTGTGTGATATGGTGTTGTAATACAAGCATTGAATGGCTTTTTTCCTCTTTGTGTCATTTTCTATTTTTCCACTTGTTTTGAACTTATGATATTGTAGTTAATGTGTTTACTGCTAATGTTGTTATTGGTCTAGTCTTAGATAATGGTTTGATGACGAAAACTGCATACCAATTACCTTTGCTTGGATATTTTAATGTTGGTGTGCTATACATGTGGAAATAAAAATTTGACCTTGGCT
Organism: Stramonita haemastoma; assembly: GCA_030674155.1. Taxonomy (NCBI): domain Eukaryota; kingdom Metazoa; phylum Mollusca; class Gastropoda; order Neogastropoda; family Muricidae; genus Stramonita; species Stramonita haemastoma. The sequence goes on along the minus strand of CM060316.1, from coordinate 96,703,750 downwards.
TAGAAGTTACTTAGATTAGAAATTTGACTTGTACTTCAATCACTGAATCAGCAAAATCTTAACTCACACTTTTATCGACAAAACCTTCAATCTACTAATCTACCAAACAGGTAAGGTGATGAGAAAATCGAGTGTTTTGCTGTAACTTACCTTCTTCAATGCTCTGTCGCAAGGCATTCGTGTTGTGATGCTGATTCAGCGTAGCCAGTACTCTTTCTTGATGTTCTTCGTATTCCTCTCGACTTGGGTAGATTTTCGAAATTAAAGCATCAAAATTTGGATCAGGTCGAAGAGATCGTTTTGATACAAGTTTTTTCTGCAAGTGGGACATTCCTTATTGCCACTCCGTAGCGCGGTAATAATACAGTCTGAGCAAAACCGATGTAAACATTCTTTCGTGGTCATTGTACTTTTCAACATATCCAGACATATTGGACACATGAGCTCACTATGAAGACTTCTTGGAGATACTGCGATTTCAGTATTATCTGTTATTGCTTCCTGGGGAGTTCTGTGGAGCTCATATAAGCTCAGTTCCCATGTTTTGTTGGGAGCGTGTGTCACCTCGTTCGCCATTTCGTCGTTTTCACTTGGCCTTTTCTCACTTGAGCCTGCGTCGCGAAATGGACTTCCGCTTCCGTTTACTAGGCCTAATGAAGGGTACACATAGGCTAAAGGCTACACTCCGGTATTATTTTGGGGGGTCATGTAGTGTTTGTATCTAGAGTGGGGGTCGGAAAATTTTTTGTTGAATTTCACAGAAGTTTTAAAGTATGGAAAAATGCTTTGTGCACTTGCTTTGAAGATTGAGGACATAGAGCAATACCAGGGAGTCATGAGAAAGTTGGAAATGATCATCAAATGAGGATTGTTTATGCTCCTACAGCGTTGACCCCACGCATGCATATTGGGGTTATTTATTAATTTATTTATTCGTTCTTTTATATCGAGGATAATGGAGTAAGCATTTGTGTGCTTTTTTACATCCAGTCCCCGTGTGTATCCAGTTTTGCAAACCTTGTCACCTGTTCCCTCTGGCACACAATGGCCTACTCTTACAAAAAGCGGAACAGGATTTAACGTGTGCGCAAAATGTTCTGCGTGCGTTTGTACACGGGGCCTCGGCTTAAAATCTCATCCAGAGGATTTATAGGGGAGTGGAGTCTGTACTGATGTTAACTCCAGGAGAAAAATCCCCTCGAACGAGAATCGAACCTGGGTGTCAAATTGCGAGCTTAATGTTCTGACCACTAGGCTATCCCGTTCCCCGTGATGTTAGGAAGCTAGTAGACAGCAAATGAGTGAGGAGTACAGTGTTTGCTTAGATTTTTTTTTTAAGTTCAAAACTACCAAATTTGGGCAAAAACACATGAGTTTTGAGTCAGACACCAGTCTTTGTGAAAAAGTGTTTTTTATTTCTATGGATGCCTTATTACATGCAGTGTGAATGCAAGAGTGATATATGAAACTAGAAGGAAAAGTAGTCGAAATTAATACGGTTGTGTAGCCTAGGTGTTAGCTTCTGGGGTCAAGTAGTCAAGTTAAGATGATCTCGAGATTGAGGGTAAAAGATTAAGTTTCCACAACTTTTTTACATCATGCGCCCCCCCCCCCCCCTTCCCAAAAAAAAAAAATCCAGAAAATCGACTTGCAAAAGCATTAAAAGAAAATTATCAATTTCTGTTGAAAAGGGCTAGGCTATAATAGATTAGGGCTTTTCATTTTTTACACAAAACCATACCCTTTTTTTTCTTTATTGAAGATAGACCCTAATGGAATAAGCACTGTGGTTTTTTTTGCATCCAGTGCCTGTGTGTATGCAGTTTTGTACATTTTGTCATCTGTTCCCACCAGCACGCAAAACCCAACTCTTTCAAAAAAGCAGAGTAATATTTAATGTGTGTACAAGATGTTTTGCGTGTGTATGTACACTGGGCCTGGTTCAGTCTCATCCGAAGGACTTTTTGAGAGAGTGGAATAAGCAACTGATTTTAACTCCAAGGGAAACACAGAATCATGAGCGCATGCGCGCGTGCACGTGCGCACAAACAAATCCGATCCAGTCATGTTGTTTAGTATATAGCCCCTCCGACCACACAGGCCATATCGGGCTGTCACCTGGTCACACACACACAAACATGCGCACATGCGCACACACATCCATACATACTCCTACAAACATATCTACACATGCATGCCCGCGCGTGCACACACACACACACACCACACACATACACACACACACACACAATATGACTTTTTAAAGGTATGCATTATTTTTAACTTTGTGATATAGATTAAAAATCTGCGTCTTTTAGGAATGTTGAATAAAGTTTATGTTGGTGTCCAATAAGTCACGTTCTGAATAGGCAATAAAGTTTTCACAGTACAATGCAATGTAACATAATGCAATTTAATCCTATCCAACACAATGTAATGCGACATTCTGCACAATGCAGTACTAGACAAGAATTTATATCATAAAACAGTACTCCCCAGTGGGATGCCTGAAGTCTGTCAGTATGACTACTAAACTTTCTGGAAATTCTGTGCTAGGGATTCCCTCTTTTCTATCCCTCTCTTTGTTTCTGCCTCGTTCCTTTTCTTTTTGTTACCTCCTAGTCTATTTTCTGCCTTACTGGTCCATTCTCCTGTCTTTGCTTCAAACAGACTTAAAAGCTAACAATTCTCTCCCATGCTGAAGTCGGACGCTTTGGGCCCAACTTGTCAGGTGTTTAACAGCAGCGCAGTGCATTTTCGCTCATATGAGAGACAACAAAAGTTACTGTCTGAGCATTTGACATAAAAAGATGATGAAGAAAGAAGAACAACAAAAGCAAGAAAGAAGTACAACACAGCATAATGAAATACAAAATGCACAGCGCTTGTCACCTTTGAAACGCGTAAATTGCAGAGGCAGAAAGAGGACTATGCATACTCTCATGTGCACTCATCAAACACACGGACACTGTCCTTCTCGTGCATAAATGCATGTTTGCATTAATTTATTGATAAGCCCATACACCGATATTCACTCATAAGATGAACAAGTACAAGAACAACAACCAAAACAAGAGACTCGACACCCCATGTGCAAATGCATGCAGAATATCTTCCTCACTTGTTAAAACCTGTTCCGCCTTTCGGAAGAGTAGATCATTGTGTGCCGGCAGGCATGGATGACAAAATTTACAAAACGGCATACACACCGGAACTTTTATTCCATTATCCCCGAAATATAAGCATAAAATACACACACACACACACACACACACACACACACAAAACTAATAGATCCATCAATCTGACCCCCTGAAGTCTTTAGCAATTGGCTGTTATTAATTTTAATCAAGGAAAGTGGGACACACTTGCAATAATGGTGATAATGGTGGTTGCATCGATGATGATGATGATGATGATGATGGTGATGATAGGGTTGTGTGACCTAGGCAGGTAGTCCACATTTGCAATGATGATGATGATGATGATGATGATGATGATGAAGGGATGTGTGGCCAAGTGAAGTGAGCCACAACTGCACTGATGAGGATTATCAATTTATTAGGGGGGGGGGGACCGAGGGAAGTAGGCCATGCATTGATGATGATGATGATGATGATGATGATGGTGATGGTGATGTGAATGTTTCCAATGATGATGATGACGGGTGTGTGATCAAAAGAAATGGACCATACATGCATTGATGATAATGATGATGATGATGATGGGTGTGGTTCTATTTGTGATGATGATGATGATGATGATGATGATGATGATGATGATGATGATGATGATGATGACAGGGTTGGTGACCAAGTGAACTGAACAACACTCCCATTGATGATGATAATAAATTATATAATTATATAATTATATAATTATAAATTATAGGGGGGGGGGGGGGGGGGGGGGGGAGGAGGTGACCAAGGGAACTGAGCCATACTGCACTAATGATGATAGGAATGTTTGCATTGAATGATGAGATGATGATGATGATGATGATGAT
>CM060316.1:96667244-96694744 GCA_030674155.1 Stramonita haemastoma | reverse complement strand
TGTGTGTGTGTGTGTGTGTGTGGTGTGTGTGTGTGTGTGTGTGTGTGTGTGTGTGTGTGTGTGTTTTGTGTGTGTGTGTGTGTGTGTACGCACTGCGTGTGTGTGTATGTATGCGTGTGTGTGCGACTGCTTGTGTGTATATTTTGAATTTGCTAAAACTATAAATTATTGATTGCTTGTGTGTTGTATAGGTCGAATGCAAGCGCTTTGATTTGTTTATTATTATTCTTTATTAATTTTTATATTTTTTTATTTATTTATATATCACTATATAAATTCCATTTTTATTATTATTAGTAACTGCTGCAGGAAACTAGGCAGGACTGAAACTGAATGCCAAAAAAACCAAAGTCATGCACTTAGAAGTATCAGCTAACCAGCCACAGCAGAGCATAGGAATAAATAAAATCAGAGCTGGAAAACCTGCACAACTTCAAGGATGTGATCTCTGTCAAAACCAACTCAGGACCTTGCAGCAAGGACATCAGCTCAAGAATAGGCAAGGCCAAGCAAAAAACGGTTGAGTTGAGCAACACATGGAAGGACAGAGGCATACCAGCAAAACTGAAGGTAAGAATTTTATGCTACTTCATGAAAAGAGATGTAAAAGCCTGGACTATGAAGAAAGATGATGAAAATATAATAACTGCAGCAGAAATGGGGTTCTACAAGTGAAACTGACAGACAAAAAGAACCAGCAACAAGGTGTTCCAGTAATCAGCTGTCCATGAGCCCCCCCCCCCCAAACCTTCACCTCCCCTATTCCGGCAGACGAGAACATGCAGCCTCTCATTCCTAGCATCCTTTTCTGACCATTCTACCCCCTCCTCCTTCAAAGCCCAGGAAAAATATTTGACCACTGTTGTCAGCTTGTACCAAGGTATCTAACTCGTCTTTGTGTCCGCATGGGGGGGGGGGGGGGGGAGGCAGGATTAAGAAACAAGGTTAGTGTTAGTATTAACAGTCAGCATGCATTGGGGGTAGGGGCTGTTGGTCGGTCAGTCTGTCTGAATACATGTGGACACAATAGCAGGTAAACACAATGGTACATAGCTGTAGACACAGTGGTATGGAGCATTATTTAAATCATAATTTACCAGCCCTACCAGCTTAGGTTGCTATTTGATTTTTAAAGCAAATTTCAGTTCTGTTAGCAGAGTAGTTTTCTTCCCATGTCATTTTTTAAAAACTTGTTTTGTTCAATTTTGAGAAATGTTTAACCCAAAATAAAAATAAATGGTCAAGTTCAGAATAAACATGAGCAAAAAATGCTCTTTCCACTAGCCCTCCTCTTTTTTCATGTATTTCTAGAAACCTAATAGTACTAAAATTAATATGGTTCAGAGGATAACATCCCCCCACTGTCTGTCTTGGTGACACACCTATTTGCAATCTGCAGTTTGCTGACATTGATCTTAGAAGCATTAACATTGAACTCCAAAAACTTCTATGCAAGCTAGAAGAAGGACCTAGGATCTATGGTATTATAAGCAAGGTAGGAGAGTGGCTTAACAGGTATGGTATTACATGCAAGCTAGACGAATGAGCTAACACATATGGTATTGTATATGATTAGAAGAATGAGCTAACACATGGTATATGCAAGAAAGTATGAGCTAACGCTTATGGTATTATATGCAAGAAAGAATGAGCTAATGCTTATGGCATTATATGCAAGAATGAACTGAACGCTTTGGATGAGACTATAAATCGATGTCCTATGTACGAACCACGTAGAACATCATGCGCACATGTTAAAAACCTGTTCCACTATTCAGAAGAGTAGGCCATTGTGTGCCGGTGGGAACGGATGACAAAGTTTACAAAGTTACATACACAGGGGGACTGGATATAAAAAATCACACGAGTGCTTATTCCATTATCCTCGAAATAGAATAAAAAAAAAAATAATACATAAAGGTAAGGAGATCAGGCAAAGAAGAGCAAGGTAGACAGTACCAATAACATTTTATTTAGTATTACCACCATGAGTGTCCAACAACTTAAAGAAATAGACCCATTCAATTATCTTGGCTCCACACTGACCAAAGATGGCTCCTCTGTAGCTGAACTAAAGATCAGACAAGCCCTTGCAACCTCGGCCATGGCAGAGCAGTTGTAGCTGTTGTGTGTTGTAGCTCTTTAAGACCCTTGAAGGAGAGACAGTGATAGACAGAAGAAAAACTGGACAGCTAACATCAAAAGATTGGACCAGCTGCCAAATTACACATATATCAATGTAGATGCCAAAAGAATTGGCCTCTGTTTTAAATATTTATGCGACAACTTAAATCAAGATATGAGGTTGAAAAATGTGTTGCATCTATGGAAATGTCTTTTTTTTAGTTTTACTGCACAATGGTGTACATATCTACCTCTGTTAGATTAGAGCAAACTATATTACTGCTGGATGAGTCAGTCTGAAAGGTAAAATCCGTTTACTCAACTGAGCAGTTTAATTGTGGTGGTGTGTGTTTATGTGTGGGTTTTTGTTTTTGTTTTGGGTTTTTTTGTGTTTTTTTTTGTTGTTGTTGTTTTGTTTGTTGTTGTTGGGTTTTTTTTAACAATGTTCTATCAGTTGTGTATGTGGAGGTTATGTATGTGTATGCCTCAACATGTCTATATGCTTGGGTATTTATGTTTATGCATGCATGTACATGGGTGTATATGTATATATGACCATTTGAGTTCATACATTATCTAAAACATATCCTACTAGGTTGTGTATCAGTTTGTAACCTTATCCTTTAAAAAAAATTTTCTTTATAAACTTTGATATGAATCATTTGTGGATTAATGCTTACATTATACTGGTCTGTGTACACTATTTGAAAATTTTTAAAAATTAAAAAAAAAAAAAAAATTGGACCACCCGTGACATGGCAATGTTGCTGCAAAAGGCTGAAGACAAACCAATGTGGGGAAATCCCTCGTACCCCTCCAACAACCATCTCTGTCAAGGAACTGGTGACAATCAACCCAACATACCCTGCCTCCTCTTCCTAAACACCACCTTCTCCTTAACACCTCTCCTATAAAATGAACACCTCTCCTATTAAAATGAACACCTCTCCTAAAAATGAACACCTCTCCTACAAAATGAACACATCTATAAAATGAACACCTCTCCTATAAAATGAACACCTCTCCTACAAATAAAATGAACACCTCTCCTACAAAATGAATACACCTACCTCTTCCTACAATGACACTCCTAAAAATAATGTACTCCCCAATGCTTTCACACACACCCCCTACACACCACCTTACTTCGACTAAGACTATAAACTGTGGTCCCATGTGTGAACACATGCAGAAATTTTGTGCACATGTTAAAACCTGTTCCGCTTTTTGGAAGACTAGGCCATTGTGTGTTAGTGGGAATGGAAAACAAAATTTACACAGCTGCATACACACGGGGACTGAATGTAAAAAAAAGCACACAAGTGCTTATTCCATTAACTTTGAAATAAAAGAATAACAAAAATCACTCAAAATGATACACATGTCTTTAAAAAAAATTAAAATAAAAAAAAACTCCCAATGCAAATTACATACCAACTACAGTTTCAGTTAAAATGACATTTTCATTAAAAAAAAAAAAAAAACTAAAACAGGCTGAAATGGGGATACCAGCCATTCTGTTTCAGTTATAAAATGACCTCAAATTATAAAAAAATAAAAATAAAAAATAAAAAAGGACTGCATTCCTCTGTCAGCTCTCTTTAGCCCATTTTCCATTCAATTACAAGACATTTTTCTTAAAGGAGCCATCTGTTCTTTCTTTGCTTTACACACCTCTCTTCACAGGTAAAAAGTCCACAACAACAACAGCAGAACCTCTTTCCCCTCTGTCTCCACATGATGCACTGTGGTGTCCTTGAAGTCTGGTGATGTCCCCCTCCGTCCTGGAGATAAAAAGAAACATTCTGAGGGCTCTGGTATGCTTACACATGAGTTTTAAACAACTTTCATTAGTTAAACTTTGTCAACAATTCATCCAAGCAAGTAGCAAGACTACAAAGATGAAGTGGTGTGTGTGTGTGTGTGTGTGTGTGTGTGTGTGTGTGTGTGTGTGTGTGTGTGTGTGTGTGTGTGTGTGTGTGTGTGTTGTGTTTGTGTTCAAGCATTGCTCTGCTTTTTATTTTTTGCTTTTTTGGGGGTATGTAAATTTGTTTATAAACTTTCTTTTTTCGGAGAGTAGGCCATTGTGTGCAGGTGGAAATATTGAAAAAAATTATAAACTGCATACAAAAAGGGACTGGATTTAAAAAAGCATACAAGTGCTTATTCCTTTAATCCTTGAAATGAAAAAGTAAAAAGATTAATTAAAACCCTCTTTCTCATCCAGAGTAAAGTAAATTCCAATCTTATTTCCTGTGATCTTTGAAATGCGACACAAGCAAAAACACTGCTGCATGATATTTTGTTGTCATCCTGTATCATGGTTTCAACACCTATTTACCAGAACAGTACAGGTGAAATGCCACATGTTATGGGCAAAAAGCTGTCAGACCTCTGGTGACAAAAAAGGCAAGAAAATTGACTCTAAGAGCAGTACATTGTGTGTGTGTGTGTGTGTGGTGTGTGTGTGTGTGTGTGTGTGGTGTGTGTGTGTGTGTGTGTGAGAAGAGAAGAGTTACATCCCTTATACTGTTTTTCAGGTTTCACTGGGGGTTTTTGTATGTGTGTTTACCAAACTAATTTTTTTATTATCAGTAAATATGTTTTTTCGTATCACGAGGTCTTAATAACTATTTTTAAAAGTCTGATAGGCATGTCTCTTACAGGCAAAAAGACTCCTGGTATTTACTTTTCTTTTCCACCACTGTTTGAGACTCCCTGGCTCATGTACACAAACCCTAAATATACTAAGCGACTATGTTAATTCACTGTGCACGAATACCGAGTATGATATATCTTGGAATCCATTACAATTTTGTCTTAGGTGTACCTATTTTTTAGAGGTGGGGTATCATGTACATTCTGACAGCAGTACAGACCATGGTGTTGTTAAAACTATGCTCTAACAGTTTTTTTATAATTTGTTTTAGGAATGCAATTACTTTTGCTAAACTGTGGTGCTGATCAAATTGTCATGAATTTTAAGAGATTTAATTTAAAGTTATTCTTCATAAAGCAAGATTTAAGCTGGCCAGTGAAACAAGTACAGTACAGACAGAAAAGAGTAAATAAAACCATACCTGTTCAGTCCCCAGTGACTTGTCCAAAGCAGATTCTTGGGCACTAATTCTGGCTCCACAGGCCTGAAACCAGTATGTAGCTTTGTAAGCTCAGAGACTACAACTTTTAGATGTTTACATGTACACTGGCAAATTAACATTACTCTTAAAGATCGTTGTCTAACATTCAAAATTTCAAACGATATTATATGAATTTCTTGTTTTCTTCAGATAATCAAGCATTAGTTTTCTCAATTTTATTTTCTAATGTGAATGCAGGAAATTGATTTACTTTTTTTCTTTATCACTCTGAAAATGGAGACAAAAATCCTCACCTGCACAAAAAATCTCCTCACTTCACATATTTTTAAAGAACTCATTCGATGACTTTTAAAAAGCTATGGATAGGGTAGCAAACTGATGGCGTAATATGAGACACTGGCCTGTTATCTAGACAAGTATTATTGATGTTCTCATGACTGATTAATTGACAATGTACATTAGCATCTCCATTAATTTCACTTTATATTTGATTTGCATCGATTGAAACATCAAAATGTTTCAATTTATTATTTTATAAAATGCATTAATGACTCATCAAAACCATCACTGTTTCAATTTTGATTCATTAGGTCAAACCCTAAGTAGTCACTTTCACTTCTTTGAAACTTGTAAATTCACCGTTATTCTTTAAAGATGCTTTCATATTTATATAACCTGCTTTCCTTTTCATCTCACATATTACCTCTACATAGTGTGATATTCCACTCCTCCACCAAGATGTTCATGATGGCTGTCGTTCCACCATGATGCCCATTCCTTGTCACTGGATTCAGTTCACCCCCACAGTTCCTGAAAGTAATAAATGATAAGCTACACTGAAAATTCCTTTGGTTCCTTGTCTTGCACATTAATTATCTGATATTTCATTTTGAAACGCAGTGAACTAAGAATGTACTTTACAGATATTTTATTCTTTACAGCCCTTGTAAAAATTCACCACTGCATTATTTGCTTAGATATTAAAATGACTTAACATTTTCAAAGACCAAATCCACAAGGATTACTGCAAAACAATGTCACAGTCTATCTTCAAACCCCTGCCACTCACTCTATTGCAAGCTTTTACCCCCAGAATCAGCTTACCAATGTATACGAGAGCAGCTGAAATTGAAAACAAAAAATATGTTGTTACCTGAACATTTTACATGCTGGTTTTTCTGAAGTACACACTGAAGGACACAGTGAAAGCTGTTGCAAGAGCCCTTTACATGTCAATGAACTAGTGACACAAAACTATGTGGGGCTGAATGGATATTTTAGTAATTTTCTCACCTGCATTTTGTCACAGAAGTTCCCCCTTAATGCTGGCAGGTGTTGACATCAGCGGCAGCAGCTATCTGATGACAAACCGATTCTATTTACATGGCAGTGAAACATCTTCATGATAAAATGCAGACCTGCAGGAAGACAGATAGATAGAATGAAAACAGGAGAAGACAGAAATGCAAATACAAATACATAGACAGGCAGGCAGAATGGATGATACACAGACAAATGCATCACATAAACAAATACTAACGCGGCAACACACACACACACACACACACACACACACACACACACACACACACACACAACACACAATGTCACAAAGAATGATAGACAAAAAGACAAATGCATCACATAAACAATTACTAACATACACACACAATGTCACAAAAACTATAACTAAAAAAAACGAATGTTACCAAGTGTCCTGATGTTTTCTTAGTGACCGCTGTCTGAGGCAGGTGCTGAACTTCACCACTGCTGGTCAGGCTTCCATGATACCTGGTAAAAACAGGACATCATTCAATTAGAAATAGCATTTATAAAAGCATAAAAACAGTAAACTACAAAAGATACAAGGGGTAAATGTATAGAATAACTAACACAACAGGTCATTTACCTTATCTCATAATACTAACATGACCACAGCTGATTGCACTTACATAGTACTTGTCAAACAGGTGTCCACCACGAAAGAGACAGCTAGCACAAAACAAGTAGCCAAAACCCAAATGACAAAGAAAAAAGTACAACACAACATGCAAATGAAGTAGTAAAATTACTGTAATCACAGTAACAATGAAGCAAAATGCACCAAATAATCATTAAAATGGTGAAACACCTGTACTACACTTGTCAAAAATAGCATGTAAAAAATGAATCATAACTTAAATCAAGATAATAATACATATATAAATAACTAATAAGGCAAAAGCAAATAACACCTAAAACAATCAGAAAATAATCAGTCATTATGAAATAATTTTTTTTAATGCAAAAAAGTACACACAATCAGTATGCAGAAGTATACCTCTGTGAAGAAAGGATGCAGCTTGAGATGACTGTTCCTTCGCGCTTGTTTCCAGCCCTAATGATCCTGAAAACAGAAAATTATCATCAGTCACCATGAAAATGGTAAAGTTTCATAAGCACAAAATATACATTCACACATTCACAATACTTTCAAACTGGATGAAGATTAAACTTTACCAAAATCCCTTCCCCAAATGATAGTGTAATGAAATCATCTAATAAATCACAAATAGGCAATTTCTCTTACATACATAAGCATTCTTTAATATGCAACCCTATTTTACCAATACTAATTATTCAACAAACACTGCTGGACACAGTTGTAGAACATGTGCCCAAGGATTTCAAAACCACCAGTGAACTAAGAACAGAATATCATAATTTTCAGACTGCATAGTTCATTTATTCAAAACCATTTGAGAAAAGGATCCTTTTCTTACCTGTCCTTGGTTCTGCTTCATGCTGGTAGGCATACTGTCAGTGTGTATACTCCTTCAAGGTCGTTTCTCTGTTAACAAAGTGGATTCTTCTGCATTGAAAAAACATTTTCAAAATGAAATACATACCTATCTCCATAAAAAAGACAAAAATGGCAAAGGACAGACAGATATGGAAGATAAGACAAATGCCAAGCAAAAGACAGACAGAAATGGCAGACAAAGACAACCAGAAATAGCAGATAACAGACAGACAGAAAAGGCAGACAACAAACAAAAATAGCAGATAACAGACAGACAGAAATGGCAGACAAAAGACAAGACACAAATACACAGTCCTGCTATGGCAGAAAAAAACAAACAGAGAAAGGGGGCAGAATAAAACAACCTTAAAACTACAGCATCTTAATAACTTACAGATATGCACAAAGATCAGACAAGACAGAAAGATACAAAAAAGCGACTAATCTGTACCTTATGGCTGACGTGATGAAGAAGGCTTCATGATGGTGCTGGGCCTGTCTGAAACTCTGAACCTCATCTAATTCCTGGTAAAAGAGATCATCATACAGAAAAAAGCCCACATGTATACATAATAAGCTGCTGGTCCCAACTTTCAAACCAGAAATGTCAGTACTGCTGTGAAAGGTTGAATACAGACCAGCCTGGAAAATAATAAAAGTGTTGCCTGCTGATAATGTTCATGTCCCTCTGAATAACCATCTGGTCAAGGGACAATGATAATAATGAGAGGTGAGGAGGAGGAGGATGGAGGAGGAGGGAGAGGAGGAGGAGGAGGAGAGGAGGAGGAGGAGGAGGAGGACCATCTTGGTCAAAGGACTGACAAGACGACGACGACGACGACGCTGCTGCGCTGATGATGATGATGACCATCTTGGTCAACGGACTGATGATTTTGTTGATGATTATGATGACAATGATGATGACGTTCTTCAATCTCCTGCAAGACCTTTGCCCTGCTTGTTTTTGTTATATATGTACTCTTTGGTTGGAGAGTTTTGCACTTAGTTTCCTGTTTTGGGTGTTGGGTGGAGGGTTTTTCTTTTAGTTTAAGTTTCCTTTTTTGTTACTGAGCATTTCTTGAAGATGATTTTTCTTTTATTGGTTTAGGGGGGGGGTTTCGGTTTGGTTTTTTAAGGTTTATTGTTTCATTTTATTTTGACTTATTATGTTTGGTTCAGTCTATGTAATGTTTGGGTTTCTTTTTTTTAGTTCATTTTAAAGAGTTATTTCTTATTTGTTTCTTTTAAAGGGTTATTTTTTTATTTGTTTCTTTTAGTTCATCTCATAGGTTTTTAGTTTCATCATCTCTGAGCACCAGTCCAGCTGTTTTCACATCACTCATTGCGAACTTACCACACACACTGTGTCCAGGCAAATCTCACTGTACTCAAAGCCTGAGTTGACCTGGAGCTTTGTTTACAAGCAGGACCGGAACACAGCCACCAACCAGGGGAGCCCTTGTAGTGTTTGTTTCTTTCCCCCTTCAATTATCCATTTTAGTTTTTCGATGTTTTTTGTTTGTTTCTTTGGTTTGTTTTTCTTGTTTCAGTTTTTTAGTGGCTTTTGTCTGGATCCTTGCACGAGTTCTCCATTTGTTTTACTTTTTTTTAATTTTCAGTTTTGTTTCCCCTTTTTAATTCATTGTTTGGTTTATTTCCCATTTTGATTTTATACTGTTTTCATTTTTATTTTGTCTTTTGCAATGCACCACCTTGAGTTGCACTCCATTCATTTTGTCTTAATTTACCTAACCTTGCGTAGACTCAACTCACAAATACACAAAACATGTTGTCTCTGCTGTAGCTCAGCCTTGAAAGACCTCAAAATTTGCAATCTTATGCATCAACTGTACAAGTATTGAACTAAAACTAAAATATCACAATTCAACAGTCCAAGACCAGCATACCTTCTGGTCCCAGACACTAAGTCAAGAATGCCCTTCAAGTCTTTCCTAAAGTATTTTTATCATCCCTTCTCCATACCTCAAGCGATCTTAAGAAAGAAATACGTACAGTGAAGATGTCCTGAACTCTGCAGGATTGTAGTGCATGCTGACACCTTCATCCATCCTAGTGTCCTTGGTGACAAGGTCCATCACAGCTAGCCTGTGTCTGTTAACAGAAATAAACATGTGTGTCACTAACATGGCACTGTAAAAGCAAGAGAGAGAGAGAGAGAGAGAGAGAGAGGAGAGAGAGAGAGAGAGAGAGAGAGAGAGAGAGAGAGAGAGAGAGAGAGAGATTGTGTGTGGGTTGTGTGTGTGTGTGTGTTTTTCTGAGTGCATTAATTTTTCATGTAAAAAGATGAACATATTTCTTGCAGGTAATTAACTTTGCATCCTTAGAAATAAACCCCCTTTTCTTTTGACTCATAAATTACCATAAAGCTTGTAGATTTTTTTTTTTACAAAATCAATATGCACACTGGGTCATATTCAACACTTCCTTTTTCCCATATAAATTATAATGGGTCTAAGAGAACCATGGCTGTGACACTATGTATGCATTCTGCATCAAGTTGAAGTGAACAATGGTGTGATATTTTGCAATTACATTTAGTAGTGCAACAATTATGGCTCTGAGGGATTGAGCTGCTCAACAAGTCAACAGGACCCTCTTTATTTTCCAACACCAGTTCTAACACATTCTGTCATTCCTTTCATAGTTTTACACATGCTCAATTTGCATAGCATCTTGAATCCATTACCCCCCCCCCCCCCCCCCCCCCCCCCCCCCCCCCCCTTTTCAAATCACAACTGAAGAACCAACCAAGGCTGCTGGAATGGATGACAAGAACATACACAAAATAAAATTTGCTACCTGAAAAGGGATGGGCTTTTCCAAGAAAAAGTTATGTCCCCCCTCCCAATTCCTTTGTAGCTTGAATTAACAGTTTGGCAGCCCAGAACTAGGAATAAAATTTGTAAATATCCCAAATGATCTGAATTTGAACAGATGACATAATTTTCAAAATGCTTCACAGTGGTGTCCTGTAGACACCTTCACAATCAGAATGCTGTTACGTTTATATGCTTACTTAATTGTGACTTTGTATTCACTATTTGGTTGGCAAACGCTGCAATACACAAAATCCTACCATGGCATTGATGAATCACACACTCCAAATCTCACCGATAAACTTCTTTTTCCTATTACTAAGTACGGAAATGTAACCCACGAATGTTATATGACACACTTAAAAATGCCTGAAATCTGATTTGAAGACAAACCGAAATTCAAAGCTTACTTCCACCCTCATTGTGACCATGTGAGATTTTCAAACTCTATATTTGAAAAAGGCAATTGAAAATAATTACCTTTGAAAGTATGTGTGGGATCATTTCATCTGAGAACTTCAAAAAAACTGGAGACTGTAGCCTAACCACTTAAACTCACAAGCAACTGGTTCATGTGTCAACACCAATATTGAACTTACACTCACCTGCTAAGAGCGCGCCATGTTAGGTGGCGAAGAGGGATAACTCTATGTGTCTTCTCATTATTCTAGCGAGGGGTAGGCCTTGGGCCTATCGCTGTTCGTGTCAAGTTTAAGCAGGTTAACACCAACAGCAAAATAATGGAAGTAGACAGGATACACCTGCAGATGTGCAGTGTGAGCAGCAGCAAGCTATCATTGTGCAACTACTCTGTATTCCTAAAAGAACATGAAATTGATTTAATGTTTGTCTCTTTATAAACACACACACACACACACACACACAACACCACACACACAATATATATATATATATATATATATATATATATATATATATAATATATATATATATATATATATATATATAATCACGGCTGACACAAATGAAAAAAAATCCCACTCTTAGTTGGCGGCTAGCACTGCACTCCGTAACCGAAATTCCATCCCATTGCTATCTAGGGCACCCACGGTCAGGGGTCAAAGTCTAAGCATCTCGTGGCACCGCTACACTGTCCTTCTTTGTTGTCTATTAGCTGTATAGTAGCCACTGAGCGAATTTCTATTTGAAAGACATTTTTACCATACGCTGCCAGATTCCCGTCTTTTTTTTTTTTTTTTTTTTTTTTTTACAGAGTTCATACTTTGGTGAATAAAATCTCATACTTACTTACCTGTTTGTAGTGCGGAATTTTGTTAACTATTTTACAAAATTTTTTTAGGTACAATGTGTTTACCAAAAAATGAAGGTTGAGTGTCGGCTTGTTCTTGATTTTCAGAGGCAAAGCATCTTTATCTGTGAGGAATTCTGTGAATTTTGTTTTTACCAGACTGTTCTCTTTTGTATGCGCCTTTTCTTTTATGTGAGTCTTCTACTTGATCGTGTAGTTTGATAACCATGTGTAAAATTGTTAACTCCTTTTAGTGCTGCTGTGTTTGCTTGTGCTTTCTCGGTGTATTTCAAGTTTATTTTGTTTGTATCAGTAATTGTCTGAGCGTCAGCCAAGTGCATTATTCGTGCATGAGTGCATTCTGTATGTGTGTGCATGTGTGCGCACGTATGGTGTGTGCGTGTGAAGTGTGCGTGTGTGTGTGTCATGCATATATGCGCGTGTGGTGCGCGGTGGCGTTGCGCGTGTGTGTGTGTGTTTATTCTTTATATCGAGGATAGTGGAATAAGCACTTGTGTGGTTTTTTTATCATCCAGTCTCTGTTTGTACGTGTTATGTCCATTTTGTTATCTATTCCCACCCGCACATAATGGCCTATTCTTTCAAAAGCGGAGCATGTTTTAATGTGTGGGCAAGATCTCCTGCAGCGTTGTGTGTGTGTGTGTATGTGTGTGTGTGTGTGTGTGTGTGTGTGTGTGTGTGTGTGTGTGTGTGTGTGTGTGTGTGTGTGTGTGTGTGTGCGTATGTCTATCTGTCTGTCTATCTGTTTCAACATGATCAGGAAATGCGTTTTGTATAGTATCAGTAATATCAATGAAATAATATATTTTTAAAAGCCAGAGTCATTTGTGTAGTGTAGGCCTACAATACTGACAAGTATTAATTTTCTACTGTGTGCTTGGGGCCATATAACCTATACTGGAATTCGTAAACAAACCTTCAGCTGTAGCAAGGAAACGCTAAAAGCTGATGAAGCAGTGGGTTGTGTACCTGCTGTATTTTTCACGCGCCATGACCATGCAGTAGTGTTTACAGTGAATCAGATAAGCCTTGGCCAGCACTAAGACTGCCAGACTCTCACCCAGCTCTTCATCGCCCTGCTTCGCGCGCCGTAGGCTAGCCTATTAGGCCTAGGGGTGTTCACTAGGCCTATGGCCTGGCTGTGCCAACAGGGAAAATATCTCAGCCAAAAAGACAACTATTATTATGTACTAGTCTGCACGCAGACATGTTCCATGTTTTCTTTATGTTCATTGTTTGTATAATTATCAAAATGACTGCTTTTGTAGAGAGAGAGTTAAGAATGTCTTATTTTTGTGATTGTGTTTTTGCCTGTGGCTACTGTTTATCATCATCTGTGTTTGACTGCTGTACATCAAACAGTACGAAAGAAAGTATAAGGAGTTTGGTGTCAAAAGAAAGAGAGATTCTTTATTCTTTTATATCGATGATAATGGAATAAGCACTCATGTGCTTTTTTACATCCAGTCCCTTTATGCATGCAGTTTTGTCAATTTTGTCATCTGTTACCACCGGCACACAATGGCCTACTCTTTCGAAAAGTGGAACAGGATTTAACGTGTGCGCAAGATGTTCTGCGTGCGTTCGCACGCGGGGCTTCGGTTTAGAGTCTCATCCGAAGGATGAGAGAGAGAGGAGAGAGAGAGAGAGAGAGAGAGAGAGAGAGAGAGAGAGAGAGAGAGAGAGAGAGAGAGAGAGAGAGAGGCAAAGGCAAATTCTTTATTCAGGATAATAGATAGTTAGAGAGAGAGAGAGAGAGAGAGAGAGAGAGAAGAGAGAGAGAGAGAGAGAAGAGAGAGAGAGAGAGAGAGAGAGAGAGGAGAGAGAGCACATCTGTATAAAAAAACAACAACATAAATAAGAAAACTTGGACCTTTACATGCTGTTATGCTTCTCCAAACATGTTCAATAATTTAATAAAAAGATAGTAAGACTAAACTATAACATTTTGGCGATATTACAGCTTTTGTATCTTCAACAAAACAGCAGGAAGACCAGACAGAGAGTAAAGGGAGAGACGGCAAGGAAGGATGGTCGGTCATGTGTATGACAGCCTGACAATAGACAGAGAGCAGCAAAGCCTTTAACACTGTAGGCTAGTTATGAAGAGGGAGGAGTAGGTAGAGGAGGAGGAGGAGGAGGAGGGATGTTGCTCCCAGCATCTCTTTTACTGGTGTTGAGTCATGTTCTCAACGAGAGGGATGTAGTTTTGAAAATCTGAAAGTGAAAGATACATGTATCCGTGCATGTATGTATGTATGTATGTATGTATGTATGTATGTATGTATGTATGTATGTATGTATGTATGTATGTATGTATGTATGTATGTATGTATGCATGCATGCATGCATGCATGCATGCATGATGATGCTATGTATGTATGTATGTATGTATGTATGTATGTATGTATGTATGTATGTATGTATGTATGTATGTATGTATGTATGTATGTATGTATAGCCTACTGAATACTCTATGGTACAGATCTGTCAGATCGCTGTACTTGTGAAGTACTGGATAAAAATCAGCCGGGTTTTAGACCTATAAAAAAAAAAATTGAATCCTACACTGGGTCCTGTCAGCAGTGACAACAGCGTCCTTGCATTTTAGTGTTTTTATATTGATTTTCTGACAACTGACTTGGTATTGTGTTTTGTTGTTGTTTCAAGCTGAGGGGTCCAATCCAATCTTCTTGTTGATAGCTAGCCCCACTCTGAGGGTTTATATCTATACAAGTAGTTACGCAGTTTGACTCTGCACTGTGTGATGAAAGAGGGAAGGATTTTTTTTATCTTTTTTACATGTCAGGTCTTCAACATGTGATTTTAACTTCTCACATTTTAACCCCTTGAGGAGTCAATCAGGCACCACAATATTTATTTTCAAATTTGAACTTGGAATAGCCTGTTCCTCCCTGGAAGCAGGGTGCATGCTGGGTAGGTTTGTATTATCGCCTCACAGGTCACTCATAGCTGGCCTTCTCTTCTAAGACAAGCAGTCAGGATTTTGAGGCACACATGTGCAGGACGATCTGCATGTATTCACACATGGGACCTTGGTTTACACTTCTCACCTGAAGGTGCTATAGCTACGGGGTAGTGGAATCAGCCGTCACCAGTGTAGGGCCTAAACTCTAGGGAGGAAAATCCTTTTGTAGACTCAAATCTGTGCTCTGAGGTGAACATCATATTATGAGTATGAGGGACTCTATAAGCGGAGTAGTTAAGATTGATTGGGGTCAGCTCGATAGATCCCAGGGTTGATAGATCCCAGGGCCCGACAGATCCCAGGCTCAATAGATCCCAGGGTCGATAGATCATTAGTTTATGTTGGATTCTAGCAGATGGGGCGTGTGTGTGTGTGTGTGTGTGTGTGTGTGTGTGTGTGTGTGTGTGTGTGTGTGTGTGTGTGTGTGTGTGTGTGTGCCTAGTACATTGCTTCAAGTAGTCTTTTCTTTTGTTTATTACCAAACCATGTTAAGTCTGACGATTTGGCATAGCTTTTTTCTTTTGTTTTATTACCAAACGTGTGAAGATTGATGGACTTTGGCCATAGTTTTTTTTTTCTTTTTCTGTTTTTTCCTGTGACAATATCCACATTTTTTTTTATATGTCTTCCTCGGGAGTTATTGGTGATCAGTTTGGTCTTCTCTGCACTGATTTCCATGCCGTATGTTTTACAGGCCTTGTTAGGCGTTCTGTTAAGCTGGCAAGCTCCTGTTCTGATCCTGCTAGTCCGTCAACGTCATCTGCGAGTGGAGGTTTGTAATCGTTCTGCCACCAATGCTGACTGATCCTTTATGGTGTTCCAGTGCATCAGCCAGGATTCTCCAAGGAAGATGTTCAAAAGAGTGGGTGAGAGTAGACGTCCTGCCTTACTCCAACTGTTGTTCGAAACCACTCTCCAATGTTGCTGTTGTAGTACACTGCACTGGTGGCCTTGCTGTACAGCTCTTTGATGACTCTGATCAGTTTGCATTGATGCTGTACAAATTTATTGTTGCCCACAAAGCTGCAAGCCACACTCTATCGAATGCCTTCTTAAAAATAAATAAATACGTGGTAGGGTCTTGCTGGTGTTGAAGGGACCACTCACAGAGTATTCTGGGGTTGAATATCTCTTCAGTTGTGCTAGTACACCATTCATCACAGAAAAAATGGTAGGATCAATTAAAATTAATAGATAAATAACGGAAACCCGGAAAGCAATAAATAATAGTCATAATGTATGATTATTGTTATCTTTGATATCGAGGATAATCGAATAAGCATTCGTGTTCTTTTTACAGCTAGTCTCTGTGTGTATGCAGTTTTTAAAATAGTCATCTGTTCCCACAGTCACAGTGGCCTACTCTTACTAAAAACGGAACAGGATTTAACGTGTGCACAAGATGTTATGCGTGGTTCCACACGGTGGCCTGGGTTTATAGTCTCATTGGAAGGACTTTTGTGAAATAGAGCCTTCCAATAATTATAATCATTTGTGATATACTTCCTTGGGATATGTTGGGTTTTGGGTTTGGTTTCAACAAAAGGCATTATGTGCAAACAGTGATTCCTTAATTAATTATCATCAAAACATATCATGGATGTGATGACAGACCATCAGCACTGATCAGTCATGGTTTTCTGAGTAGACAGGAACCACTGTGGAGTTACATAGATCAGAGATGCTCCCATCAATGCAGCTTTCTGACTCAAAATTTACTCCGATTTTAGAACAGCTATCACCCTCTCCATCTCCCCCTTCACTTGAATACAACAGTTACCCTACCCCCACCCCACCATCACCACTACCACCACCCCTTTTTTGCTTTGGGGGGTTTGTTTTTGTTTTGATTTTGGATGCACAAAGGACCAGCTGGTATCAACTGTTCAGAATGTGGACCATGTGGTCAATGGGAGAATACCTCTACATATTCAAAAGTAATAAAACTAATGGTTGTTTCCCTTATAGTTACACCATTCTATCGACTGAAAAAAATAGTAGCATCAATTAAAAGAAATAAATAAAAGAAACCCAGAAAGCCATAAATAATAGTAATAATGTATGATTATTGTTATCATAATTATATCATCATCTTATAACCATAGTCTGCAAAAGATAAGTCTACCTAAGTGTACTTCTTCCAGCAGGGACAGGGGCAGGTGGACAGAGCAAAATTGATAAAGCAAAACAAACAAACAAAAAAGCACCACTTCACACTGATCCTTATGCTGTTACTGTAATACCCGACTAGGGGTATGTATGCTATACATTATTATAGGTAACTCTTTCAAATCATCAAAAGACTATGAATAATTAGGCAAGCTATCCATTAGGCTGAACTGAGCCTTTCAAATCATCAAAAGACTAGGAAGAAATAATCATGCAGGCTAGGCCTATACATTAGCCTGACTTGACTCTTTTCAATCATTAAAAGACTAGGAATAAATAATCATGCAGGCTATACATTAGGCTGAACTGACCCTTTCAAATCATCAAAAGACTAGGAATATGTACATTATGCATCATCTTGAGATGGCTCTTTAAGTAAAGGACTAGGAACATATATACATTAGCCTCTGCTGACAAATCAACATATACTTGTCAAGGAAGGGACCAGTCGGGCCTCACAGTCTTTCACCTGAATCTATAAATCCACACTATGGGGGAGGGGGGAGCAGTCACGCTCTACCGGGCCTTTCACTGGACCTGGTAGGGTAAAAAGTAAAGGGATCCCATAACCTAGGCGGTTGTAGGGGAGCGAGGCATCAGAGACTTCAGCTTCTTTAGGGGCCAGGATATTGAGGGCGGCGCCCATCTTCTCTCCATCACTGCTTCACCTTCCCTGACTCTAAAGAGGGCAGATACCCATTTACAGCTGGGTGAACTGGGGGAACTGCACTGAAGCCAAGGCCGCGCAAACGGTCATCCATCCAACTGGTAACCACGCTCCACGCTGCCTAGGCCTAACTTGACTTGGGGAAAGCAAGCGCTCTGACCACTTCGCTATCCCACCCCCACTGGACCTGGTGTATGGGCAGAAAGTTTGAGTGAAAATGGCCATGTTGCCTGACGATCCAGTGTCTTGGGTGACATCTTAACTTCACCGTACTTTGCTGTACCTGTTGTTCCCCCATGGAGTAAGTCAAACCTGGCTGCTGTGCAGTTGTCCTTTCCAGCATTAAGCTACCATGGAAGTTACAGTTATGTATAGCTGTAGACTAAAGCAATAATCAAGTACAACCGAGGCTGATCTAAATCAGATGATTTTTAAAAAAAAATCACTTAAACACTACAAATATAAGACAAGGCATGACTGTCAACAATCACTGACTTTAAGCTACAGATAGTACACTAACACACACACACACACACACACACACACACACACACACACACACACACACACACACACACACACACACACACACACACACACAAACGCGCATGCAGGCGCACAAAACACACACACACACACACACACACACACACACACACACACACACACACACACACACACACGCACGCACGCACACCACACACACACACACAGAGGCCTGCAGCGCAAGCATGCACACACACACACACTCCCCTTCAGTAGGCTAGTTCTTAACCTCAGCTATAACACTAAAAAAAAAAAAAAATAGACATTAAACAATTCTCTTTTTTTCAAGCAATTTCTACAGCTGAAAATTAGCCAGAACACAATTGCTACCCATCACAAATTGAGATTAAGTTTATAAACACCAAGCAAAAGGCTTCGAAACCGTTAAAGCCCAACTGTTCCCTTTTGTTTTAGTAGAATAGGCTTATACCTACATCATTCCGGTATTCAGACACCAAGCCATGTGGTAATCTCGCGCGACACTCATGGTGGTGGCGGAGTGAGAAGCTACTCCGTAAAGCTACATGACGGTAAATACTGATTCACTGTTTTGTTAAAAGCAGTACTTGGTTGACTTTATAATTATTAGACATTGTATCAATGTATTGCCTTGTTGCTTGCATATTTCAGGAGCAAGCAGCCCTATCAAATAGCAAAAAGGGTTGGGTTACTGTGTGTAACTGGTTAGTGGTTACTGTTGGTAATACTTATGTATGATCCAGATCCAGTCATCAGGCCCTTTTGATAATAATGTGCTTGGTGCACGGGAGCAATAAACATCAGTCTGTTGGCAAGATTGAGAGGGTGGCCCAGAGTGAAGAGGTCAGAAGGTAACATTATGAATTTTAGAAGCTGTTATACATTACACAGGCACATGCTATTTTTCAAAGAAAATCAAATCATTTAGATGGGAGAGGGGAGGGGGGGGGGGGGGGGGGTGTGAAAGTGGCTGGATTTGATAGGCCCTGCAGTGGCGACAATGTGTTGACAGGATTCGTGACTAGTGTGACTGCACAGTGCAGTTCACAGATTGTGATATATAATGCCATTTTTCCTGTGACTTCTTGAAGTTACTCAGTTACTGACTTCCCTAATTGCTCAAGGAACCACAGGGTGCCACTGAATGATGAATCTTTTACTGTTTTACTTTCAGTTTCAGGCTATGACATGAACAGATATGACTTTTGAATATTTTCAAATATAAATTGCTGAACACAGGTATGTTATTTCAGTGGAGACACTTAGTAACTTTATGGTTTTGAATAAAACATGAAGTTCAATAAATAAAGCCAAAGCATTTTTGTTTTTAGTTAATACATGTACAATTAATCCTATAAAATGGTTAAACAACTTCTTTTTAAATGAAAGGAAATCATTTCATTGTACAAGAATTTTATTTAAAACCTTTCTCAGTTCCTGAATATTTTGGATATATATGCAGCCTTGTTCAACTTCAAGGCATCTCATTCTAACCATCTAAAAAGATTTGACAATAATGCTGAGAACAAGTGAGAACAACAATTATGTGCTTTTTTCTGATGATTATACCAGAAGACTTAGGTAACCCTACATTAGACACTTGTGATAATGAGTAAATGATGCTTTTTTCTGTTCTATAGGCTCATGACAGAGGGGACCTAGAACTAATGCAGAGGAGCAGAAAAGAGAGAGGACTTGTGACAGTGGCTTCATGAGCAACAATGGAGAGGTAGGTGTTTTACAAATGTTTGACAGGGTTTTTTTTGTGCCTCGTCTTCTGTGACATCCCCGTACTGTTGCTCCCATGCCGCTCATTTCAATCTCCCCGCCACAGCCATACCCTGATTTGCTGTGTCTCATCCTCGGGATTGGCAGTCCACAGGGAGCCCATCAATATTAGGCTTCCGTGGGGCCACCAGCCAGAGGGGCCTTGCACTTCTGCTGGGTCACTTTGGTGGTGTTCAGTGGTGCCCCCCTACGAACGACAGTATTAGCTCAGTCGCGGAGCCAGAGCATGTGTTAAACATAATGACTTAGTGCACATTGAAGAACCAACAGCAACAAGAGAGTTGTCCCTAGAAAAGTTCTGTGGCAAAATTCCACTCTGATCTGAATCTCATATGGGCCCAAAACATTCCCCCATCCATTAGACTATGAGTGGTGGTCTGGGTGCTAGTCTTTCGGATGAGACAATATGTGTAAAAGATAATTACTTAGTGCACATTGTTCTGTAGCAAAAAGCCACTCTGATAGGGAAACAAATACAGTTGCTGACAGAAAAGGAGAGAAAAAAGGTGGCACTGCTCTCGTGGCAATGCACTCTCCCTGGGGAAAGCAGCCCGAATTTCATGCATATTATAAATCTGCTCTGACTTACAGTGGTGCTAAATGTAAACAAACAACAACAACAAAATCCCCAAAGTCCACAAAGTCATGGGTTTGAATTACACACATGGTGTCTGGTGAATAACAGGCAGGGATTTTAACAACCTCCCAGATCAGTTTAAAAGTGCAGACCTACTAAGTGCAAACCCTGGCAAGAAGGGCAGCCAAAAAACAAAACATGCTGCAGCTCTGCACATGAGACACTCCTAAAGAGGATCTTTCTTAACCTCTCCTCAATGGGTAAGAAACTCGACAGTGACTGGAGGACGTGCAGTGTTATGTACTGCTGCCGTTATCTCAGGAACTGAGCTGTCCAACTGATGAACATCAATGAAAGGAAGAAATATCCTCCTCCTGTGTGATTTTATTTTTATATTATTTGAAAAAAGTTGTGTGGAATGCAGATCAATCAGTTTACTGGCTAAATTTCTCAACCTGGCATCATCAGCTGAAGTACATAGAGTGGCAACCTACAGAGGATCTAGATACCCTTCATGGCAACATACACTCTACAAGAATTATTCTGATTTGGGGGAGCATTGGAACGAAGGGAGTAGCAAAAGAGAATGATTTTGAACTTGGTGAGGTGGAGAAGACTGAACTTGGAGAAATGCCACTTTCAATAGAGGGGTGGGATAGCTAAGTGGTCAGAGGGCTCGCTTTCCCCAAGTCAAGTTAAGCAGCATCGAGCATGGTTACCAATTGGATGGGTGTGTGCCTTGGCTTCAGTACAGTCCCCCAGTTCACCCAGCTGTAAAATGGGTACCTGCCCTTTTTAGGGTCAGGGAAGGTAAAGCAGCAAAGGAGAGTGAGATGTGCGCCACCCTCAATATACTGGCCCCTATAGAAGCTGAGGTCTCTGATGCCTTGCCCCTTTACGACCACCTAGGTTACGGGACACTTTTACCTTTTACTGAAGGTTGGGTAGCAGATGATACTGCCCCTGTGCTTGAACCATTTGCACGCTGTGAAACACCAAAGAATCAGCAGTTTTCAGAGTGACTTGGGTTAAGTATTCATATTATTTTTGTTTGTGCCAACTGTTGTACTTAATTAGTACTTGATATTAATACTCACCAGCAGAGTTCTGATAGCAATATGCAATTGTCGTTATCCCAGTGATTTACGGTATAAACTTCTTTTAACAAAACGAATAGTTAAAAAATTCAGACAGGTATTTTGGAGGGGGAGGGTTGTTTATTTTTTTGCTGCCTCATCTTCTGTGATGTCCTTGTCCTGCTGTTCCCACGATGCTTATTTCAATCTCCCTGCCACAGCCATACCCAGGTTTGTTGTCTTATTCTCAGGGTCAGAAGCCCACAGAGTGCATATCAATATTAGGCCGCTGTAGGGCCAACAGCCAGAGGGGCCCTGCACTTCTGCTGAGTCACTTTGGTGGTGTTTAGTGGTGCCTGTTCTGAGCTAACATATGCAGGACACCACCTACTAAGCCCCCTACTAATGACAGTATTGGCTCAGTCAAGGAGTCAATGTGAGTGAGTCAGTCAGTCACCACAACGTCCCTCCAATGACCACACCTCCCGAACCTCCAAACCCCAAAGGCTTTGACACAAACTCACCCCAGGCACAGAAGTGTATGGGGAAACTGAGGCAAGAGTAGGCATGGTTTATTTAAGTCAGCATGGGTGGTTTTCCTTCTGTTTTAAACAGAATTCCATTTGGCAATTTTCAGTTTATTTTTCATGAAAAAAGGGAATATTAGATTGAAAATCATGAATCCTTTTGAGAATGACCAAAATGACAACCTGTGACAAACATTTTTAAAACCCTTGAAAGTCGAGGCTCATCTATCGAAAGTATTCTCATTAAGGATGATGATAAAATAAAGATCACACTTTTGTGTGGAAAAACAATTAAAGGTTTAATTACAGGTGAGAGTGTGTGGCTCTTCACAGGTGGGCGGCTGCAAGGTTATGTGAATGGGTGCGAGCTTATGTTTGGATACTTGGCTATATTGTGGTATTTTCAGTGATATTATGTTTACTGTTTTTATATGTGGCTTTTAACCCCCATGAATTTCTCTGTGAGATGATAAAGTATTTGGATTGAATTGAACTGAATATAGTGTGTGGACCAAACAAAGGACTTACAGGTGACAAAGGTTCCAAGGAGGTAAAAATTGATTTGGCACATGCATAATAAGTCTCGAAGTCATCTCTCGATTGCTCAGTTGGATGGATTTTTGTCATTCAGAGTTCAAAACGACAAAGCAAGGCAAAAACTATGCATTGAAACTTATGTAATAGACAAAAGCATCAAAGGTTATATTAATGAAGTATCAACAAACAAAACATGTGTTTTCACTGAACATGTGATAAAACACATTGGTATGTGTGCATGATGGATGTGTGTGTGTGTGTGTGTGTGTGTGTGGTGTGTGTGTGTGTGTGTGTGTGTGTGTGTGTGTGTGTGTGTGTGTGTGAGTGTCTGTATGTGAGCATGTGTTTATGTAAATAAGTTTTGGGGAGGAAAGAGGGAATCATCGTGATTTTGTAGAAGAGGTACTAAAAGGAAACTGATAATTAGAAGGAGGGCTTTTTCCTTAGAGTAACTGCTAGGTTCATTTGTCAATTGGAGAAAGGGGTAGATATGTATGATAGGTAACGGGAATAGAAAATAGGCTGGCATATAAAAGAGCAAGTTTTTCTCCTGTGGTTTTATTTGGGGCTGATAACTATCTTCAGCCATTAATACAACGTTGGTTCTTTTGGAAACGGGCATGAAGTTTCAAAAGTACAGTAAGCTAGAAATTGCTGATTTCAGAGCTGAAAAACTGTAATTCAACAGTGGGGAAATTAAAGAAATAAGCAAGAAATAACCGTATCTTTTGGCTTGATCCTTCGTTTAATTAATTTTGGTTCTTTTGAAAACACCTACAGCCTATTTGTAAACCAATGTAGGCTGTCCGAAGCTATTGAGCTGATTTCAAAACTGGAACAAAATTAAAAAAATCCAACCATGGATGGTTGATAGGACAGACGATTTGTGATTTAAAGAAAACTTCCAAACCCTTGTGTCAAAAGCTAGTACCATTCTGTCTATGTACCATTGTGTCCACATGGTATACATATATGTATACAAGCAGACACGCCAGCTGACCAACAGCATTTTCCCAGTGACTAATGTTATGTGCTAACACTAACACTAACCTTTACAATTAACCTTTATTATCTTAACCTGGCCCAACATGTGGACGCAAAAGGTAAATGGATATGATGATACAAGACACGACACAGAAACAAATCTTTTTTGTTTTTTGCATTTTTAGGTGTGGAAGAGGGGGGGGGGGGGGGGGTGGAAAAACATGTGAGAAGGGGCGGGATGGATAGGTAGCTAGCTGTATGTGGGAAGGGGCATGAGAAGGTAATGGCCAAGTCGTCAGTGTTAGAGCAAGAATAGGGAATGGGCAAACATGGTTTTGTTGGGGGGGGGGGGGGGGGGGGTGTAGAGAGGAGGGGGGATGTTTTAGCAAAATAGATATTTAAATATAAAAAGTAGGGTTTAGGGGAAATGCAGTTACCAAGATAATTATTTTTGTGCATAGTGTGTGTGTGTGTGTGTGTGTGTGTGTGTGTGTGGTGTGTGTGTGTGTGTGTGTGTGTGTGTGTGTGTGTCGTGCCCATGCGTGTGCTTGAGACAGAGATAGTGTGTATACTGACATACATGCATGGATTCATGAAAGGATGGGCGAGTATGTATACATAGACCTTCATTTTGTTGTAATTGGTTTTTTGTCCTCCCCAGATTAGCGCTTGGTGTGGAAGGGGGGGGGGGGTACCAGAATGTGCACTCACTCGTTCATCCTACCTAGGAATCGCTGTGAGATTGAAATTACACACTGAATGAGAAGTTTGCATGTATGACTGTTCAAGTACCTTGCCATATTATAGGCAGCTATACTAAAGATTTTTTCTCCTTTAAAGGAGGAGAGCAGGTTATGTTAAGAGCTTGTCAACGCTGAAAGCAATCTCACCACATTTTACACCATAACAACATTTTAGTGTAGACTTTGGCAATTAGCTGACACCAATAACTGACAGCTTTTGGCTTGGGCCAAGTCTGTCATTTTTTGTGTTTGCATTTTTGTTTAGATCAGATGAACAGTAAGTTGAAAAAAAGAAGAAGCATCAGGAAATGAAAAAAACACACCAAACAAAAAAAACAAAACAAAAAAAAAAAACATCTAAAAGAAGCCAAAGAAACAGAAGTAGTACAAGATAAAGGAACTTAAATAAAGGAAAAGCACAATAAAAGCAATGGGGAAAAAGAGGAAAAACACAATGAAGACAGAAGCAGGCTAATAACCAGAAAGAAAGTGATAGAAACACAAGAACAACCAGCAAAAGCAACAAAAAAACAGAAAGAGCAAAATGAAGAAATGGTGATCAAACCAAAAATGGCAGCAGTAACAACAACAAAATTAGAGGCTGGGAAAAAAAAATGGAAAGAACAGAATTGAAAAAGGGAGGGGGGGGTGGGGTAACAGTACATGGGAAAAAAACAAAGAAGAAGAAAGAAAAGAAAAGGATACAGAAGAAAGGGACAAAAACATGGGTGGTGTTCCTTCCATTTTAAACAGAATTCTGTAATGGCAATTTTTGGACTAAGACACCAGATTAAACACTTGGAATCCTTTTATAAATGACCAAATTGACAACCTGTGACAAACTTCCCTTGAAGATCCTTGAAAATTAAGGCCTGACTGTCAAAATTTTTCACATTAATAATGACAATAAACTAAAGATAAATTTTCTGTGTGAGAAAAATTAAAGCTCCAGACAGACACAGAATAACAGATGACAAATGTTTTAGTGGTGACTTTAAGTTAAATTCTTTATATCATTCTTGGTTTTAGATAGTGGGGATTTTCTTAATGAAATTCTTTGCCTTAGTAGTGACTTTCTGTATTGCATTCTTGGCTTAAGTTGTCACATGATCACAATCTTGGCTTTATTTGTGGCTTTAGTGGTGATATGATCACATTCTTGGCTTTATTCATGGCTTTAGTGGTGATATGATCACATTCTTGCCTTAATGGTGAGTTTCTTTTTTACATCTTTGCCTTTTAAGGATGACTTTATGGCATTCTTGGCTTTAGTGGTGACTGTCTTTATCACATTTTTGGCTTTAGTGATGACTGTCTTTATCACATTTTTGGCTTTAGTGGTGACTGTCTTTATCACATTTTTGGCTTTAGTGGTGACTGTCTTTATCACATTTTTGGCTTTAGTGGTGACTGTCTTTATCACATTTTTGGCTTTAGTGATTTTCTTTATAACATTTTTGGCTCTAGTGGTGACTGTCTTTATCACATTTTTGGCTTTTGTGGTGACTGTCTTTATCACATTTTTGGCTTTTGTGGTGACTGTTTTTTTTATCACATTTTCGGCTTTAGTGATTTTATTTATCACATTTTTGGCTTTAGTATTGACTTATCACATTTTTGGCTTTAGTGGTGAAAAATCCACTTCAGCAATAGAATTTTTCATTCCATATTTTGCTAAAAAAAAATATCCAAACAAGCGCAATTAAGATTTAAACAGGGAAAACATGTGGCACTGTACTGTGGTTATATTCTGCCTTGGGCAGGGCAGCCTAATTTTCAGGAAGAGAAACTTACTGTGTAGTGTAATGGTATGGCACTGCTCTCCTGTGTTCTGAACTAGTAACATTATACTTCCATACCAAGCATATTGTTGTGTATCATACTGTGCCATCCTATCCCATCCATCTTGTCCTGTCCCATCCTTTACCATCCCAAATTTTCAAATTTGTTTATTTATTTATGTGCTATGAGTTGTATTACAGATTGTGTTGAATAGAAAATAAGTTGTAATATTTACGAAAAGGTTATTCATGTATGCGACATTTTTGTTGGAAAGTAATAACCAAAGCCATGTTTAATGATGGATAGAAATATGTATTTGGGTTCAGGTTATTTGTTGATGTTGTTGGGTTTTGTTTGTTTGTTTGTTTTTTGGGGGGGAGGGTATTGGCATCATAGTTTGATATATATTTTGTGAGAAAGAGCAATTTTTGTTTTACTTTGTTTTTCTTTTTTTTTTTTTTGGTTTTGTGAGGGAGGGCATTGCAACAGCAACATCTGCTCTAGTCAGACTCGAGAGGATCATCAGAAGCAACATCAGCTTCTGCACCAAATACCACCTTTACAAATCCCTCGTGATATCTATCCTCCTATATGGCTGTGAATCATGGACTCTGACAGCAGAGTTAGAGAGGAGAATCCAAGCATTCGAGAACAAGTGCCACAGAAGACTCCTCAGAATATCATACAAAGAACACAAGACCAATAACTATGTGAAAGAAGAAATCAAAAAGCGTGTGGGCCCCCAAGAGCCTTTGCTCTCCACCATAAAGAGGAGAAAGCTGATGTGGTTTGGTCACACCACAAGACACAACACCCTAGCAAAAACCATCCTGCAAGGAACAGTCGAGGGCAAGAGAAGAAGAGGCCGCCAAAAGAAATCATGGGTTGACAACATCAAAGACTGGACCGCCCAACCCCTGCAACACCTCCTACTAGCCACACAGGATCGTGAAGCATGGAAAAAGATCGCTGTTGCGTCTTCTCTCATGTCCCCCCTACGT